>JBAKGM010000002.1:10408019-10426043 GCA_037177215.1 Asparagus racemosus | reverse complement strand
TATTATTGTTGATTTAGCTCTGATACTGCAAAATAAATGTTAGCACATAATACACATAATCATGTAATATTTATTATCATCAAAATAATCATATCTTGGGGTCAAGATTCCTAACAGATGGGGCTTGTCCCCAGTAGAGTCGCCATTTGTTTTCGGGTGAAAAAAACAGTAGGTAGAATACACTTTTCTTTTATTGATCTTGAAAAATAAAATAAATATTACAATGATTCTTTTGTGGCAGATTTTCTTTAAGTTTTGGGATAATGTGCCAATGGAGATTATATCTTATTTTTCATTGACCACAAAATATTGTTGCTCTTGTTTTCTTCATTAGTTCACCATCGAGCCTTATGCAAGCTTTTGAACTTATCTTGAGATTGGCACCTCTCTGAATGGATGAGTTTTTATGAAGCATCTAAGTTCAACTATTGAGTAGGGCTAAGGTACTTATCAGAAAAATGATCAAGTCAGTAAAGTATCAAGGAATAGACAATCAAGAGATTGAATGCCATGAGGGAGCCTAAATAACAACAAGATCAGCGATCAAATAATCACGCAAGGTTATTACGCTCTGGTGATTTCTCTTTCAGAGGGAGTGGGCTGCAAGTAATGAACCAATCTCAGCTCCTTTTGAAGTCTTAGTGATTAGTTCCTAGTGATTAATCACTAAGAATTAGGGTGAGCCTCGACTTGGGGAAAGAGGGCTACTCTTTTTTTGATTGACCCGTTAGGAATTTGATTGGTATCTGATCATAAACTAAAGTGGACATTCATGAGAGAGCAATGAGAGGGTGTAGGGGGGGAAAAAAAGAGAGGGTGTAGGATGTTTCATATTTTCATTAATGTGTTCAATTTTGGTGGCACGAAAAGTACTTATGAGATATAGCATTTAAACATGTACTTAGCATTAGGGTGTCCCCAAACCCTGATGTCCTTTTGAGGGTTTGTTCAATTGGAGGAGAGTCGAGTTATGAGCAGAGGATCCCACTGAGTGCACTATACACTCTTCTTGCTATTGGGTCATTTCGTTTTGGTGACCCAGATATTGGGCTTAAACCCCATGCCGTCCTTGGGCATAGGGCCCACCCCAACAAATTCAAAATAGGCTTAACTCCAGCCCACTCCCTCGGTACAACCAAACTCCCCATTTCAAAAATTTTGAAATTGGCCCTCATATCCACCTAATCTCCTCCGTCCAATCCCACAATTTAAACAGTACCACGTACAATTTACCCAAAAACATCTAACTTCTCTCTGCCGTCATAAGTTCACTAGCTTGGCTCTGGTTCCAACTTTGAATTCTATGAATTAATGCATGGGAGATCCTGGGCTCAGTTGGGTTTCCTCTCCTCCACCCTACTTCTGCTTTTGATCTTGTGGGCTCTCCTTGTTTTCTTCTTTAAGCTCAAGAAATCAATGGTGGAGGCATCCATTTCTTCAACTGCCCAAGTTTCTCTTCCAAGCCAAGAAACGTCATCAACAGGTATTTCTATCTCTTTCACTGAATGCTTTTTTGGTTTTTGGTTTTTGTTTTTTTGGGCCGATTATTAATTAACTTCCTCTTTCTTGACTTACTTTTAACAAATTTTCTTAGACTTCACTCCTACTGAATGGTATTTTGAATAGTATTTCTTTCCCCCCTTTAGAATAGTACTTTGAATGCACTCATAATACTGATTACGTTGATATTGTATACGAATTGCTGTGATTAGAATTTTAGTATTTTGACACGCATGTATTATCATCCATTAACTCACATATAGTTTTTCTACTATTTTCTGATAATTTGAATGTTTGGGAAATCTAAGGATTCGGGGGTGTTTTTGTCATTTAGAATGCGGGTCCTTGCTAGTGTCGGTGGACCATAGGGCGTGAATTACTATATGACCCTCAACTGGTTTGTCCTGCATCCTCGAAAATGGCGAGGGTATAATTGGTATTTACTAGCTTTTCGAACGCTTTTACTCGAGTAACGCACACGTGTGCATGCCCCCACCATCTCGGATAGCTAGCACGTGACTGGGGAACCCTTTGGATTGAAGTTTAAAAAATGACAAACGACTGCTTTGTTCGTCATCAATTACTTTGCTTTTATGCGATATCATGCTCAGATGATGGCTGTAACAAAGACGATGGAAAGAATTAATGAATGATATGAAATGATTTCATTTGCTCAAATTAGGAAATGATTTATTGCGATATCCCATATTCCCATCCATCATTAAATTCGAGAGAACAGCTGTTCTCCTGAAAATATACCGTTTGATTTGAGTCCTTTGGATTCACGCCCTCGGCCCTCCCCGCCAGGATCAAGGAGTGTAGTTATCACATTTTAAATTATAGTTGCCTAATATTTAATGCAGGATCATTTTTTTTGAGATAATGGATTCTATAATTTAACTTGGCTAAGAATTTAAAACTAGTACAAGTCATGAAGAATGAATTAGAAATACTCTTGATTTGGATCCTCTTCAATAGTTAATAATATGTCCTCGTTAGTTGGGCGTTCTATTCGTTGACTTAAAATCTGGATTATTATATGCGACCATACTTTTTTTGTGTGTGTGTGTGTGGTGTCTAGACAAATTTTAATATGATAGAAAATTCAATACTAACTTTATGCTATCAAGTTTGCGATGAAGTTCTAATAGATGAAAAGTAACCCATAATTGTTGCCGACGCACGAATTCACCTCCCCCTCCTCAAAATTCCATGTTGGTGCAAAAGCGTAAAAGACAAGAAAAGAAAATGTGAGAGACCAGCATAATATCTCAAACGCAATCAGCGTATGTTGGGGGGTCGCAATCAAAATCCAAATTGCATTAGCACATCACGTTCCATTATTTTTTAGACTAGGCAACTGATGCATTTTGACATGATCGAAGGGGTTCAATTTTTCACCGAATCCTTTATAACGCAGCAACTGTAAGTGGAGCTGTTGTTGTCAATTTTGGATTTAAGTAGAGGAATTCAACTAGCGGTTTCAAATTATCCTATTAATGATGCACCAGTGTAATCGAAGGAAAATTAAGAACTAAAAGAGTGATGTAAGGGTTGTAGAAATATTTATTAACAGTTAGATGCCTTTTCATATGGAGAAATTATTTCGTCAATCATATTATTTAGCATTAATTAATTGGTCATGCTTATCTTAAATTTAAAAAGAACGAATACAGTTTGGGAAAAGGATGATGATAATGTAATTTTTTGAGGAAATGAAACGAAATTGTTCGATATATTGTAATCATTTAATTTAAGAAGTGAATCTCAATAAGTTGCATTTCCTTGCCAAAAAATCTTTATACTGATTTTTCCTAGTCTATATCTTATATGATTAATCAAAATTAATATTCATATTTGTTTTCTTTCCCCCACGTATGTATACATATTTCTATGTGGACATATTAATACAAATTTGGTCTGTTCATAGAACTTAAGACAATAATTTTCACAAAACTATGAAGAAGTTTGGCTCATTTCGAGAAGACAACCAAGACAGTTGGACTGTGGCTTAACCCTTCCAATCTATTTGGGTTAATCTCTTTGGGTTACGAAAGTTACCGCTGTCAAGTGATATTTTCAAACTTTTCATGGCTATCTTAGAGTGGACCAAACTTGTGGGGGGTTTTGAGAAATTTACCCTAGAATGTACGCAGCTTATTTATCCCTTGATTTGGTTGGTGAGGCGACAAATCAACCTATAACACGCGCTCCTGTGCTCTCAAACATCTTTCGAAACTCCCCTGGTTCCTACTCCACTGTCTCTTTATTCTAACTCCACTTAAATTAATAACCTTTATTAATTTTATTCTATTATTAATTTTATTCTATTACCGCAGAGTCGCCCATAAAGCTCTCGTTCTTCATCCTTTCTCCCTTCTTCCCTCTGAAGCTCTGCTCCTCTTTAATCTCTTTTTAACCCTTTACTCTTTCTCTATCCTTAGCTCAAATTCACTTAAATTTTCCTCCTCTGCAGATCACACTCATTGCCGACAGTCGTCAGCAACAATGGACGAAGAACCTGAGCCGATGACCGCGGACGCGGTGACCGCCGCCCTCTCCAGCGCCAAGAGCCTCGTTCCAACCGCCCTCGAACGCGCCCGGTCGACCACCAGATTCTCCGTCCGATGGAAGTCCGTCGTCTCGAAGCTCGAGCGGGTCCCGCTCTGCCTCTCCGACCTCTCTGGCCACCCTTGCTTCGCCAGGAACGCCCTCTGCCTCGAGCTCCTCCAGTCCGTCGCCGCCACCCTCACCGAAGCCGTCGTGCTCGCCGACCGTTGTCGCTCGACTGAGCCTCCATCCGTTGGCAAGTTGCAAATGCAGAGCGACCTCGACGCTCTCTCCGGCAAGCTTGACCTCAATCTCCGGGATTGCCGCCTTTTAATTAAGACCGGTGTTCTCGGCGATGCTACGCTCCCCTCGGCGGTGGCGAGGGCCGGCGAGAGCGACTGCAGCCGGTGGAGAGTCAGGGAGCTGCTCGCCCGGCTTCAGATCGGGCACTCGGAGGCCAAGCATCGGGCCGTTGACGGCTTGCTGGAGGCGATGAAGGAGGACGAGAAGAGCGTGCTGGCGGTCCTCGGACGCACCAACATCTCGTCCCTCGTCGGCCTCCTCGCGGCTGCCACGCCAGCGAAGACGCGGGAGAAAGCCGCCGCCGTTGTCTGCTGCCTTGCCGAGTGCGGCAGCTGCGAGCAGTTGCTAATTTCGGAGGGTGTGCTGCCGCCGCTGATCCGGTTGGCGGAGTCGGGGACCGCAGTCGGCCGAGAGAAGGCCGTGGTCTCGTTGCAGAGGCTGTCAATGTCGGCAGACACTGCTCGGTCCATCGTCGGCCACGGAGGAGTCCGGCCACTGATCGAGATATGCCAGTCCGGTGATTCGGTCTCACAAACGGCCGCCGCGGGCACACTGAAGAACCTCTCAGCCGTGCCAGAAGTGAGGCAGAGCTTATCAGAGGAAGGGATCATAAGAGTCATGATCGGTCTCCTCGACTCCGGCATCGTGTTGGGCTCGAAAGAATACGCCGCAGAGTGCCTGCAGAATCTATCGGCGAGCAACGAGAGCCTCCGCAGATGCATAATCTCCGAAGGAGGCATCAAAAGCCTGTTAAATTACATGGACGGCCCGCTACCCCAAGAACCGGCAGTCGCCGCGGTGAGAAATCTCGTCGGTTCTGTCTCCATCGACACCCTCCTCTCCCTCGGCCTTCTTCCTCGCCTCGTCCACGCTCTCACCGACGGATCTCCTGGCGCACAACAAGCTGCCGCGTCCACGATATGCAAAATCTCAACCCTGACAGAAATAAAAAAACTTATTGGAGAGTCCGGATGCATAATTCCGCTGGTCCGGCTGCTCGAGGCGAAGGGCGGTCCGGCGAGGGAGGCAGCTGCGCAGGCACTGGCAAGTCTAATGAGTTGCCCGCAGAACTGCAGAGAGGTGAAGAGGGCGGAGAAGAGCGTGGCGAGTTTAGTGATGTTGCTGGATCCCAGCCCGCAGAATACTGCGAAGAAGTACGCGGTTTTGTGTCTGTTGGGGGTGTCGGCGAGCAAGAAGTGTAGGAAAGCGATGGTGTCGTATGGGGCGGTCGGGTATCTGAAGAAGCTGGCGGAGATGGAGGTGGCGGGGGCGAAGAAGTTGGCGGAGAGGTTGGAGAGAGGGAAGCTCAGGAGTTTGTTTAGTAGGAAGTGAGTGTTCGAAGTTGCATGCAAGGTTGTATGTTTCAATGTCCCTATGAAACATAAATGGTTGTGGTAGTATGTGTGGAGGTTAGGGTTTCCAAGCACTTGATCACCTGTATAAATTTCGGAATGTTATGTGAAATATTTCCTCTTTGCTCCATGAAGCGGAAATTGAAGATTGTTGAGAGATGCTAATTTCAGATTTGGTCTCATAGTTCTGAGTAAGAAACAATCATGTCCCGCATAGTCAACAAAAGTTTTGTCAGACTGTTGTTCTTCTAGGATTAGTTTATGTAATCTAGAGTTCAAGCGGGATCCCAATCCAAAAACGTTTAGTTAGCTGTAAATGTTCAAGTATCATCTCAGCGTGAGTGTTTGCTTTCTACTGGTTTAGCACTACTCCTCTCGCCATAACTAAAGCAAGGATATGAGAAATGATGTCAATGAAAGGAGTGAATTTGTTATGCGTGTGATGCAATTGGCTCGTCATCTTGCATACTTTTTCTTGATAATTAAGTCGGGCTGCTAATTATCAAATAATTTCATTTGATCTATGTTACTATATTAGCAAAATATAAAAAGTTTAGCTTTGCAGTTCTTAATAACATATTTTTCATTTATAAATATACTTGCTATTTATTATTATTATTATTATTATTATTATTATTTATTTATTTTATTTTATTTTACTTTTTTGGAGAAAAATGATGGAATCTCGAACACATGAGACTCCAGCAGATACTTACTATAAAAAAAATGACTAGTTAAAGTTCCAGGAGCACGCCCCCAACACTAGGGTGTACTCCTATCATTGTCTATTATGTACATATATCATTACATCCCAACATTATCTTCTCAAAATAAGTAACAAGACATCAGTTACTATCTACAGTGTATCATTCTGATATGTGGTTAAGGAATGATCTATCCCTCCTCTTGCTGCTGTAATAGCTGCAGGGAAAGTATTGCCTAACTAAAATAAAGCAAAATAAGTGAAATTTTTTTTTCCCACGTTTGAAGAGAGTGTGTACTTTATGTGTAAAAATTGTATTTTTCCCTCCCTCCGAATGCACCAAATCAAGGCTCACAAGTGAGAGTCCCAGTTCTTTTTTCATGTCTCCTTTCAAATTTGACTTTCTCCAGGAATTCCAGTGAGTGGGAAGATCATGAGGGCACACAGATCGATTTTGTAACATAGGGAGTTCCCCACAGATTTTACAAAGCAACATTCAAGAAATAAATGCTCATGAGATTCATTGACTCTATCTAATATACTTGCTAAATTACACTTCTAAATCCCTTTTTTATGAGCAATTGAATGGGATAGGGCTGACCTCAAAATAACTCATTGACAACTTTGCATCCAGTACCCACAACATAACAAAGAGCAAATTGCCACTGGGAGCTCCATGCGGCTACAAGAAGTCACTGACTGAGGCATCAGCTATGGAGCTGGTACATCAAGCAGTCAAGCAAATAGAAGCTAAAATGACATGAAGAGAGGAGAACTCTTACATCCATCCCGTCTTTTAAAAAAAGAAAACAAGAAAAAAAAAATACTAAGCAAAACTTAAAAAATAAACGCATCACCATAAGTTATTAAAAAACCTTAAATAGTAAAGTCCATTTCAGGTATTCTTGAGACACTAAACATAAGCTATTAATAGAAGAAATAAAAGACTACAATTAAGGCATCACAGTCTCACATGTTGTTTTTGATGTACTATGGCAAATGCAGCCATGCTACATATGAAGAACACGCACAAATGCAGATTACTGCCATTGCATCACTATTGACCACTACCACATTAAATCTGCTAAATTTGAAATTTTGATAAAAGCCTTTACAGCTAGGAGATGAGGTTTGGAAAGTTAATTATGCCTAAAAATGTTCACTTATATGAACAATGACTGCAAAAAAAAAAGAAATAAATTTGCATAAATGACAGATTATATTCCCAATAGATGCACCAAGAAAAGAAAAGCTTTAATCCTCTGAACATAAGTATAGAATCACCAAAAATACCATCCATAGTACAGCGAGTTATACAATAAAGCATTTTCCCCAACGTTCACTGCCAGCCTCGAAATCAAGATTTTTTTTTTTTTCTCGTTTTCCCCATGAAGAAGAAAACATTAGAGCAATGTCTAAAGAAACGTATTTCTTTTAAGTATCCTAACAGGAACCTGCACCATAATATGATGGTATGCTATGCAGGTTGACAGAACTAGAATTTCATCTTATGATCTCTCTCGCCTTGCTGGTGAGCGGCTGCAATCAACAAAATTGTGTTGAAGATGCTTATAAGTAGTAGACAAAAACTGGGGAAAAAAATAATAGGGTTAATTGCACATAGACCCTCTTTAGTATCGTTGTTTTGAACTTACTATCCCTACGATATCATTTTGGCAGAGAGACCCCTTGGATGATTTTTTCCCCCTCTCTAATCTTTTACCCTCAGATAGACTCACAGGCAGTATGTCCCAAAACTGCTCGCAGGGTGAAAGAGTCGAAGGAAAAAAAATCATCCAGGGGGTCTGTATGCTAAAATGAATAATTTCAAAACAGCAACACCAAGGGATCAATGTGCTATTAACCCCTACTAATATATTGTCCACAATGATGCTCACCTGCGGCTGCGATGTCTCTCATAAGCAGGACTTTTGGCTCTTCCATAATTTGGAGCGCCTTTCTGTTCCAACCTTGCAGGTGAGGGACTGGAACCAACAAAATTGTGTCAAACATAGTTTTAAGGAGGTAAAAGCACAAAAAAAGGATTACTTACATCCCAGTACCGTTGTATGGTGTAAATTACACAAGTAACCCTGAGATTATGTATCTACATAGATAACCCTGAAATTATTGACTGAGATTATGAAGGTAACCCTGAGTAACCCTAAGACTACTTTCACTAGGATTACCTATAAAATCTCAGTCGATAATCTCTGGGCTATATGTGTAACTACACAGACCCCAGGGTCACCACTTACCAGTGTGATGACACCATAAAACAGGGTATCGGGATGTAAATAATCCAAAAACGAAAGATCGCTCAGAGCAGCTAATAATCTATAGTCTGATTTTGCTCACCTGCGGCTGCGATGTCTGTCATAAGCAGGACTTTCAGCTCTTCCACAATTTGGACTCCCTCTCTGTTCCTCAGGCTTGCTGTAAGGGCTAGGACCACGACCATAGTCAGGGCTATCCCTCTCCACACCTCTGCCATAAGGACTAGCTGAACGCCCACGATCGCGACTTCTCCTTTCTGGAGACCTATCTCTTCCCCTCCTATCTTGGCTGTATCCATTTATTTTTTCATCGCCATTTCTTCTTTCATCATCATCCCGAACTGCATATTCCACTGATATGACCCGATCCATTATCTTGCTGCAAATCCATAGTAAAGTTGATTTATGTATCTAATCTAAAAAATTAACATGGGCAAGAAAAATAAGCTTTGAACATTAAAATGGTCAAAAAATAAACTTCGAAGTTGAAAACAATACAAGCACCGTATCAGCAGGAGGCATTGCAAGCACCATGTTACCGACTAGGGTCATGAAAAGAGAGAATTCACAGCCACAATAAGTATCTTAAAAATAAGTGTTAGCATCAGAATTCAGGACAATATAGTACTACACATTTTCATGATTAACACATCATTATTAAACACATACGAATTTAACCTAAGCTGTAAAATGTTCCCAGAACATGGTCCAGAAAACTTGGCATCAGTTTCAATCCCTTCTAAAAATTTCACTTTCAGCAGTTTTAGCGGTTCCATTAGACTGCTTCAGCAATAAAAGGTTGCAAAACTACTTTCAATATCTTATTGAATAGGTATACAATTGATATAAAACCCAGAAATCAAAAAGTTATCGACTAATGCATATGTTTAGAGAGAAATAATGATGCAGGACAAGACACCTAGGATGACAAAGCAAATATTGATCAAACAACACATGGATGACAGCAATCCTAGACACAACCAATATGCATGCATCAACTACATGAAAATGCAAATCCTAATGACTGATCTCTACAATGATAACAAAACCTAAATAATCAAATAAACAATCAGGCAATAAAATCTATGTTATAAAAGATATCAGATCAATTACAAGTCTAAAAAGTTTTATAGGCATGCAAAATTAACAAAGAAATACAAAGAAATGTGACTTTACCTGAGAGGGTGAGGAACTCGCATCCACATTGAAATCAATTGTTTCCTTGGCAGATGGTTGTATATCTCATGTGGTATTCGTGGAACATCCAGTTCAATGACTTAGCTTAAATGAAGGAGGATCGAAGAGACTGTATGAAATCTGTTCAAGGCTTGAACAGTGCTGGTCAGATCAACCGATTTGGTGAAGGGCTTTGAGGTGTCGGCAGGGTTCGATCAACGCCAGCAAGATCTCATCACAGCTGAAGTTACGGTCAGCGAGCGTCATCTTGGACAGGAGTAGGGGAAGCACCGAAAAACAGGCGTCAAACTCGTGGGGCTTCAAAGTCGGATCGTGCGACTCTGGTGATCGTCGGTGATGCTCTGGACGGTGAAGTTGTGGACAACGAGGCAGCGCAAAGAGGATTGGTGAAGTCATCGGCATTGCTGGTTGTCAATCGGGAAAGGCGAAGGATGGTGATGAAAGGCGGCGGCTGATGGGCGGTGGAAGGCTTCTGGGATGGAGTCCTCGGGGTTGTTCGGAGATGACTAAGGGGCTGCACTGGTTGAGTGATTGAGGAAGGAGATAGTGAAATTGGTGGAGGCTGATGTCAGCGATAATGTCAGGGAAAATCAGCAAAGACCGTGGCGACTGAAATTTAGGATTAGGGGGGGGGGGGGGTTTAATACCCCTCTGAGATGGAGGGTTGATATTTGTGGAGAGGGAGAACTTGGACCTAGCGTTTGTGAAGAACAGAATGGAGACAAATGTTGGACCTCACACCTAGACAACTCTCATACAGATGATCTCAAAACATAACTAATTATTTTCATCATCTATCTTTGAAAAGAAAGTCGCAAACTTATTTACAACGTTACTGCAGCCACCACACTTGCAAATAAAAAGGGAAGAGGATAAAATAAAATCCTAACTAAAGTATCCTAACTACTTATCCCTATCAAAATTGCCTACACAATTTAGCGTGCTGACACTTGTCCTTATAGAAGTCCTAACATGAACGATTCTATTGTGAATTTGTCTCATGCAGGAGAAGTATAACATGGACAATTATCCGTGCCATGTCCATAAAAATCAAAGGATCCATGAGAAGATGGATGCTAAGAAGAAGTATAATGCGTGCAATAGCAGAGAATTTTTATAGCAAAATATCAGAGAACACTATCAGTGTCATTGCAACCAACATTGTACTTAAGAGTGGAAACAAAAACATGTAGCACGCTTATGTCTTGCACCACAATACTCATTATATCAAATAGAAACCAAAATTTGTGACTTTAAATAAACAAAGAAGTTAAATATGGAAAACCAAAGTACCTCATGTTAGTAACTTCTAATGCTTTGGTGGCATCATCTTGTGATTCAAATTGGATGAAAGCAAAATTCCTTCTGATCCTAACATTCAGAACTTTTCCATAAGGTTCAAAATGCCTTTCCAAGTCCCTTATCCTCGTACTAATTGGATCAAAATTAATGACAAATAATGTCTTTGAAGGCCTTGAATTAGCTGATGATCTTCTTTCACTGCCAGACCTTCTACCACCACGTTCTTCCTGCGAGCAGAGAACTGTAAATCGAGTAACATTTTAAGAAACAAAAATTCAGTATTTAATTGAGTGGAAGCTACCTTTGTCCACTCAACACGAAGCCGCCGCCCATGCCTACCAAATTCTATCCTATCAAGCCCCCTAATTGCATCTTCAGCATCGCGTTCATCCTCCATGTAAATGAAGGCAAATCCTGGAGGAGCAATCAAGTGGAATTTCAAATTAGTTAAAACAATGTTATAAAGGTCCCCACCAGATAAAAACTAAAAATTACTGCTGCTGATGTCTCCAACAAAGTTCTTAGCATGCAAACTAACTGAAACAACATACGGCCATATTCTGTTAAATTAAATTTAAGGACCGGATAAAAATACAGACCTCATGCCTTGAGCTAAAATGATGCCAGACACAATAACCCAAAATTAGGTCTCTTGAGGTAGGCCAAAGAACGAAAGGAGTTCTCCATCTCATCTCCAATCCACGAGATCAGCATGAAAATATGAAGGATTGGAGATGGGGAAAAGTTCATGAGAAAAGAAAGGCAATGGTAGCTTGGAAAATGCTTCCATGTGAATAACGAACCATTGTGAACAGTGGTTCGGATCATCTGTTAGCAAAACACAATACAACTCAGACAAGGGCAGGAAAGGTGATACATATCCCCCCTCAACTAGGAAGAGCATGTTTGTTCCAAGATCACCCTGCGCCAAAACAATTGTTGAGTACTGAGTCTTACCCTTCAATATTTACACTTTGTTAAAACTTATCCATATTCTAATAATCTCTGTGGAACTCCAATGTATAACTCAAGAGACAGACATCCTTCTCATCATGCTGTGTGGAAATAGACAGAGTAATGCAGCCAAGAAATTCATGAAGTTCACACACTTTACCTCGACAAAAGAAACAAATTTCCCCACTTGAAAATACCATTGCACAGCAGGATGAACATGTATATCTCTGAACTAATTATTGGCTCAATGTGTTTTATCATTAGAAACTACTTTATATGTAATAACTGGTCATGCTTCAAGGAAAAAAAATTATAAAATAGCATGGCGTCTTTCAGCAAAGACCAATGGGTGGTTTCATATGAGGGCAGTAAATTCTAATCCTAAAGTAAACAAGATGCATAACACGTCAAAATTATACAGAATGTGGTAACACGGCCAGTGCTTGTTTCAAAGACAATCAGACAATCTTGTGAATAAAGATGGAAACCCTCATATTAAAAAAAAAAACCCAAATTATGAATGCATCTTGATTTAATAAGGTCCACCCTTGAAGAGAAAATGATATCTAGTACAATTCATCTTGATTAAATTATGTTCTAGGATTCAGCACAGATCAACATTCAATTCTTCGCCTCCAATCTCTATGAATGCTTAAAGTTTGATAACATATCCAAAAAAAAGTAATTCGC
Source organism: Asparagus racemosus (assembly GCA_037177215.1). Taxonomy (NCBI): domain Eukaryota; kingdom Viridiplantae; phylum Streptophyta; class Magnoliopsida; order Asparagales; family Asparagaceae; genus Asparagus; species Asparagus racemosus. Next base: position 10,413,216 of record JBAKGM010000002.1, on the reverse strand, counting down.
AATTGAAAAAGGACTTCCAAAAACATTCAAATCCAGTACCCATTAGGGAGATAAGGTAACAACATCTGTTTTCTATCATGGGAAGTAGATAAGGGAATTATTTACTTGACAATAAATAAAGTTACCTGATTTCATATCCACCCTATCAACCTTCCCATATCTTCCAAAAAGGCGCTCAAGTTCTGATTGACGAGCATCATGCTCAAAGTTCCCGCAGAAAACAGGCCTCATGTTCTTTGATCAGAGTACAAGATGTCCAAGTAGACTTCATACATAAAAGCAAAAAGACATAAGTATCTTCCATAAAGGACTTGGAGAGGGACAAAGCATTAACAAAAGAACCAGAATTAACATGTCAAACACGATATGCAAAGACAATGGATACTTGTGTTAACCCAATTTGATACAAACACATGCTTTGTGTGTTAATTTAATTATATTTGACAATTCGTTCAATCAGATATTGAGAATTAATACATCAAAGATAACTGGAAAATTCATTCTTAATGTGCACAAATCTTTCATTGAAAAAGAAAGGTATATTCATTAGTGGAAAATTGCATGACTTTTTACCATTAAGTCAGGCATGGTTGTACATATGCTAAGTGACTGTGTGCATAAAAGATTACAAAAAGCAAAAATTGATATTTTTTTCACATTCTGTCTCCCCACCCAAACCCACCTTCCCACACCACAACGAAAATAAAAAAGAAAACTAAAACTCGATATGCTGTTTCCTTATTCTTCCGCATATATTCAAGCATCAATATGATAAGAGTATATATTGATCATAGAGGGATTTAAAGCCCAAAAAAAAGTTTCATGTGAAAACTAGTAAATGAGAAGGATTTAACACCAAGAACAAGAAATGCAAGCTAAACCAGAACAAGTCTACAATTATCAATGCTCAATATAAGGGAAATTTTCATTTAATCCCTTAATATTTTGACATGCATCAAATAACCGCCCAATAATAAAAATTGATCACAACACCTTAATTCCACTTGTGAGAATAAATATTGACCATAGAAAGATTTAAAGCACTATCAAAAAGTTTCATCACCAAAACTAGTAAACTAGAAGGATCTTAACACCACAAACAAGAATTACATGCTAGATCATTATATATCTACAACTATCAATAATCAAGGAAAGGGAAACTTTCAGATAACCCGTATATTTTGACATACATCAAACAACCAGCTAATAATAAAAAGGGATCATGACACCTCATGCATTTCTACTTGAGATCCCCTAACCCGAGATGACAAATTTCAAAGCACGCCCTAACCCAAGATGGCAAATTTCAAAGAACACCCTATATTTATGAAAGTAATAGCCTGCTCCTAACCTGAATGTAAACCGCAAAACTTATTTCCAACCTATCCCTCCAGTAACACCTATTCATAACCTATATCCAACCTATATCTACTCCTAAACTAAATCCAACCCCATATTGTATCAAAACCTTTATCTACCCCTGTATCATAACCAGAACCACAATTTGGTATTGACCCAAAATCTATTATTTGATTTAGAATATGTGTGGATGGTTTAGGATTAAAGTTCCGGTTAAGAACAGGAATAGGAGAAACGTTACAAAATGAGACAATTTCATGAAATAAATTCAGGTTAGGTCAGATGAGGTCATATAATCGTTAAGCTAAGAAGAGAGTCAAACTTTTCTAAAATTTTTTCTTTTTTTTTTTGGGTGGGGGGCATATTAATCCGTTTTTTGCTTGATATTAGGGCAAAAATGCAGGGGGTTATCTACAATTTCCCCTTCTCAGAAACAGGTTGAGGCATGATTTTGAAATAAGGACATCAACATATGTTACTGTTGAATAGGTCTGCGAAAATTTATAATTATTACAACATTCTGCATGAGAACAATTTCAAGGATTCGTGCATGAGAACAATTTCAAGGATTCGCTTTATGGGAATACTCCTTGGTATCTTAGAAAAATGAAATTTATGTTCTCTGACAAATGGTATATGTTTTATATAAAAAGCATAGTAAGTGATAACACTAGATTGTTATCTTTATATATTGTTCGTAAGATAACCACATAGGAAGAAATTGACACCCAATCAAAAGAAGGAATTACAATTGCCATCATCTTTTGGATTCAATAAAATTTAGCATACAATAAATTTTTGCATCCATCTGAACACCAAAAACTACCAATGCAATATGTGATTCTTAATTTCAGAACTCAGAAAAAGCAAGAGATTTCAATCAATTGTGACCAGACAACGATTAATGGAGCTCGCTCCATATAGCCAACCCCAATGTATTAAATATCGGATATATCGGAAATATCGGATGACCAAAATCCATATCGGATTGCGGAAATCAGGGATATATCGGGCATATGCAAAAAAATATCGGGTTGTCATATCGGATGATGATCACATATAACATAACATTATAATATGTAATCTAAACATATCTAGTGTATTCTAAACATAAGAAATTGCATTATAATTCATGAATAATGATATATGTAATATGTTTAGGATGACTAACCGGTTGTAGATACTGGCTTAGAGGATTCAGGTCGGGTTTGGGAACCCAAACAAGCTAAAAATCAACCCAAACTCAAAAAACAACAAACTCGGCCAATATTTACAACCGATATATCGGGCTGATATATCCGATATATCGGAAAAAACCCCCAAAAAACGGAAACAACATATTTTCATCAATATCGTTGTGGAATCATGTCATACCCGATATATCGACCTCAATATCGATATTGCGGCCGATATTTAATACACTGGTTATAAGAAATATTTCACAACAGGAATAAGATTAATCAATATTAAAATAAAAAATTGAGGTTATTAATGTGAGTATAGTCTCACATCAGATATGATAAGAAAGAGTGATGAGGTTAAAATAGGAGTTAATGCTAATACCTAGGAACTATAGCTTTTGCATCAAAATTGATTCCTACTCTTCATTTAAAGTCCATCAACTCTAGATTGGGCTTGATTACTCCCCCAACCAACCAAAAAAAGAAAAAAGTGGAGATAAACGAAGTCCTAGATTGTGTGACTTCTTGAATAGGAATACTACCACAAACTCGTTAATAGCAGTGAGGTGGTTTGCGCTGTAAATGAAATGACTAAGATCTAAAAAGTAACCCTCGAACTATCTGTGAACGATATAGATCACTTTATTCTATATGTATGGGGTATTTTGATAGAATTTATCTCTAACTTCTCAGATTGTATATTTATTTTTTCCACTTTAAAATTTTGGTTTTGAATTACTTGGGATGTTTTATTTTAAACTCAATCAGTACTTGAGTTTATTCTTTTAACCCACCCACACGCATCTATGTTCCACCTTGCAAAATGCTCAAAACCAAATATTTTTTAAACCCAACTGGACATCAAGTGTGGAATCAAGTGGTGATTCGTGTTATTTAAGCCGTGATGTGATCTTTGCTGTCAAGATGGCATGTTGTCAGGATTTTAATTCAAATGAATGATGTGATTGATCCAATATTAGGGTTGAAAGGATCATGAATCAAACCAGCTGGCCCGTCCCTACTGCGATGTCACGAAACAGAAACAGCAAATAGTTTAAAGCTTATTTTTTGTCCAACGAGTTCCATGCGAAGCTCTCTTCTCTTTTTTTTTAATGGTTTTTTTCTTTTGTCGTGTTTCTTACGGTGGGTGCGTTGTACAAGTCAAATTTTCGCACTTGACTAGCTTTAGTTATGATTAAAACGGTCGAGATAAAAGTAATGATCTATCAACTCTTTCTTTTTGGGTTTTGTTAAGGAAAAATGATAACTATACTATTTTCTTTTTACAATATATCTATATACTGCATAAAAAAAAGTGCTATACCCTCTAGATGAGTTATTAATTTTGAAAAGTTGAAGAGAATGACCTCACACTTTTCTCTCTGAGATATGATTTTGAATCACTCTCCACTGTGGAAAAAAAAGTAATAATAAATGGAGACAAGTGCATGGTTCGACTATAAAGTACCGAACCCACCCCCAGCCTTCCAGCCTTCCATCCATCTCTCTCCGTCCCCCAAAATGCCTTCACGCATCCTAGACCTTCTTGCCGACGCCCCAGGCGTGGAGGGAAAAACTGTCATCCCCATTGAAACCAGCTCCCAAGATTCCATCAACCACCTAATCAAGTCCATCATCTCCTCAAACCCCGACCAAACTGATCCCTTCTACGTCCTCGACCTCGGAACAGCCACAAACATCTACCACAACTGGACCCAACACCTCCCTTTCATCCAGCCATTCTTCGCCGTCAAGTGCAACCCCGACCCAGCTCTGCTCAGCACCCTCGCAGCCCTCGGCGCCAGTTTCGACTGCGCCAGCCGTGCCGAGATCGAGTCGGTGCTCTCACTTGGCGTCTCCCCGGACCGCATTGTCTACGCCAACCCCTGCAAGGCGGAGCCCCACATCGACTACGCCCGAACCGTGAATGTCAACCTCACCACATTCGATTCAGTGCACGAGCTCCACAAGATGAGTCAGCACCATCCCCAATGCTCGCTCTTGCTCCGCATCAAGCCTCCTGTCAGCACCGGGGTCCGCCGCTCCCTGGGCGCCAAGTACGGTGCCTTACCCGAGGAGGTGGGCCCTCTGCTAGAAGCCGCCCGGTCAATGGACCTGTCGGTTATCGGCGTCTCGTTCCACATCGGCACCTCGGCCACCGTCTTTGAAACCTACGACGCAGCGATCGAAGCGGCCAGGCAAGTGTTCGACCTGGCGGAGAAAATGGGCTTGCAGAGGATGAGCGTGTTGAATATCGGTGGAGGGTTCACCGCAGGCCCACCGTTGGAGAAGGCAGCAAAAGTGATAAAATGCTCAATCAGTTCACGTTTCGGAGACTGGGCTGGGCTGAGAGTGATCGCAGAGCCAGGAAGGTGCTTCACCGAGACGGCGGCCACGCTGGCCACGTGCGTGATAGGGAAGAGGGTGAGAGGGGCGAAGACGGAGTACTGGCTGAATGACGGGATATACGGGTCGATGTGCTGCATCAAGATGGACGCCGTGAACGTGTCGATCGTGCCGCTAGAGCAGAAGCCGGAGGGGACGGAGACGTATACGTCAACGGTGTTCGGACCGACTTGCGACTCGATGGATGTCGTTGCGAGTGACGTGGAGCTGCCGGAGTTAGAGGTGGGGGAATGGATGGTTTCACCGGCAAT
>JBAKGM010000002.1:10365006-10379509 GCA_037177215.1 Asparagus racemosus | reverse complement strand
TTATTTTCCTTTATTACCTTCTTTATTTTCCTTCATTTTATTCATCATTCTTTCTCCTCTCTCAATCTCATTTTGTTCTTATTTGTACTCAATCACAAACACTACACATATCTCTCTACAATCCATCACCTTTCTTTTATTCACTCTTAATTGTCACGCACACAACATAAGAACTAATATTGATTAACTTTTACAACACCTTCCTCGTGGGATCAATAACTTTTTATATTATAACTTGATAGTTGTATACTTGCAACTTTAGGTATACACTTATTTACCTGCTAGTTACTAGCCTCCGGCTAATTAGAAAACATGACCAACCTAATAGGACAACACTAGCTAAAAATAGAGAGCACCAGAAACTACTTTAAGACTCCTTAAGAAAGAGGAAATAAATCAATCAAATTTGAATTAATTTCTAATTGATTACTGTCCAAGACTAACTCTAACATTATTACTAAAAATAAAAGATAACCTAGGATAAGTGTGCAACATTACAGTTCGATCCCAAGATAATATTTTTTTTGAATAGTTACTTCCTCGTTAAATACTTTTCTTACCTTGCAACAATTAACATCCACCTTGTATTACCACTAACTTTCCCTATCTGTTATTTTACCTCCTAGGCTATAAGTTCTTCTAAATTGAACTACCGAAGGTGAGATTGTACTTCAGAAGGAATTTTGGTAAGGGCATGAATCTTCTTTTCTAGTTATAACCAAGGTAAGACCATTCGTGCTTTCTTCAAATCTTCTATAAATATTGGTTGTCTACCACTAGAAAAGCTTTCTTCTTGGTAATCTTTATACTGAATGGTTTTGGTTCTGTGATTGACACAATTGACATAGTCTTATTTATTGCATCTTATTTGCTCTTTCTAACTCTAGATTCTTGCTTATTGTCGAGTTGAGATTTCTTAGTATGCCGCAATCATAGCTAGTACGAACCTCTCTCTAGATGTTCATGATGAGGACTCTTTATTATTCTGCCCAAGTTATAGCCCACATTCTTAGCTCGACAAATCGTGTTGGCTAAGGTAAATTTTGTTGCAAAGACATACTATTTTGTTTATAATAACTAGATAAGAATTAGCCTCTCAATAATTTCTTAATATGTTCGAACCACTTGCTTCTGTCGATGGGCTTGATCTATTAATAGTTGGTCACACCATGTAGATGCTTTAGTCTTTTTTTTATCTTAGAAAAGTTGGAAGCATTTTATTGAAATAACTTAGGTGATAATAAGAGGAGAAATCTCCTCTCTAAGATGATTCCCACCCAAGAGGAATAGCTACACAAATTCAATGCTATATTTGCTAAATGATAAGCTACATGATTCTCATTGTGACTAACAAAATTGACAAATGCACCACTAAAATCACTCTCGAGCTTTTTAATTCCTTCTACAATGCTTTAATAACTTGTTATATTTCTGAGCTTCAACATTCCCGAACCACTTTGAGAGCATCGCTGTTGATGGAGAGTTTAAGAATTCCATGTTGTTTGGCAAAGCGTGATGCCTCTTGAATAGCTAATGCCTCCATCGCTTCAACTGACTCAACTCAAGTTAAAGGCAATGCTTTCACTCCAAACTAGGCCTTTGACTCGTTGAAGATAACCTACCCTATTCCCCTTACTTCTACTCTTTGATCCAAGCCCCATCGACCCAGATAGTGACCTCTTTGACCTCTCTTCTTATAGCCTCAGGAATATTGGGATGTTGGCATCTTTTGCATGCTTGAGCATTTTGAAACTCATTCAGCAAATTCACTACTCGTAGGTACAAGCTTTTAGTTTGAATTTGCTCTTTCCCCAAACATATTTGATTTCTGTTATACCATAAACCCCACACCATCATCAAGAGGAGCTCTAATCCATGGCTATCCAATTGCTCGGTGATGCCTGCAATTACCATTTAATATTGCCTTCTCTAACATTTTAAATAATATCTTTGACTCTCAACTTGTTCCAAATCTCTATGCTCTTTGGGCAAGTTTGAAGCTGATGGAATATTATTTCCAGTATTTCATTACAAACATTGCAAATAGGATCCGATTGCATACCACTTTAATTAAGTTGTCTTTTGTCAGGAGGATATTATGGGTTAACCTCCAAGCAAAAATTTTCTCTTTATTTGAGATTAAAGGTTTCTAGAAAAGGCTCCAAGACGATTGCATTGGTGGATTGCTAGGAGAAGCATTACTACAGCTCAAATTGCTTTCAGTTGGTCCTTTGCATCTAAACTAGTGGTAGTAAGTACTCCAAATAGGGAATTTATTGTTAGCATTATAATGCCAAATCAACCTATCTTCAACATTCTTCACAGCTAGGGGAATATCTATGATCTCCTCGACGTCTTGAGGGTAAAAGAGTTCTCTCTGTTTCTGCACATTCCATTTTTAATGACCTTGATCAATCAACTCTGAGACTAACACATTAGGTTGATCTTGAAATCTCAGTGTTCTGATGCAAAATGTATTTAGTCTTGGTACCCGTGGATCATCCCAAACTTTAACTCTCTAGCTCTTGAGAGTATCTCATGCCTTAAGAATGCTTTGCAATGTTAGAGATGAGTTATTAGGGAAATATTTAGCTTTTAGAATTTTACGATAGAGGATATTGGGCTCCTTTATAATACGCTAGCCTCTTTTTTCCAGTTGTGAGGATATTGGGGTTCTTTATAATATGCCAGCCTCTTTTCTCCGGTAGCTCAATTGAAGCTTTCTTAGTCTCGAAATTCTAGCCCTCCTTTATTTTTCAAACTGTGCATACATTGTCATTTGAACCAGAGTTCTCATCTTTGCTATTCCCCACTAGAGAATATTCATTATTTCAGTGAGCTCATAAAAAAGGCCTCTCAGAAGTCAAAATACACTAATGGTATTGGAATTGATTGGCCACCGCTTTAATGAGCACCTCTTTCCCTGACTTCGAGAGTAGCTTTTCCCTCGATTTATAGATTCGTTTCCATAACCATTCTTTGATCGAACTGAAGGAGCTTTTTTTGGATTCTTAGACAGTCCAAGGTTTTTTGCATGACGGGTTACCCCCTTAACACAAAAAGCTTCTAGCACCGAGCTTTTTTGTCATCCTGCTGCACTTTGGAGCTAAAGAAAATAGCCGACTTCCAAAGTTTATCACTTGTCTTGAGGCCTTCTCATAATTTTGTAGGGTTGCTTTGACCACCATACTTTCTTCTCTTCTCACTTTAAAAAATAGGAGGTTGTCTTCAGCAAAAAATAAATGAGAGACCCTAGGCCCACCTCTACTAGCTTCAACTCAAGACAATAACTTCTTTTCCTCTGCCTTCCTAAGCAACCTAAGAGACCTTCAGCACAGAGAAGAAATAAGTACGGCGAGAGGGGGTCTCCCCCTCTTGAAGGAGAGAATATTGAAGATAGTTTGCCATTTAATAAAACTGAATAGGAGACCGAAGTAACACATTGCATGATTATGTTAACCTATCGAGCATCAAAATTTAATTTTAACATGAGCGCTTTTATAAAATTCCATTACACTCTATCATAAGCTTTGTTCATGTCAAGTTTTATAGTGCACATGTTGTTTCTCCCCTTTTTATTCTTTAGAGTATGATTCATTTTATAGGTAATTAACATGTTATCGATAATTTGTATTCCCAATACAAAGGCACTTTAAATCTCACAAATGATGTTGGGGAGAATTGGCTTTAATCTATTGACTAGAACTTTTGAAATAATTTTGTAAATCACATTACATAAGCTTACAAGTCTCAAGTTTTACATGGGTTCTAGATTTGGAATTTTAGGAATAAGCACAATATAAATTTAATTAACGCAATCGATGAGAGAACTATTGTTTAAGAAGGCTAAATATGCACTAGTGATATCTAAACCAATAGTATGCCAATATTTTTAAAAGAAAATAGTAGACATGTCATTGGGTCAAGGGGCTTTTATCGGGTTCATCTTTGAATTTCTTCCTCCACTTTGATTGTGGTGAATGGTTTAGATAGATTCTAACTCATTTTATGGGATACTTTTATATCAATGGTATCTAGAATTTCATCAACAATCTTGTGGATCATTGGTGGAGAAATTTTGTTGAAGTATGCCACTTCCACCTCTGTCATTTCTTCCTCTTTGTAATGCTCCACTCCATTCTCATCTTTAAGCTCCCTTAAAGCATTCTTTCGTCTTCTATGTGAGGCTCTAGCATGAAAAAAATCCTTTGTTACAATCACGCTCTTTCAACCAAGAAACCCTCAATCTTTGTTTCCATTTGATTTCTTCTTTTTCTAGTAGATTATTGATTTCATTCACTAAGCTCTGCTCTATGAAAGGATTGACTTCCCTCAAGTGACTGTTTTGTACTTCAACTTCTCTTTTAAGTTTTTCAATCTCAAACCCGTCTAACTAAACTTTGATGAGCTCCAGTTTGCAAGTTTTGACCAGGTTGTGCCCAACTTCAAGCTGACATCTGCCCAATTTGTAGTAGGCTTCGAACTTCCCTAGTGTTGTCCCAAGATGGATGCACACTCTTTCTCCTTCAACCACATCGCCTCGAACCAAAACAACTTGGCCCTACTATGTTGTTGACTTTGTTGAGTTATCCTTCGATTTTTGTTATATAACACTATTCGAATGGGGCAAAGATCGCTCGAGGTATGCTTGACATGTCTCACTTGTGCAAAGGCGAACATTTCCTCCATGCCAATATAACTAAAAATATATCTAATCTTTCTCAAATTAAACTACCATCTGGTTGTTTATTACTTTAGGTAAAGCTCTCTCCTTCAAATCCCATATCTAAGAAATGACAATTGTTTATCACCTCTTGAAAGCCTCTCATTTGACTCTCGGGTTAGCGTCTTTGGCTGTTCTTCTCAGTTTTCACAACTATGTCATTGAAGTCCCCACAACAAATCCATGGTTAATTAGATTTAGTCTTCATTTGTCTAAGCAATTCCCACGAGGGATGTCTTAGACTCACTTCTGGGGCCCTATAGAAACCTGTGAGACTCCAAACTTTACTCCCATCAGTGATGCTTGTAGTCATGACCCATATTGAAAGGTCACAGCCTCATTGTCATTTGCCATGGCTCCCTCCTCTTGACAATCTTTAATATGATGTCCAAGAAGTCCACAATAGAAGCAAAAATGTAGAGCCTTTCATATTTCATTGGTATTCTCAGTGTGGTTTGATCTTCTCTGAGGACTAATGGAGCAAATCTTTTTAAAGGTTGCAACATATCTAGAGTGACTCGGACGCTCAAGTATCTATCCCACAATATATCTTCTCCTCGCTGTCAACTTGAATCACTATGCCAACTTTACTCCTAACTTTGTACCCATGGTTCGAGTCATACTAGCCAGTGGGACATTGTAGAAACAAGTCTAGAAGGTGACATTATTTAGGATTATGTTTGCTGGTTGGATTCTCATCTAGAACTCATGTAGTATTACTAGATTGTTATCATAATGCCATGGTACGTCTACCCAAATCCTCTACCCATCTAACTACTGAGACAATTGGAAGAGGAATTGATTATTCCCTATAGCTTTCATTGTTAGATTCCTCCTCGGTCTCTATATGCTCTTCATTGTGTTCATGAAGGACATATCGTCAAAGGGACAAATTGTTAAAAGCTTGCTGTTATGGTCCTGAACCCTTGCTAACGATAACCCTCTCAATTAAGGGAGTAAGACTCCCCTCCCAAACGACAGCGAAATGTGATTCGGGCGCGCCAACGAAAGCTCCGCCAGATGACTCGGGCGTCAACCTCGGCTGTCTCTCCCCTAGGACGCCCAGCGTGGCCCTAGCAGAGGAGCCACTGTGCTGACCGAACCCCTCTCGTGGGCGACACGAAAGGCGGTACTAGTCGGTCCCCTCTCGTGGACGACACGAAAGGCGGTACTAGTCGGTCCCCTCTCGTGGACGACACGAAAGGCGATACTAGTCGGTCCCCTCTCGTGGACGACACGAAAGGCGGTACTAGTCGGTCCCCTCTCGAGGACGACACGAAAGGCGGTACTAGCCGACCCCCTTTCTCTCGTAGACGACACGAGAGGCGGTACTAGTCGGTCCCCTCTCGTGGACGGCACGGAAAGCAGTGCTAGTAAAACCCTCTTCTCGCGGGCGACACGAGAGGCCAAATCAGTCGGCCCCCTCCCCGTCCGAAGCTCACAGCCATATCGGCCGACCACCCTCACGAGCGGCATGAGAGGCGCCACCGGGTCGACCCATTCCTCTCCTACACGTAGGACAGCTGCCACAGGTTCGAGTCACGACAACACGTCGGCGTCGCATTAATGAGGAAATCAATGTGCAAATTCTCTCTACTCTCACGATATTTAAGGCTCCTCGGACCATTACAACGGGCCACACTATAGGTCCCATCCTCATTAACGTCGCCGTAACAGTACACACTCCCTGTCCACTCCCTAGTCGACACGTGGCAGCGCTGTTCGGCTCAACAGGGCGCAGCAGTCTCTCTACGTCCCCGTCACATCATCACATCAGCCCACGTGGATGCAGGGCTAACGCACCACCCTATCCACCCAAAGTGACGGAAATGCCCTTCGACCTATGTATAAAAACAGAAATCGAACAGTGAACAAGGTAAGCTACCCACTCTGCCAAAAAGCCCTAGCTTTTATTTCAAGCTTCTTTATCTCTTTCTCCTACTGACTTGATCGTCGGAGTGGCCACCGGAGATCCCAACTCTGACCCTTTCCATAGGTCTTCCTCGGCGCTAGGCGAAACTACCGGACATCGTATTAGGAGGAGAAACGAGCCCCACATTGTTAAACCCTAATCCAACCGTGATTAGCGACTATGTGATCCGAGCGTAAGTTCGAGCATCAACAGTGACCTTCTTCACCTCCTCTTGGTTCAGAATCGGCGGCAGCTGGATCTTCTTATTCTCTAGGAGGTATTTGAAGATACCGGGGACCTCGTCTTTCTTGAAGGAGTAGACTTTGGGGAACCTCGAAGCAGGGAGCTTCTGTTGTTGAGGCCTTTGCTGTCATTGGGGCTGCGATTGTTGCACTGCCTGCTGCTGCGGTTGCTATTGTGGCTGTAACTGAAGTGTCTGGTTTACATCCACTGTCTTTGCCCGCTCCTTTCCTTTACCGCGCGGGACGAAATTTTGTCTTCGAGTGCCTGCCATTTGTTGGCCTCTTTCCGCCTTCTTCCTCTTGAGGAATCGCTCGACTTGCTCCTCACGCACCTTCAAATCCTTCCAAGTTTTGGATGGTGCCGTCCCCATTGCTTCTAGCATGTCCAATGAAAGGTTGTTGTGGCAAGTCTGGAGAATGAACTCCTCAGTTATCGGGTCCCGACAATTCATCGTCTTGTTCAAGAACCACTTGACGAAGTTGTCCACTGTCTCTCCATCCTTCTGCTTTTCATCCAACAACGTCCCGATTGATACCTCGGTGTTGTCGTCGAAGAAATTGGCAAGGAAACTAGACTCCATGTCATCCCAGCTGTTAATGCTCCCCGGCTTGAGACGGTGGTACCAATCAAAGGCGTCTCCCTGAAAGGTGCTAACGAATGACTGAACCGTCAAGAGCTCATTACCGAAAATGAGTCCCAGGTGGGACTTGAAGTAGATCAGGTGCTAGGTAGGTGAACCCTTCCCGTCGAACGACGTGAAGTTAATTAGACTGAACTTTGCCAGATACGAGATTGATTCCCACTCCCTTGGATATGGACATGGTATACCCGTCTTCTTTACCTCTTGAGTAGAAATCAAAGAGTTAATCTTGCTCTCGAGGTCCTTTATCTTCTCATTCTCGGGGACTAGACATTATCACTGGTGTTCTCGAGGCTACCCCTAGCATTCCGCTCATCATGGGGGTTATCGACGTTATGGTCTTCATCCCTGTCTGTGCCACTGTCTACTTGGTTGACAATATTGCGACGACTTGATTCAGCCTAAGGATTCATCAGTGCTTGGACTTGCTGGTCATGCATCTCTCTCATTTGTTGCATAGCCATCTCCAACTCGAATTTTTAAATTCTCCTTCTATTTGGCCATAGCCTCTTCAAGCATTTTGGCCACCTGTTCCACACTAATCATGAGCGCCTCTCAGGGTTGCCCCTCACTGGAAACCATGTTATCAGAAGCAAATGTAGAGCTGGTGTCTGACACTTCATCTTCTAAGGGCAACCCCCTCTGTATGTTACCATAATTAGGACGGCTGATAGTCCCAGTCCGGACCTGAGTTATTCGTTGAGACGCACCAGGAATGGCACATGACAACATCCCTTTTCCCATCATATTGATGGTGACTCTTGGCAATTCATTGCCCTGAGGCACCGATCTCGTTCTGCGGTAGCACCTCGATCTAGGTTTCAGCACTTTGGTACCAAGTCTATCAAATACCAACACCTTCTCTGGGGCTGTCTTGGTGCAGTTACATTCTGACAACACCACCCTGATCAGCTTCAAACACAAACAATGTGTGTTTGATTCTGGGGAACTCCTTTTTCAGGATTTACTCATACCCCCAGCACGATAGTACAACTCATCAGCATGAAAACTGGAGCAACCCGTCGTGTGTTGACATGACTTCTCAGGTATAACGTTATCATCGTCAGACGAGAACGTCTCCTACTGAGGATGAACTATTTTATTTTCAAAAGTTACTCATCTCAACATTCGCCTCTGTGAGCATGAAGTATCGACAGGCTCTTGGACTTCAATTCGTAGCCCGAGGCGAGCAGCCACAGGAGTCTTCCTATCTTTGTTGAGGTGGGTGCGATGTCCTGCATTAGGAGTGACCCGTGACTTCCTCAATGGACCAAGCTTTCCTTGATCAGAATTTTGCCTCGATCATCTTGCAACGGGCCGAGGCGTTCCAACACCGTCTTCTTGCTTCGGGGTGAGCCAGTGAGCTCAACCGAAGCAAGAGTAGAATCTGATGGCCATTTAGGGGCTATCATCGAAAGTGGAATTGGTCATGAGGCAACCTTTCTCCGATTTGGATCAGCCTGAGGTAGTTGATCCTTAGCTGTCGCGGCCTTGGCCTGAACTGTTGCTCCGAGTTTTGGCCTCTAACCTTGGCAGACCTTTGGCCTCTTCTTGACCACTTCTTCTTTTTTAATCATCCAGGCCTCCCAGACTAGAGCTCGTGCATGCGCAAGAAGTGCGCAGCACTTTTGGATGCACTCCTCTAACGTTGAACGGTTCCGTTTGACTCAGACCCATTCATCTGTTGACCACTTGGAGGGGCCACTAACCCCCAGATTTAGAGGCTTTTCACCTCTTTTGGATCTGAGATCCACCTCATAGTGAATCCCATCCACTGATTCTATAGCCTTGGCGAATTGACACGCCTGGATTTGTCGTCGCCTCTGGCGAGCTCTCTTTAAAAGAAACAGTGCATCATCAATGGTCATCTCCTCTGAAGAGGAGTTCAGATCTTCAGATCCAGCTTTCTTGGAAGCTGGAGGGATGCTGCTTGCTGCAATTTTGGTAGTGGCAGGGTTAGAATCTTCATCTTGAGACTCCAGATCTGTTGACCAATGGATCCTCCTTGCAACGGAGATCCTTCTATATTTGGAGAGGAAGGCGGATCTGGAGGAGGAGGAGAGATACTCCTCGAACTTCTGTTGGCTGAACTTGTATTCGACCTCCTTCTCGACCGGGATCACGATCCACGGCTGCGACATGACGATCTCAGATTTGAGATCGTTGGCTCCCACTGTGGTCGCTAGCTCATTCGCAGGGAAAGTTGCTTTGATCTCCATTGATGAATTCATTACAAACTTCAGTCGCTTACAATGAGACGCAAAAAAAGCTCGCCTTTTTAAAAGGCTTACATTGAAAATCAAAAAAAGAAAGATTACAACTTTTTCCTCTTGATGAATAAACGCGGGACCCGTTTATTGAATCCTCGCTTGTGTGGGTGCCTTTGCCGATGCTGGGGACTCTATTCCATCTGTGGACTACTACGTGATCATGATCTGAATGCGAGATCTATAGATCTACGGGGGTTATTTCACGAAGGAAATAATCGCCGATGGAAATTATCTCACGAAGGAGATAATTGCCGGAGTGGATGAAATTGATCAAGCGAAATCAAACACAAACCCTGGGATTAGGACAAAGCTTAATCCGGAGGGTAGATCTGTAGATCTGATCTCGAACTCCTCGAACTTCCTCGCTTAATGCTTGTCAGCTCGCCGGAATCTTGGATCTGAACGCCGGATTTGAGCTTCGGTCGCTGTTGAATCCGGCAGAGGTTCGGCTTCTCTCCCAAAAATCTAGATTTGTGCAAATGAGCACCCCTCCTCATATTTATAGGCTCTGGATGTGGATAACGAGTCAGATCTGTGCCTAGATCTAACCTAGCCGAGCCACTAATTGGTAGCTCTGGATTTGAGCTTCGGTCAGCTGAGACACTTGATGGTGTCTTGGCCTTGGCCAAGACACCTGATGGTGTCTCAGTTCACTGAGACATTTGACGTCTTCGTTTCAGCATTTTTCCAAGCCCGTTTTATTTGGTGGTGTCGATTCCTGAGTTCGGCTGTTTGTTTCGTCGATTTTAGAATCTGATTGATTTAGTTCTGTCGACGTTCAAGTCTGGCTAATGCCGTCTCGTCGATTCCCCCAGCACCGTAGCTTTGATTTGCTAGGCGTCGTGGCTTCGATTTCCCCGACGACGTCTCATTGATTCACATGGCTTCAATTTCTCCAGCGTCGTGGCTTCACCGTTAAGTTTGTGTTTCGTCGAATCGCTTCATGCATTTCGTCGACTCATTTCATGTGTTCGCATCATCACTTGTTTGCCATTTGATTGGCGTTGGATTGTCGGATGGCTCGCCATATGCCAATTCCCTGTCACGAGTTGGGTTTGGAGTCTTATAAAATTTTCAACGCCTACAATTATATCTTCTCACTCTACTAAAACAAGATGGATTCCCTCTTTCTAGCTTCAGGGATCACTATGTAGACTTTGAACCATGCCATGCACATCTATCAAGAGAGCTAGAGAGCTCGCTTGGCCTCAGTTCTAGTCTCTCATTCGGAGGAGGGAAAGAGTTTGCTCTGATCTAGTCATTCTGCTTGTCTTCCTTCTCTTGGACTGTGCCTTTCCCCACCCGACATGACCCTACAGCTCCTGCTTCCTAGTCATCCGTGTTTGATTCTCAATCTACACATTCATTTGTATCACCACACTTTGCATATAGATTAATTGTACTGCCTAAGTTGCTTGAGTTTGAACTATCTATTGCTACACCTACTGGACTTTGTTTAGTAGCTAATATGGTGTGTACAGGCTGTGATGTTAGAATCGGAGAAAGAAGCCTTTTAGCAAACTTGATATTGTTAGAGATATATGACTTTGATGTGATTCTTGGGATGGATTGGATAGCTACCCATCATGCATCAATTAATTATTATGAAAAACAAGTTGTATTTCACATCCTGAGGCAATCCAAATTTAAATTCTAAGGAAATAGAAAAACATTCTCCCCTTACATCATATCAGCAATCCATGATAATAAACTTCTTAGAAAGGGAGGTCAGGGATACTTAGCCTATGTGATTGATACAAAGAAACAAGACAGGAAGCTTGAGGATACCCCAATTGTATGAGAGTATCTTGAGGTTTTCCCCGATTAGTTGCCTGGATTACTATTAGAGAGGGAAATTGGATTTACTATTGAATTAGTTTCTGAAACTACTCCTATATCTAAGGCACCTTATAGAATGCCCCCTGTTGAACTTAAGGAAGTAATGACCCAGCCAGAGTAGTTAGTGAACAAGGGATTTATTCGACCAAGTGTATCACCTTGGGGAATTCCGGTGTTGTTTGTAAAGAAGAAAGATGACAGTATGAGGTTGTGTATTTATTATCGAGAGCTTAATAATGTGACTATAAAGAACAAGTACCCATTACCTGAGATTAATGACTTGTTTGATCACTTGCAAGGCGCTACAGTATTTTTAAAAATTTATCTGAGATCAGGATACCACCAATTGAAGATTAGGCAGGAAGATATACCTAAGACAGCATTCCAAAAAAGATATGAGCATTATGAATTTCTAGTAATGTTATTTGGGTTGACTAATGCACCTGCTGTTTTCATGGATCTGATGAACAGAGTGTTTAAGCCATATTTGGATCAGTTTGTGATGGTATTCGTAGATGACATTTTGATATATTCAAAGAATGAGCATGAACATGAGGAACATTTCAGCATTATATTGGAAATGTTAAAAGAGAAACAATTATATGCAAAGTTAAGTAAGTGTGCGTTTTGGTTGGACAAAGTATCTTTTCGAGACCATGTAATATCTAAAGATGGTATTTCTGTAGATCCAAATAAAGTAAAGGCAATTGTTGAATGGACTAGACCTACCAACGTAATAGAAGTTTATAGGTTTCTAGGGTTGGCTGGATATTATAGAAGATTTGTAGAAGGATTTTCTCAAATCACTAGTCCGTTGACTCATTTGACTCAGATGAATGTAAAATTTGAATGGACGAAAGAATGGGAACAAAGTTTCAAAGAATTAAAGAACAGATTAATATCTGCACCACTACTTACTACACCTTCAGGTTCTGGGGGATTTGTTATTTATAGCGATGCTTCTCGAAAAGATTTAGGATGTGAATTGATACAAAATGGAAAAGTTATTTCTTATGCCACTAGTCAGCTAAAATCATATGAGCAAAATTATCATACTAATGATTTGGAGTTAGCTGTAGTGATATTTGCATTGAAAACATGGAGGCATTATTTATATGGCGAGACTTGTGAGGTATATACAGATTACAAAAGTTTGAAGTATATATTCACTCAGAAAGAACAGAATATGAGACAAAGAATATGGTTAGAGTTGATAAAGGATTATGACTTGAAAATGAACTACCATCCTGGAAACGCAAATGTGGTTGTTGATGCCTTAAGTCAAAAGTCTATTGCTAACCTAGTCTATTTGATTACTAAACAGAAGGAATTGTTGGAAGAATTTAGGAGATTAGAAGTTATTGTGCAACATTATAATCCTAGAGGAATTTTTACAAGGCTGGTGGTGCAAACAACTTTGATTGAGAAGATTAAAGCATTACAAAGAAATGATCTATAGTTAGAAAAGGATGAAGATCAGGATTCATTAATCAAGATGACTCTTTGAGGTTTGGAAACAGACTCTGTGTGCCTAATATACCAGATTTAAAGAAAAAGATTATGGATGAAGCTCTCCATTCTGGTTATAGTATTCATCCTGGTAGCACCAAGATGTATAAAGATTTAGGAGATATTTATTGGTCGGATAACATGAAGAGGGAGATTGCAAAATATGTGTCTCAATGTCTTATTTGTTAGTAGGTTAAGATAGAGCACCAGAAACCTGCGGAGTTACTTTAGCCTCTTCATCTTGTAGAGTGGAAGTGAGATAAGATTACAATAGATTTTCTAGTTGGATTGCCTAAATCGTTAGGGCAAATGATACTATGTGGGTAATTACTTATAGATTAACTAAAAGTGCACACTTTTTAGCTATCAAAATCACATATCCTCTATATAAATTGGCAAAGTTATATCTAGATCAAATAGTTAGATTGCTTGGAGTGCTTAGAGACATTGTATCAGATAGAGATCATCGTCTTATATTTGGATTCTGGCAAAGTCTACAAAATTCCTTAGGCACAAAAGTGAAATTCAGTTTAGCATTTCATCCTCAGATAGATGGGTAAATAGAGAAAGCTATACCAACTTTAGAAGACATGCTTACGGCCTATCTTTTGGCGTTAAAAGAAAGTTGGGAAGATCATCTACCTTTGGTGGAGTTCTCTTATATTAATAGTTATTAGGCTAGCATTGATATGCCATCATATGAGGCTTTGTATGGTAAAAAATGCAGATCACCCTTGTGTAGGGAAGAAGTTGGAGATCAAAAGTTACTTGGGCCTAAACTTGTACAAGTTACAACTAAGAAGATCAAGCTGATTAGAGAATAACTTTAGACAGCTCAGAATAGACAGAAAAGCTATGCAGATAGAAGAAGAAGAAATTTAGAGTTTCAAACAGGAGATCATGTATTTTTGAAAGTATCTCCGACCAAAGGAGTAATGAGATTTAAAAAGAAGGGCAAACTAAGTCCATAATTTGTTGGGCCTTTTAAGATATTAGATCGGACTGAAAAGCTGCCTATAGAGTGTCATTACCCCTAGAATTGCCAAGTATACATAAGTATTTCATGTTTCAATGCTAAGGAAGTATGTGCCAGATCCAAACCATGTGATTGACCATACACCACTCAAAATCCAAGATGGTTTAGCATATGTTGAATGCTCAGTTCAAATACTAAACAGAAAAGAGCAGACATTTAGATCCAAAAAATACTTCTTTAGTCAAGGTGCTATGGCAAAATCATTTAGAACAAGAAGTCACATGGGAGCTTGAAGAAGAAATGATGGAGAAATAAAAGACAGAATACGGTCATTTCGACGCTTTGAGACATTTCTCACTGTTTAAAGTCAAACTGCAGAGGGTCATGTCGA
>JBAKGM010000002.1:10348758-10359747 GCA_037177215.1 Asparagus racemosus | reverse complement strand
TGTATATATGTATGTTTGTATGTGTGTGTGTGTATATATATATACACACACATATAAATATGTATACATACATACGTACGTACATACATACATATGTGTGTGTGTGTGTGTGTGGGTGTGTGTGTGTTTGTGTGTATTTGTGTTTGTGTGTATATATATGTAGACACACACACACATACATACATACATATACGCACAACACACACACACACACACACACACACACACACACACATATAGTACTTTGTAATAGAAGAGTGCATAAAATAGGCGCCAATAATAACTTTCTTGAACTCTAAGGTGATCTTACTAAGCCTAAGTTAACCATAAGCCCGAGGAGTATTTTTTTATACTTAATGACCTAAGACAAATTGGGTTGGGATCCATTGGCCTGAAACTCGCTACATGGTCACTTAGAAAGCCTGATAAAGAAGAACTAAATTACCAAGGAATAAAGAGATATATATGTATAGAAAATAATTTAAAATTTTTTTAAAATAAAAAATATTTTTATATATATAGTTTTATATATATGTATATGTTCTTGAAAAATAAAGTGATCAAGAAGCTTGAAAATTATTTGAAACAAAGTGTGGGCATGTTCTTTTCAAAACTTTTAATTAATTTCATAAGTTCAACTTGGATTCATATAACTATAATGAAAAAGTTTTTAAAGAAATTTACTTTTGAGTTATACATAAAAAACTTTTCTTGAGTAAAAACTAGCTCTAATTAGATTGTTTAAATATATCTAGTGAATTAATTATATTTTGACTTCTTCAAATTAGCTTGTTGACCAAATTTTATGGATATATTCACTGCAAACCCAATGAGCCTACAACTCATCCTCTCGGGAAACATAGGGATTTAAAGGTTTGTTGTATGTGCTGAATAGAAATGTGATTTCTACAAAAGTGAGTTCGGATTTTTCTTTCTTCCCTTTTTATTTTATTTCTTTACTAGAGGACTAGTAAAAACTTAAGTGTGGGCATATTTGATCATCGCATTTTATTACATATTTATGCCCTCATTATCTATTTTCTTTTGAATAAAATATTGCTAATAAGTGTTTATATCTTAATTTACAGGTTAATGAAGATTTAATAAATAGAGCCCAAAAGAACTCAATTTTCTCAATTGTCTACCGTTTATTGAAGCTCTTATTGATGCCCAAGATCAACTCAAGCTGCCCATAAAAGCCCAAAGAGTCCAAGAATTTCATCCAAATTTGAAATCGAAGAAGTATAGATATTAGTATCGATACTTATATTAATACTAGTATCGATACTTATATCGATACTTGTATCGATACTAGTATCGATACATATATCAATATAAGTTGTGATGCCAGTATTGATATCCAATAAATAGTTATAGATCAAAGGCTAAAACTGATTTAACATGTGGGTTAAGTTCGATCTAAGTGTTAATATTGATTGATGCACTCTATAAATAAGGGTAGATAGTGAGGGTTTGAGGGTGTGAAAACTTTTTATAGAAACTCTAGTTGGAGAGGAGGATTACTCTTAATGGAGAAGAACTTCTAAAATTATAAACTTTTATTTATAATAAATAAAAAAATTTATTTCCTCTTCTTTTATTTTCATTCTTCTCTTTCGATGATAATGATGTCAATATGAAGATTTTCTTCACAAAGGGCCAACCATTTGGAATGTAAGCTTTTATTTTCTCTTTTTATTTTTTTATTTTAGACTTGCATGAGTTAGGCTTTTATTTTCTTGTTATTATGTTTGATAGATTAGTTTTACTTCATGCTTGTAGTTTTAGATTTATTTCATGCTTTGTAGAGTAGATTTTCATTTTCTTACTTTGTTTATTTCTTTTTATTTTCTTATTATTTTTCTTGCTTTATAGTATGATTTTTATTTTATTGTTTTCTTTTTATGCTCCATTTTCTTTTGTCCATAATATGTGTAACTAAATTCTTTAGGAGATCTAGGATTGCATGAAACTATTTTAATTTCTTTTATGGTTTGTGAATTGCTCTCTTCATACTTAAAATGGTCATATTATGATAATCAACTAGAGAACTAATTGGTAGAAGAAAATGTTGATAATCTATACTTATCTTGAATGATTTGATAGGTTATGCTTATGAATTCTAGAATGACTATCTAGTTGCTTGTTCTTTTCATGAATGGAAATGTTGCTTACAAGATATTTTGAAAGATTATGTTTTCTTTATGTGATTTGATAATCTACGCTTAGTAAATCTAAAGTAAAATATAATCAAAATAGAATAGTTCATAAATCCTAATTGCAATTAACTAGTGAATTTAATTCTAGATCCCTAAGTTCTCAACTTGATTTTACCTTAATCTCTCTTGATTTTGATTTTGCTTCATCTCTTAATTTTCCTTCTTTTGATTTTCTCTTTTCTTGATTTCTTTTTGTTGATTTTCTTTGTTAATTTTTCTCTTCCTTTCCTTCTTTCTCTTTTCTTATTTCTATCTCTCTTTTTATTTTTCTTTAGTTTTCTTTTTGTGTCTTTTATTTGTTTTTTCCCTTCTTCTTATCTCTTATTTTTATATTAATTTTCATGACAAATCACTCTCTCCACATCTCTACACATTTTATTTCACTCATTTTTATTCACACATTTTTTTGGACCAATTTTAGGAGTTTCTAAACATACACACCTTTCTCATGGATGCGACATATTTCTATACTATACTTGATAACTTGTTCTCTTGCAATGATTGTGCATATTTATTATGTGCTAATCACTGTCACAATGAAAAACTCCTAACCATATCTTGTCCCAACTCTCAATTAAATCCTAGCATGAATTCTAAGCCAGAAATTGAATTCTAAACATGCATTTCTAAATAAGAAAAAAAAAGAAAATTAAACTCACAATGCAAGGGGTTGGCTCCTCTTGTAACAAATTTTCATCAACACAAGAGAAGAAGAAGAAATTTAAAATGGAGGAAAATTTATTATTTTTATTGTAAATTTAAAGTTTTACAGTGGTGGAAGGCCTATTAAATCCTCTCCTTTACAAAATAGAGTTTACAAATTTTTTTCCTATGCGTCACCCTCTCTCTACCCCTATTTATAGCCTACAACAACTAATATCAGCCATTGGATCAAATTTGGGCTCTAACAGCCACTCTAAATTTTAAGATATTTATAGTTCTACTGCTGATATACTAAAATAATATTATATTGAGTTCTTTAACTCCGATAACTCAAACTAGATTCACTAAAATAATATTATATGATTCTCAGTTGGATCAAACAAAATTATGCTATACACTTTCACTTGAAACACATAATTATAACACCTCCAACGATGAGCTACCTTAGTCATTTTTGCTCCGATTTTTCTTGGGTTTTACTTAGGCTTTTCTTAGACTTCATTGAGATTCAATTGAGCTTAAGATATCTTCATTTAAGCTCATTTTATACAATCCTTAATTTCCTGAAAATGCATTAAATACACTTAGTAGCAAATAAAATTATTCAAAAATTATAGGAAATGAGGGTATAAAAATACAATAAAAATTGTTAATTAAACGTTTGTACCTTTAGATCAGGCAAACAAACTGATAACCAAGTCTGAATGCCTCTTGATCAAACTTCTTCTTCTTCTCAAAACTAAACTTCTAAACCTAAACGAACACCCCCCTCTATTTGATAATTTTGTGCAACCATCATCTTCTTCTGATGTCCATGAACAAGAAATTGAATGTGAACCTAATCTAAATAGGTTCAAACCTGTTGCACCTGACTTAGACCTAAGAAGAACCCTCCTTAGATGGAAAAATTATTAATAAGAAAATTCTTTGCTTATTATTTAATTTTTTGCTTAGAATTCATGTTAAGATTTTATACTTTGTAATTTAGGATTTTCTTGCTTCTTATTCTTACTTTCCAGGAGTAATATGAGTAGCTAGTTTCCTTAGGATATCTAGGATTAGGTGAAACTAGTTTAATTTTTATTTAATTTTTGAATTACTCTCTTCTTGTGCTAAATTGATCATGCCTAGGATAATTCTTTAGGATTTTTGAATTGCTCTCTTTTTGTGCTTAATTGATCATGCTTAGAATAATTAACTGGAATAATAATTGATAGAAAAAGAATTTGATATACTATACTTATCTTAAATGGTTTGATAATTTACACTTTTTCAATTCTAGAATTACTATCTAGTTATTTCTTTCTATTCATGAATGGTGATATTGCTTAGATATGAAGTTCATAGGTTATGATCATTTTTAAATAGTAGTCAAATAGACTTTTTTTCTTACTAGAAGGGTGGATAGATTAACATACAAAGATTGTAAAATTATATTGGAAGAGAGTTTAACTACACAACACAGGTTGATGATTTTGGACATGTCTATAAAGAAGTAGAGTAGAAAAACTAATATGAACAAGAGAATAAGAACAAAATGGTAGAACTTAAAAGGAGAGAATTTAATTTATTTTAAAAATAAGATAATGAAGAAAGATATATGGAATATGAATAATGAGACTAATATTATGTGGAATAGCATGTCTTGGTGCATTAAGAATGTGGCTAAAGATATACCAAGAGAATCAAAAGATTATAGATTAGATGGTAAGGAGAGTTGGTGATGGAATGAGGATGTATAAAAGGTGATTAGAGAGAAGAAAATATTATATAAAGAGTGGCAAAAGTGTAGGAGCTAGGAAAACTTCGAGAAATATAAGCTAGTGCGAAAGGAAACAAAAAGAGCAGTTAGTGAGACTGAATACAAGACTTATGAAAATCTCCATAAAAAGTTAGAATCTAAGGAGGGAGAGAAAGAAATATATAAACTGCTAAGATTAGAGGAAGGAAGAGTAGAGATTTGGGTAATATTAGGTGTATTAAAAGTGAAGATAAAAAAGTTCTTGTAACCGATAGGGAAATAAAAGAGAACTGGAGGAACTACTTTCATAAATTGTTTAATAATAACCAAACAAGTAAGCAACATAGAGAATTTGACCATATAGTGAATGATAGAAACTAAAGATATTGTTAAAAAATTAGGATTAGTGAGGTTGAAGATGCTCTAAAGAAAATAGAAAGCGAAAGAGTTGTAGGACCGGACGGTATTCCTATTGAAGTTTGAAAATGTCTTAGAGATATAGGCTTAGGATGGTTAACTAAATTATTTAACAAGATTATCGAGACAAAGAGGATGCCCGATGAGTAGAGGATTAGTACTTTGATACCGATGTACAAGAATAAATGAGATATACACAGTTGTTCAAATTATCATGGTATAAAACTCATGAGTCATACGATAAAATTTTGTGAGAGGGTAATTGAGCAAAGACTAAGAAATGAGACAAGTGTATCTAAAAATCAATTTGGTGTTATGTCCGGGGGTCAACTATAGAACATATACATGTTTTGAGATGATTGACAGAGAGATATAGAGAGAAGAGAAATGATCTATATATGATTTTCATAGATCTAGAAAAAGTTTATGATAGAGCGCTTAGAGAGGTAATGTGGTGGGCTTTAAAAAAATATGTATCTAATATATATTTTTATGCGATTAAAGATATGTATGATAGAATAATAACTAGAGTAAGAATTAATGAAGGAGAGACTAAACTATTTTCTATTACCATAGATTTACACCAAGGGTCAGCCTTAGTCCTTATCTTTTTACATTAGTTATTGATCAACTTACTAGACATATTCAGGATGAAATCCCATGGTGCATATTATTTACGGATGATATAATGTTAGTTGACGAAATTAGAAGTGGTATAATTTTTAAAGTAGAAAGGTAGAGACAAGCTCTTGAATCTAAAGGTTTTAGAATTTGTAGAACAAAAATAAAATATATGGAGTGCATTTTTAGTAAAACTAGAATAGAAAAAAGCCTATAATATATATTGATGGTCAAGAAATATCTAAATGTAATCATTTTTGCTATTTAGGATCGATCTTTTGGCATGATGATGAGATTGAGGATGATGATGTTCGTCGAATCAAATCAGGATAGTTGAAATGGAGAAGTGCTTCAGGTGTCTTATATAATCGTAGAATACCAAAATGAAACTAAAGAAAAAATTCTATAAAACGGTTATAAGACCAACAATGCTTTATGAGACAGAGTGTTGGGCAATTAAAAAATAACATGTGTAAAAAATGAGTATAGCAGAAATGAGAATATTGCGATGGTCTTGTGGGTATATAGTAAAAGATAGGATAAGAAATAAGTGCATCTGTAGTAAATTAGAAATTTCTCCTATTGAGAATAAAATGAGAGAGAATCGACTAAGATTGTTTGGTTATGTACAACAAAGACCTCTTAATGCACCAGTTAGGAAAAGTGATAGTATTATAGTTAATGGGGCTAGTAGACCCAAAAAAACTTAGTTTGAAGCAAATAAGAAGGATATGATTATGTTTAACTTAAAGAAGGAGATGTCTCATAATAGAATGGAATGGAAGAATAGGATTCATGTAGCCGGAGGAGATGTCTCATAATAGAATAGAATGGAAGAATAGGATTTATGTAGCCGACCCCAAATACTTGAGATAAAGGCTTTGATATTGTTGTTATCGTGGTTAGATAATTTATGCTTTTTGAATTCTAGAATTACTATCCAATTGTTATTTTCTAATCATGAATGGTGATATTGCTTGGATATGAATTTGATAAGTTAAGCTCGTTTTAAAAGAGTGTAGTTCTAAAATATAACTAGGAATTAACTAGTGGTTTCAATTCTAGATTCTTAGTTTCATAATTAGATTTTCCTTTAACTCTTTTATTTGTTTCCTCCCTTGGTTTTACTCTCCTTCTTGTTTTAGCCCTTTTATTTGCATCAAATCAATACCCAAACTAACATTTATTCTCTCTTTTCTATCACAATTCAAGAACTACTCTAGGATCTTTCTTAGATCACACCTTCCTCATAAGATCGATACTTACATACTACACACACATAACTTGTGCACTTGCAATGTTTGTAATTAGAACAAATCAATGGTCTCCAAGCACTATCGATGGTCAAAGGGCACAATCGATGGTTAAAAGTGCTAAGATCAGCTTTTGAGCTAATTTCATATAATCGTTTTGCATCGTTCACATTCTACACTTATATATATCTGTACTAAATTATCTCAAACAAATATTAGTATCAAATAAATGCTTTTTATTACTCAAACGAGAGATATTGCATGGACAATGTCCTAACAGAAGTCATGTGAAGATGACAGAAAACGATGGCGAGAAGATGACATTGTGAAAGATCAAACAACAGCAGCAACAAAACATTTTCAGTCGGCTGCCCACTAAACTAGGCGGATGAAATTTGCACAAGCTGGCTGAAAATATGCACAAGCAAACTTAAAACATGTACACTGAGGCTGAAAATTTGCTTGAGTCATAATCTTTGACTCAGTTATCAGAAAAGCCAATATAATATATTTTTGGAAAGCTCTTGACGTGCTCTACAAGTTAATATTGATGTTATAGGTTGATGCGGAATTAATCTGGCTAAAATGCTTTTTTTAGCCGGCTGAAAGCTATCCGTCAGCAGACCCGATTTGTTGCTATTGATGATGATGTATCTCTTAAATTTAGTCCCTCTAACCATTAGACCAAAACTTTAAAGTTTTGGTGAGGATCGAGGATTATAGTTTTATATTAATTCTAACATGCCCCCGCAGGTTGAGCGCCCTTTTATGGGTCGAGACCTGGACTCACACAGCGGTGTCAATTTTTAGAAAACCCGCTTAAAATTCGTGGCCGGTGGGATTTGAACCTGTGTTGCTCTGATACCATCTTAAATTTAGTCCCTCTAACCATTACACCAAAAGTCCGAAGTTTTGGTGAAGATCGAGGATTATAGTTTTATATTAATTCTAACAGAATCATCAGCTTGCCCTCTTCTTTGATACTAGCAGCAGCAACCACCAACTCCTTGGCTTGTTTATGATGACCATGATACGGACACATCTAGCTGCTCTCTCTCTCTCATTTTCTTTTCTTTTTTCTTTTCTTTTCCTTAATTATCATCTTGTTATTTCTGATAGATGAATATTTGCGGATAATAATGTTAGAGGACAGGTGGAGGATTTGATTGTGAGTGCGTTTGGATAAACATACGCCAAATTGTGAAAGGTATTGCGAACGTAACAACTTAAGTGCATAAAGTCAAAGGAAAAACTAAAACGTCGCTTTTGCAATTAATTTTGATTACGACGGGTATATATCTAACATTGGACATTTTGCTTGTAAATTCCGCAATCTAAGAATTTTAGGAAATATTTTATTCAGTTTTCTGCGGTTATCATTTTCTCGGTGGATTTTTTCTAATTTAGAAACTTTATACTATTTGTAAGTTTTGACTTACAGGCTTTTTTAAAAAATTTGAATTTCTATGGTCTTTTTGTAATTTTTGAAGCTTTTAAGGTGTTTTCTGCAAATACCAAAATTTCCACATTGTTGTTTATAAGCTATAGATTTTGTATTGTTAGTAAGTTTTCATATTTCTGGCATGTATTTCTATAAAATTTGACTTTTTAGGGTGTATTTTGCAATTTTGAAACTTTCATAGTGTTCTGCAAATTTTAAGTTTTAACGTTGCTATCTATAAGTTATAGATTTTATACTATTTATAAGTTTTGATATTTATGTGGTGTGTTTCTGCAAAAGTTTTACCTTTTTGACCGTGTGTTTTGTAATTTTAAAACTTTTAGGGTATTATTTGCAAATTTCAAAATTTTCATGGTGCAGTTTTAACATATAGATTTATATTGTATGTAAGTTTTATTGTTTCCGGAGCGTGTTTCTCTCAAAGTTTGACTTTTTAAAGGTGTACTTCACAATTTTCTAAACTTTTAGGGTACTTTTTGCAAATTTCAAAAACCTCATGGTGCTGTTTATATCTTATAGATTTTGTACTTTTAGGAAGTTGTGATATTTTCAAGGTGTGTTTCTGTAAAAGTTTGACTTTGACCTCGTATTAATCAATTTTTGAAACGTTTAGGCTGTTTTTTGCAAAACTCAAAACTTTCAACGGGTTTTTGTAATTTATAAATTATAAAATTTTCACTGTCTGTAAGTTTTAATTTTTTAGTTTTTTAAAATTTTAACTTATTTTGGGGTTTTTTTGCAACTTTTGAAACTATCAGGGTGTTTCTTGTAAATTTCAAAACTTTTGTGGTATTATTTATAAATTATAGATTGTGTAGTGTTTGTAGATTTTGATTTTTTAGGGGCGTGTTTTTGTAAAATTAGACTTATTTATCAGGGTGTTTTCTGCAAATTTTAAAATTTTCATGGTGATGTTTATAAGTTTTAGATTTTGTACTGTTTGTATTTTTTGATATTTCTGTGGGGTGTTTTCATAAATTTGACTTTTGGGGCTATATTTTGTAGTTTTAGAAACTTTTAGGGTGTTTTTTACAAATTTTAAAATAGTCATGGTGTTGTTTATAATTTATAGAATTTTGTAATGTTTTGTAAGCTTTGATATTTTCATGATTTTTGGTGAATTTTGAACTTTTGAGGATGTTTTTTAATTTTCGAACCTCTCTAGGTGTTTTCTGCAAATTGCATAATTTGCACAGTGTTGTATGTATACAGATTTTGTAGTGTTTATAAGTATTGATATTTTATACGTGTGGTTTTAAAATTTTTGAATGTTAAGAGTTGAATGATAAATGGGTTAAAGTTAAACGGGTCCGCGGGTTGACCCGATTAATAAATAGATTTTTTAGGTCTACCCGCTTATTACCGAACCCATATAAAGTGATATATGCCCATTTATAACGGGTCGGGTCAACGGGTCAGATCATAAATTGCCACCCTTATGACCACACACACCATGCACATCATCTAAATGAATATTTGCATCAACCACATGTTAAACATAAAGAATCAAAGTTTAGTGCATATTTAGAAGCACAGAAAAATAATAATATAAGCTTTAAAAATATTAAAGAGTTCACATTCAATAGCGATTCTTTCCATATCAAATGAATGATTGAAATAGGACACCAAACATATCAGAAGTCAACTTGTACGTAATAAGGGATATAAAAATGTTTCATGCTTGAGCACATTAGTTGCAACTAGTGCATCTCAAATCTAATAAAAAATTCTTTAACATTTAACTTCTCAGAAAATAAATCTAATGATATAAGTAAAATTTTCTTGGTTTGCCATAATTTTTCTCCGTCTTTATCTATTTTTTCAAAGTTGGAACACTAGATTCTCTAATCATTATTGCAAGATGTAAAAAATGTAACAAGTAAATGTAACGTACCAGTTATATTTATAGTATTTTAAAAATATAGATTTGTTATTAATTATCAAACCTGATTGTGTCCTTTCTTTTCACTGATTGGATATGGAGTTTTAAACGCAAAAGAGTCTAGTATAGCAATAGGTGATACATCAAAAACCTTATTATTGTATTTATTATGAGATGTTGTTATAGGTGTAGATAACATTGTTATAAACTTTTTCTAATTCAATTGATTTCTTCTTGTTCGATAATGGTAAATAGTTATCTTATGCTATTTTATATCGTTCAAGGTACATGCATACCTCTCTATTTTGATACGTCGATTTTAAAATTAATCTTAAAAACGCATTTATATTTTCTAATACCTACCTTATCTTTGTATTTATATGAATGTCATCCTAATTTGTTGAAAGCATTGTATAGACAAAGCTAAAAATTTTGATAAATTTCATTAGCTAATATTATTACCAATTTCATGCATTTGAAATTCATTATTTGAAAAGAAATTCCATTAAATTGTTGATCTATATTTTAAAAGTTTCTTTATATCATAAATATATTTATTGTATATATTAATATTATACCATTTGTTTATGTCAAAATGACCACTAATAATAGTTGTATTTTGATAAATACAATTTCAAACATTGGTTAGATATGTAATTATTATTTACATTATTATTATGTTTTTAATATTCGATATCATTATTGAACTTAAAAGTTTTCAAAGACACACA
>JBAKGM010000002.1:10319503-10332209 GCA_037177215.1 Asparagus racemosus | reverse complement strand
CATTTCTTACGTGATCATGTGCTTAAGGGTGATATTACATTAGAATTTATATCTACTAATAAACAAATAGCAGATATATTAACAAAACCTTTAAAAGAAGAAATATATGTTAAATTAAGAAGAGAATTAGGTATATATTCAATTGAAGATTTAAATTAATTTTTATAATAAGTATATATGCATATAGTCTCTTAATAGTCGACTAATAAGGTCACTAGTCGACTACATGCACAAGCGTTGCATATACATATAATCTCTTAATAGTCGACTATAAGAACAGAGTAGTCGGCTAATAAGGTTTACACCACTATTTTGCATTCTGTCTAATTGCATAGTAGTTGACTACATTACAGTATAGTCGACGACCCAACCTGAATTTTTAAGAAAAAGCTTAGTGGATCCTATCTTTTCAACCCAATACCCAATACCCATTTAACTTAAATTAAATAGATCTCAACAATTCATTTTTTACCTGTTCTATCCTAGCCCTTGATCTATTTTTTGATTAGATTGAATCATAAACTTACATTGTTTTAAGATCTAATCCTAACCGTTGATTCTTTTACCTATATCAAATAATCCTAACGCTAACTTTTCTCCATTCACCATATTCCCCAAAGACCGATCCTACTTCAGATCTTCATCTTCTATCTTGGGTAACTTCTTTCATCTTCAATTTCTTCTTTAAGTCTTTAGTTTTCTCCTACTTTCCAGCCTTATTAGTCGACCATTACACTTAGTAGTCGGCTACTAATAGTTGTTTACATCTTTTATCAACTATTAGTGTTATTCTCTTGATCTTACTATTTTTAATCTTTCAATAATGTCTAAATCTAAGATGCATTTACTTCGCATGAATTTGGCGAGAATGAACCGATCGTCTTAGACCGACGAAGGAAAAATAGGACCTACAACGTCCATTCCCCACGCCTCGAATGGATAAGATGTAGCCGAAGGATGCAACTGCTCCGGAGACTGATGCATGTAGTTCGTGTGAATTTGGCACACGTGGCACTTTCAAGCATATTCGATCATGTCGTTGACCATTGTTGGCTAGAAGTATCTCATTCTCCTGGTACGATCATACAGTTTGGGACCAGGCTAGTGTGTGCCTCATTCCCCTCCGTGCGCTTCTCGAAGGACTTCTTGTGCTTCGTTATTTGAAAGACACGAGAGTAATAAGCCGTCGTACCCGCGATGATATAATGTCTGGGTCTCTACATTGCAGAAGAACCATGGTGCTCTTCGTCGAATCGATTCTCTCCTCTTCGCATCCTCTAGCAAAATACCATGTAGGACATAGTCGATAATAGGAAAGCGTTAATCTCGGGGCTCCAATTTGGTTTGGGTTGTGCATACTTCTTTGGTAACCACCCCTTATCTTCTTCCTCTTTGTTATCTCCCTTATACATTGGTACGAACAGCTGATGGGTCCGGACAATGACTAACTGCTCGATCTCAGAAGGTTGTGCCAACGACACTGCTAACGCTGCTAACACGTCCGCGTATACATTCTGGAGGTGCGGAATATACTCGATGAAAAATTCTTCAAACGAGTCTGCCATCTCAACAACTGCTTGGTGGTATGGATTTAGATTCGGATTCCTGACTTCATAGTCTCCACGAATCTGTTTGACTATTAATTGTAAATCAACATAAGCTTCGAGATATTAGACCCCCAACTCTTTGGCGAAACTGAGTCCAATAAGCAACGCGTTGTATTCGACCACATTATTGGAGTACGACTCAGTCAATGAATAAGCCTACAGCATCACATGTTTTCCTGGGGAAACTAAGACAACTCTGACTCTGGCAGAAATCTTAGAACATCTGGGGGCACTCGCCACATTAGTTGCTCGAGAAGCTCTGTCAAAATACAACTGCTATATCTGTTGATGCGACGTAGTGTTGCCTTCGTGGGCTTCATCTGGCAAGTCATCATATAATTTGGCTGCGTCTGTCGTCAGATTTCCCGCCAGAAGATCACAAATCGCTTGTCCTTTGACCGTCTTCTGTTGCTTGAAGTGCAGGTCATATTGGGATAAGAGTAAGGCCCATTTCGCCAAATGCCAACTCATAGAGGCTAGTTGCGTCATGAATATCCAGACTAGATTTACGTTAGAGATAACATAAATCGTCTGTCTGACCAAGTAGTGCCGCATCTTTTGAATCGCGAACACTAATGCGAGGCACTGCTTCTCGATCACCAGATAACGAGACACAACACCGACTAGAGCTCGGCTCAGGTAATACACTGCCTATTCGTGACCACTATCATCGTGTTGCGCCAGTAAAGCACTTAACGAATGGTCCGTCACCTTGGTGTAAATCAGGAACAGTTTACCCGACTGTGGTGCAACAAGAACAGGAGGCTTTGCTAGATACGCTTTGATATCCTCGAATGCCTTTTGACAAGCATCGTCCCAAACAAGTGACACGCCTGTCTTATTCAGCTTAGAGAATGGCTGGCACTTTCCAGATAGATTCGAGATGAATTGCCGAATATACCCCAATCGCCCCTGTAACCCCCTGAGGTCTCTCAGATTTCTTGGAGGTTGCAATTCTTGAATCACCTTCAGCTTATTAGGGTCAACGTGGATACCCTTATTAGTGACGAGAAATCTAAGGAATTTGCCACTGGACATCCCAAGGAAGGATTTGGTAGGGTTCATATTCAGCTGATGAGCTCGCATGAGCTCGAACATTGTCCTCAGGTGTTTAATGTGATCATTTTTGTTGCAGCTCTTCACCACCAAATCATCAACATAGCACTCGACTGTTTATCAGAGGTGTTCCTAGAAAATCTTCGTCATGGCTTGCTGGTACGTGGCGCCTGTGTTCTTCAAACTGAACGGCATGACTGTGTAATAGAAAATGCCAAGAGGAGTTCTGAACGCTGTGTGTTTGTCATCATCTGGGTGCATCTTGATTTGATTATAACCCAAAAAACCATGCATGAAGGACATTCTCTCGAACCCACACGTATTTTCGATGATGACATTGGTGATCAGGAGAGGAAAATCGTCCTTTGGGCATGCGGCGTTCAGGTCTCTATAGTCGACGCAGATCCTGATCATCCCATTTTTTTTCAGGACCGGGACAATGTTCGCCACCCAATCTAGATGTTGTATCACTGTGATGAAGCCTAACTCAATAAGCCTCTTCACTTCAGCCACGATTGCCTCCATGATCTGTGGACGAAACCGTCTTTGTTGTTGTTTGACAGGTTTGTCATCCGGCTTGATATTGAGGCTGTGGGTTGCCACGTTTGGGTCGAGCCCTGGCATATCTCCGTAGTTCCAAGAGAACACGTCGATATATTCCCTAACAAGAGTGATCAACTCCTCCTTTTCATCTGGGGGAAGACTACCGTTCATGAAGATGGGCTTTGAATTAGCTTCGTCACCCATATTAACTTGGATGACTATGTCTTCAGTCAGGGGTTCTCTCTACTTTAACCGGTCCCCATACTGCATGTTGAGGTGATGAACGCACGGGTCTTCTCATGTTGGCATCTTCTCATCGTCCTCCATTTTGGTGGGGTCGGCGGTAGCCATGTTTGACATCAAGGCTTTGAAAGCTTCACTAAGACTGACGTTGGAATCCCAAGCAGATGAGTCAGATGAATATCCATCCTCTGCCTCAGGTGATCGGTTGTCAATCAACCACGAGCATTCATCTTCTGAGGAGGATTTGTATCCCAATCCTCTTCTGAATACATAATAGTTGTCAGGCTTCCCTCTTGGGACATGCGCAGCTTTGGGCAGAAGTTGAGGACCTCGTCCGAAACAAAGATCTCCCCCTTGCCCAAGGTCATACCCCCACTTCTTCATGATGTCTAGTGTTTCTGGGCTATATCTAAATGTGTGAAGTACATGCCCATTGTTATCAATGTCCTCTCCTAAAAAGTGGTTCGGTGTCAGAATCGCATCTCCTTTTCCATAGATCAAGTTTTTTCATTACTTGTTCTATCTGGGATGACGAGCATTGTTCCAAAAGAATCTCGGAACTGCTTCTGTGTTATACACGACGACCGAGTCGGTAAGTGCAGCTCGGGGCTGTCGTACAATTTTGTGATCACATTGGTAAAAGACAACGAGTACTCTAAATCATCTTTTATTAATTCATCGGTAAGTTGCCAATTACAACCTTTGTCCAACAATTCTTCATCGTCAAGACTGATTACAATAGGTACAATGTCATTTAAAATAAAACCACCTTCATAATCAGGCCCGGCTTCGGTATCAGCTTCCCCACGGCTGTCCGTGCCTTGGGCCGATGATTCAGTATTGAACTTATCACCGTAGAGGAGGGAATCAGTGAAGTAATTCTCCATCTCCTTAAACGGTTGTTTGTCTGCGACCACCGTCTTGACTTTATTATTCGCGTCTACATATTTTAAACACTGATGAAGAGTGGAGGGAACTATAACATTATTATGGATCCAAGGCTGACCCAACAATAAGTTATAGAAAGTCTCTGCGTCAATGACATAGCATGTGACTTCAAACTTCAAGTCTCCCATCTAGCACTTCACTCGGATTTTACCAAGCGGCTGAGACCCACTGGTGTTAAATCCGTAGATCACTATGCCGGTTGATGATATCTTACTGGCAGAAATCCCGAGGCTATATATGAGGCGCAAGGACATGATACTTACAGCGGAACCTAGATTAACTTGGATCTGGTTAATTTCACTAGAGCCAATGTACCGGGTGAAATAAAGCAGCTTGTCATGCTGTGAGTTCTTCGTATGCATGTCTTCCTTGGTAAAGGTGATGTAGGGAATTTGCTTGGCAGTAAGGTTACACTGCTGGACAGAAGACTCTAGATCTTCAGGAGCTGGCTTTATCTGAGTGAGGAAGACTTCAGAGTCAGCTAGTGCTTCCTGAAGGGCTTCGCAGGTCTCTTTAGATAGACGCAACAGCTCGTAGAGAGTGATCCTTGCTGGGATGTTAGCCAATTGAGCCATCACGTCAAAGTGATACGGAGAGTTCGAACTTCTCAGTTTGTCTCTTCCAATCGGGCGATTGAATGGAGACTGCTTCGGGAGTTGAACCTCCTGAGGTTGCTTCTCCTTTGGTTTGGCCACGTCCTCCTTGGCATCCGCCTACTGTTGTATCTTTTCAGCTCACATAAGGGGAGTTATCGGCACTCCCAACTCTGTCAATGTCTTCGCGTTCGGGTCAGGAACTTCAGGGTACTTGTATTTGTACTCGTGCTCGCTCCTGGTGGTGAGGACTTTAGGTTGTTCTTCAGAGAGTTGGTACGTCACCATCCGTTCATCATCCTCTTCCAAGATTGCTGAAGTGGCGTGGCATAATTTCTCCTTTCCCTTCGACTTCTTTTTGGATGACGAAGAGGCCGCCCAATGATCATCTTCTAGCAAGTCAGAATGGACCCACAAAATTTCTCCGCTTAGGGTGGTGTGCGGCACAAGACCCTTTTTACGCTGCCCGTGAGGATCATCGTTCACTGTCTTCACCCCTACTTTAATGACGGGCTCTGGTTGGAACTTAGTTAGCGGTACCGATCCAAAGTTAATAGATACAGCGTTCACCGCCACTTTCTTCTCCTTTGATGGCTTCAGGGTAATAACCCCCGCATCGATCAAGGCTTGGATTTTATCTTTGAGATGATAACACAACTTCGTCGGGTGGTGCACTGCACTGTGGTACGCGCAGTACTTCTGGTCATTGACCTTGCTGGTCTCCTCTCGATTCACAATCGGTGGTAGCTGGATCTTGTTGTTTTCTAAGAGATGTTTAAAGATTCTAGGACCCTCATCATCCTTGAAAGAGTATAGCTTGCGAAATCTGGAACCTAGAGGCTTCTGCTACTATTGGGGCGATGACTGTTGCGATGCCTGCTATTGTGGCTCTTGCTGTGGCTGTAGCTGGAACGTCTGGTTGGCAACCGTCATTCTTGCCTGTTCTTTCCCCTTGCTGCATGGGACGAATTTGCGTTTTGGAGCTTCTGCCGCCGGCTGGCCTCTTTCTGCCTTCTTCCTCTTGAGGAACCATTCGGCTTGCTCCCCACGCACTTTTAGATCCTTACATGTAGTGGAGGGTGCTGTTCCCATCCCTTCGAGCACATCCAATGATTGGTTGTTGTGGCAGGTCTGGAGAATGAATTCTTCAGTTATCAGATCTCGGCAATTCATTGCCTTGTTTCGGAACCGTTTGACAAAGGTATCCATAGTTTCCCCATCCTTTTGCTTCTCATCCAACAACGTCCCGATAGATATTTTAGTGTCGTCATCAAAGAAGTTCGCAAGGAACATGGACTCCATGTTGTCCCAGCTGGTAACACTCCTTAGTTTGAGACGGCGGTACCAATTGAAGGCAGCTCCTCGAAGGGTGCCAACGAATGACCGAACCATCAAGGGCTCATTCCCAGAAATCAC
This sequence comes from Asparagus racemosus, assembly GCA_037177215.1. NCBI lineage: Eukaryota > Viridiplantae > Streptophyta > Magnoliopsida > Asparagales > Asparagaceae > Asparagus > Asparagus racemosus. The sequence goes on along the minus strand of JBAKGM010000002.1, from coordinate 10,325,803 downwards.
CCCCAAGTGGGACTTAAAGTAGATCAAATGTTAGGTGGGGGCCCATTTCCATCAAACGGCGTGAAGTTGATCAAGCTAAACTTCGACAGATATGGGATCGATTCCCACTCTCTCGGGTAAGGACACGGTATTCCGGTTTTCTTCACCTCTTGAGCAGAGATCAAGATGTTGATCTTACTCTCAAGATCTTTTATCTTCTCATTTTTCAGAATGGCTGCATTGCCACTGGCATTCTCGTGACTATCCCTAGCATTTTCTTCTTCAGGGGGATTATTGGCACCATAGTCTTCTTCCCCGTCTGTGTCACTGTCACTTTGATTGATGTTGTTGTGACGACTAGTTTCACCCTGACGGTTCGTCAGTGCTTGGATATGTTAGTCATGCATTTCTCACATCTACTGCATGGTCATCTCCATTTCGAACTTGAAGTTCTCCTTTTGTTTGGCCATCGCTTCTTCGAGTATTTTGACCACCTATTCAGCACTGATCATTAACGCTTCACGGGTTGTCCCTCGCTGGAAACTATTTTGTCAGAAGCTAGTGCAAAGCCAGAATCTGACACTTCATCGTCTGACGGCAACCCCTTCAGGATCTTGTCATAATTGGACCGCCGAATAGTCCCGATCTGCAATCGTGTCATGCGGTCAGATGGTCGGGGACTGACACGAGTCGACATTCCTCTGCCTGTCATGTTGTTGTTGGCTCTCAGCAGTTCGTCGCTTCTCCTGCAGAAGCGTCTTGATCTGGGCTTCGGCAGTCTGGCACCAAGTCTATCGAAGACCAACACCCTGTCTGGAGTTGCTTTGTTGAAGCTACACTCCGATAACACTGCCTTGATCAACTTGGAGCAGAGGCACTGTGCAGGCTTCTCGGGTGAACTCCTCTTTTGGGATCTGCTCGTACCCCGAGCACGATAGTACAACTCATCCGCATGAATGCCGGAGCAACACATCGTGTGTTGGCATGACTTCTTAGGTATAACATCATCATCATCGGACGAAAATGTCTCCTTCTGAAGACGGACTGCTTTATCAAAGCTACCAAAAGTGACTTGCCTCGACGTTCACCTGTGGAGATGTGAAGTCTCGACAGACTCTCGGACTTTGATTCTCAGTTCGATGTGTGGAGTTGTAGGGGTCTTCTGGTCCTTATTGAGGTGGGTGTGACCTCCTGCATTAGGAGTGACCCTTGATTTCATCAATGGCCCCAGGTGTTCCTTGATCAGAATTTTACCTCGATCATCTTGCAACGGGCTGAGGCGCTCTGTGATTATTGGCTTGCCAGCTGCAGTAGGAATCATCTTCGCCAGAAGCTTGGAAGTAGATGCCATAGATGGCCTCGGCACTAGGGTGATTGAAGTTTGGGTGCCGGTGGACTTTGGCCTCAGTGCTGGGGCAACTGGAGTTGTAGTGCCGGCATACTTCAGCTTAGGTGCCGGGGCAGGTAGAGTTGTAGTGCCGACAAACTTCGACTCAGGTGCCGGGGCGGCTAGAGTTAGAGCACCGGCAGACTTTAGCTTCGGCGCCACGATCCCCAGAGTTGGAGTACTGGCGGACTTGGGCCTCCATGCTTGATGGATTGTCGTGGCTTCGTAGCCTCCTCCTCCTTCTTTAATTTGCGGGCCTCTTGCACCAAAGCCCGTGCCTACGCAAGGAGTGCGCGGCGCTTCTGGATGCGCTCCTGAGAACAGTTTTGCTTGACTCAGACCCATGCACTTGTTGACGGCTTGGCAGAGCTGCTAGTCGTCTGAGGCTGAAGCCTCTGTGTCAATTTGGACCTTAGATTGCCTCGTAGCGGACCCCATCTGTTGACTGCATAGACTTAGCAAATTTACGCGCCAAGCTCTACCGTCGTCACTGCCGTGCTCGCTTGGAGAATGCAGGCACGCCATCGGCGGTCATCTCAGGCGCTAGGGAACTTGGGCTGCGGGCGCTGAGGAAATTTTACCACTACTTGCGACTTTGGCAGCAGCAGGGTTAGAATCGTCCTCCTGGGACTTAACATCTGAGGCCCACCAGATTTTCCTTGCAGCGGAGATCCTCTTGGACTTGTAGGGAGATGCGAATCTGGAGGAGGAGAAGATATATTCCTCGAACTTTTATTGGTCGAACTCGTATTCAACCTCTTCCTCGACCGGGATCAGGATCTGCGACTGCGACACGACGACCTCAGATCTGAAGCCGTTGGCTCCCATGTGGTCGCCAGCTTGTTCATGGGGAAAGTTGCGTCGATTGTCATTGATTAAACTCGTTATAGCTTTTTGCTTTTTGACAATGAATTTAATAAAAATGTCTCCTTTTTATAAGGCTTACAATGAAAATCGAAAAAGATTACAACTTTTTACCCTTTTATGAACAAACGCGGGATCTGTTTTTCGGATCCTCGCTTGTATGGGATATTGGCTCGTGCCGGGGACTCTTTTTTCCATCCGTGGACCGCCGCGTGATCAGATCTAGGGCTAGATCTATAGATCCATGGTGATTATTTTGCAAAGGAAATAAACACCGACGGGGATCAACTCACGAAGGAAATGATCGCCAGAGTGGGTGAAATTAACAAAGCGATGTCACGCATGAACCCTGGGATTAAGACGAAGCTTAATCCAGAGGGTGGATCTGAAAGATCTGACCAAGATCGCCTTGATTCTTCTCCTCGCTGTGTAGATCTAAGGTGGGAAGCGTTCTTCGCTTGCTTGAGATCTGGATCTAACTTTTTAGCTTTGCAGACGCTCAGATCTGTGCAAGTGGCTATCACAGGTCTAGGCTCAGACAGAATTTTTCCAACCCAAAGCAAATGAGACCCCCGCACTATTTATAGGCAAGGGGGGGTGAAAAAATCTATTTTGGGGGCTTGTGGCTCGGTCTTGGTCGAGTCTGGCTTGGCCTTCGCCAACCCAGTCTCGGCCAAGGCCGAGTTTTCTCAGCCTTGGCCGAGCTGTTTCGGCCCCCGAGCCCTTGTAGCCCTGTTTCGGTGATTTTTTTGATCCCGGTACATCCAGTTGCCTCGATTCCTGTGTCTGATTGATCGTTTGGCCAATTCCAGAGTTCGATTGACTCAATTTCACCAACGTTTAGTTCTGGTTGATTCCGTTTCGTCGGCATTTGAGTCCGGTTGATTCCGTCTCATTAAAACTCACTGATCTGAAGATTCGCTGTTGGATTTATTTCAAGATTCGTTGCTTCAACTGACTTGCACGCCTTGGCGATTCGCTTCATGCATTCGTCGACTTACTTTATGCATTTTGCGGTGTGGTTACGCCATCAGCGGTTCTTGGTCGCATCGTCGGATGGGTTGTCGATTGCCAATCTATCGTCACGAGTCACGTTCGGGCACTGATAGGTAATTTTTAACGCCAACACTTTCCAATAGGTAAAATTTGTCACATCAAAAAATGAGGGTTAGTCAACTGCATGTCCCTCAGGAAAAGCCATTGTGATGGTCAAACTAGACATCTCTACCCTAGGTTGTGTAACCTAAAGACGAATAATGAGGCTTTGATACCACTTGTTGGATCTGAGATGCAAGCCTAGAGGGGGGAGGGGGTTGAATAGGGTTACTTTTTTGGGCCAAAAAACATAGAATATAAAGTGGAAAGATAAAATAAAAGTAATCAACGATGATCAAATACAAATAACAACCAATTAGGAATATAAAAGATTTTATATTGGTTCAGATAATAATCTTACCTTCATTTTTTCTTCTCATGAACCGGGTTTCCTTACTATGCAAAGAGTTCTCCTAAATCACAAACCCGATTCAATAGGCTTACAAGACTACACCCTATAATCTACCCAAAATCAGTAGTCTAACCTAACTCTTCACAAGAAGTAACATCTAGCCGAGCTAGTCCTGACTCTCAATTAATCCTAGTTTGAGTACGGTGTAAAAAAAAGTTTAAAGTAAAACCAATACAAATAACTAAAGCTTAGAATATCAAAAATATCTTATAGCCCTTTTGTTAAATTAACCGTCCATTGATGAATATTAGCATAGCTTGATGAAGAACGGCATAGAGAATCCATCCAAGGGCAACTCTCCTCACTAAAACAATCCAAAGTTGTTGTGCATGATGAGTGATAGTTTGTCGAGGCTCCGGGGGTCAAATCCTCTATTGAAACCTCTCACAAATCAAAATCCTCTCTCTCTCTCTCTCTCTCTCTCTCTCTCTCTCTCTCTCTCTCTCTCTCTCTCTCTCTCTCTCTCTCTCTCTCTCACACAATGATATATAGTCCCCAATAGGTCAGGAAAGAGATATCCTAAATTTGGTAGAGATTAGAGATAAAAGAAATGACTAAAGGTTGAGATTAGATCTGAAAATTTTGCAATCAGTGTGTTTACCATTGATGGTGCCTCTCGACCATTGATGGTGTCGAGGCCCCGTTAATGGTTGAGAGGCCCATCAATGGTATAAAAGTCTTTGGAGTAAAAATCATCAACGACGCTTATTGACCATCGATGAGCTCTTCTTACCATCAATGGCCAATGTCTACCATCAAAGGTGAGAAGGCTAAAATCAGCTTTTGTGCTGAGTTTAGCACCGTTTCACCTCGTACACTTCTAATACCTATATTTTCATGTACTATATCATCTCAAACAAATATTAGTACCAAATTAGAGTTTGTTATTACTCAAATAAAAGATATTGTACGGACTAGTCCTAACACCTCCAACCTCCCTCCCCCTCTCCCTTTTCTCTCCTCCTCTCTTTCTTCCTCTTGGATTAGATAGTGGGTAGAATGGAAACTTCATATATATATTTTAAACAGAAAACATAAAAAAGTGTGATAGTAAGAATATGCTTGCAAATGTAGGTGATTTCTATTAAAAAATTAAAAATTAAAATGGTAAGTTGCAATTTGGGCAAAAAAAGATGATTTTATGTAAAAATCCTAAAAAGAACTATCTAATATAACATACGGAAATAATTACAAAAATTAGAGCAACTGTTTATTAATTATTTCGTCCTTTGAACTCTTACCATCTACTAAAATTTTGAGATTATTAGCAGGAAGTAAATCAAGTAAAAGGTGTCAACGTGAGTTGTCAAGTCAATGTAGACGTCAAAAAAAAATTTTGCACATCCCAACGAATGATAAGTCAAATTAATACTTGTTGATAATATTCATGCTTCTAATTTGCTAAGGTTGTCACCTATTCATTAAGTCTTAAAAATAAAATCAACTCGAGGACATCTACACATCATATAATCAACTATAAAAAAGTTAACTTGAGGGAAGCCCCTCTGTATTAATTAATTCAAAGAGACATGTCTTCCCCTAATATGTCAAATCTGATGGGCTCAACAAACCTTATTAGTAAAATACAATGTGAAGGCGATATCACCTCATATAAACCGAACACAATGTGAGCATGTTAGCACCTTATATAAATCAAACTTAAGGGTGCACGTCATTGTTATTGTTTTAAAATTTAACTCGAGGATATTCACCCTCATACAAACATAATTTTAGCTTGAAAGTACATGAGCTCCTCATAACACCTATGATAAAAAATACAAAATACAAATGTGATAAGCACTTGAGACATTGATTGTGACAGGCAGATGTAATAGTGATTCTAATAAGAAAGTTATTAATGTGAGTTACCATAACTCCCCCCACCAATCCCTTTCTAACACCTAGCGACAACTTCTCCTAGCATTCCCTTTAAATAGACACCCCTCTTGTCATTAAAAAAATGAGACGGAAAACATATAGAGAAAAGACTGAGAGAAATTAGAAAGAGAGACTTAAAGTGTAAAGGAGATGATGACAAGATTCTCTACATTTTTATTAAGGTAGGAGGGCTCCAGAACATATTCTAGAGACTCAAGATCTTATCTCCTCTTCTTTTTTCCTTAAAGTTTGTAATATTCTAGAAAGATAATGAAATCAACATTTCTCTGTATATTACTTTTGATGTTCGTTTAATTCTTTATTTTCTACTAACCAGGGGTTTCTTTTAAGAAGAGTATTTAACATGAATAAATAAAATTTTGGAAGCATGCAACCCATATTTTTACAATTAAAATGATATTAATATGTATCTATGGAATAAATATTTAGAGATTACTCTTTTTTTAATTGGTGAATAAGAAATTAACCTATCTAAATAAAATTTCTTCTCTGATAAATATTAGGGGGGTTTTTCTCTTTTAACCCAAACTTTTACCCTCAATTATTAAAAAACCCACCCACTTTTCAAAACATCAGAACACCCAATGTCTCTGATCCCACTTATTTTTAAACCCAATATGTATTATACACTCATTCTTTATACTGTACCTACTCAATAAATTGA
>JBAKGM010000002.1:10283677-10312444 GCA_037177215.1 Asparagus racemosus | reverse complement strand
ATATTGGGGAGGAATACAGATATTCTTAGCACCAATGTCCATTTTTGTCCTTGGCAGTGAGGTAGCTCAGTCTCATTCATAGATTCAGAGGGGACCACTTGCTCATGGGTTAGAGGGGACTATTTTTCAGTGGGTACCACTAAGATGAGTGGTTATAGTTTGACCACCTAACTAAGGGATATATATACATATATACACACACACATAATTTTTTTTTTTATTTTTATTTTATAAGACCTACTGATAGGTTAGGTTTCGCTAAAAAAGGGGGTTGTTTTGGCGCAAACTTAAACTATATAATGAAAGATATCATAGAATAGTAGAATCAGTGGAATCATAAAAATTGGATCTACATAAGATACTTGTAATAGAAAGAATCCCACATTGTCGAATAGTAGACCTTTTTTATTAATTTTTTTTGACTTTATTAAGATTAGCAATCTATATCCCTGTCAGCAGGCCATCCGAACTCCTCTAGAAATGCAAGCACCACACCGTTCGACCAACCAAAGCCCGTCTGCACACACAAGAGATTAAGACAAACATGATCAGAAACACAACTTAAGGGGAATAATGGTATAAAGCCCTTAGAATTAAAGTTTTTATCGTCCAAACATCTATAGTTCAATATCAGCATTTACCGTGATATAGTTTGGTGCGTACTATTTTTTATCATCCACAGATTTAGTTCAATATCCGAACATATACATATTCAATATCAGGAATCTGGTTTATTTGGAAAGGGAAGAATTTAAGGGCATTGAGAAATCTGAGCTAGCCTGGGATGTTTACTTCTTAGATTTCGAAGACCGTCTCATGCTGTGAAGAATCTCTTTGTTGGACTGAAGCTAATAAGCAATCAGTTATTTTTATATATTTCACCACTTTATTTTCCCCTTTCTGCTCACATCCTGTGACTCTTGTTTTCTTCTCTGCTGTATTTTTCCCTTTTTGTATATTTCTCTGTAGTATTTTTTTTTTTTGGCCCACATCTTGTGCGCTCTTGTTTTCTTCTCTGTTGTATTTTCCTTTTAGGGCCTGTTTGGTTCCTTTTCCCCACTTTCCCCCAAAATCGGCCTTTTAGCCCCGGAAAATTTTTCAGAAAATTTTTCATCTTTTCACACTCACTTTCCCTCATTCTTCCCCACTTTCTGCTTTTTTTAGACGAAACAAGCACACACAAATGAAGGAAAATGAGTTCTTTCCCTCATTTTCCCCCATTTTCTGCGTTTTTTTGGCCAAAGAAACAGGCCCTCAAAGTTCTTATCAATAAAAAAAAGATCTTTGTTATGCAGTCCTAGAGGTACATTGACCAATGTGAGGGGTGTTAACAGATCAGGTTCAGTGTGGATATTATCTTTATCATAATTGTATCCACTTACCAATCACGGATATGAATACAGATATGTCTCGGTAAGAAAAACCCATACTCATATCCGCTAAAACAAGATACGGATACAGCTCGGTTATGATGCTTATCATATCCGTATCTTGGCACGGATACGGATATAGTTATATCTTGGTAAGAAAAACTCATATCCAAATCTGCTAAACCTGGATACGGATACGGATATATATGCGGATATGCATGCTGATACAAAACATATATGACAAAACCAAATTATATCAAAAAAATTATAGTTCGTATGATACAAGAGAGTTCATTAATATGTTTGTTATATCTGAAAAACTAAGATTATATCTTCTAATCATCAACATAAGTTTCAAATCCTTTAATCTAAGAATTAAAATAATTGCAAATGTATGATTAACATATTCAAATATTTCAGATGCGGATCTTGATATTTCACTACATAACCATATCTGTAACCATATTCTATGAGTTATAACTATATTTGCATCCTAACGGATACAAATATGGATATATCTGCGGATACAGATATTATTTAACACCCCTAAGTATTACCATGTAAGAGTTAAAATCAGTGCAACTTCAAACTCGTAGGAATCGCGCAAAAGACCAGTCATTTTGAAGCTCTCACAAAATCATGAAGGTCAACTTGAATGCCAAAGGCAACTAGTTGAGCTCCTTCAAATCATGAAATTCCTTCATTTTGGGCGTCAAAATCGAGGTCAAAATTTTTTTTTATTATTTTGGGCAGATTTTGATCGTCTAATTCGGAGGAGCAAATAGAAACAATTAGTTGAAAATTGATTTTGAGAATATTACACTTAGTAGAAGGATATTTTCTAGTTTTTGTTATTTTTCTATTTTTGATAAAAATACTATTCTTACCTTTTTTTCCTTTTATTTTGAGTCTATATAAGTCTTATCTGGATATAGGCAGGTAGCTTTTGATTAATAAAAACACTAGTCATTGGCTACGGCCATCTTTTATCTGGCGTTCTCTTTTTCTCTGTCTCTTCAATACGATCAGGTGGCTGTCCTAACAGGACTTCATCAGCTTGCTAGGTATGACTTGTTTATCTTTCAATATTTTAATTATCAGCTTAAGTATGGAGCTGGAAATGTTAATCATGAATGATGAGAGCTTGTGATTCGGGAAGTATATGCATGACAATTTTGCATAGTGACAACTGCAGCACACATGGTAGGTGTGCGCGCGTGCTCACATATACAAATACAAAGATAATCATGGTCATATTACAAGCACATTGTAAATAGGGTTTAGGTGAATGAATTAGCAAATTTGGGTGGAGTTAGAGGGTAATTTGACAACGAAAAGGGGAATCATGTTGAAGGTTTACTAAGATAATCAAGGAAAATTCGCCATGAAGCAGCTGGAAAATGCATCAGAAAGAAGGGAAAATGAGGAGCAGAACTGAACTAGAATAACAACTGATGGAATAAAACTTTAATTGCTATATTATTTAATTCAAGGTTGTAGTTTTGACCTGAGTTTTGTATTCTCCGCCACCTCCAGCTTCCCCGCAGGACTCCACATTATACTTCTCCTGCATCGAACCACTCTTTTTGAATGCTACATAGTTTGTTTTGAGCCAACTTATCGCGATATCTTCAGCCAAAGATCCCGCTTCTGGAGAGCCAGACCTTACCAATCCTTCGACAATCATATGTTGCAAAGGTGGCCAACCATTTGGAAAGTCCCTGATCAGCACAATGAATACATAATTCTAAATATTATATAAATAACAAAAAGATGAAAAGGAGAAAATTCTTGTTGTCTGTCCATTTCCCTCCTATATGATACGAAGAACATATTAGCGATCTCAAAATCAAATGCATAATCAAAAGATTACTTACCATTGTTGACCGGTATTTACCAATGATGTTGCAATTCCTGCAGGATGAATCAATCCTGATGTTTGCAAGCTCTTCAGAACTTTGTCCACAGTAGGTCCATCTTTGGCAGAAAAGAGGAATAAAACTTACTAGTAATTCGAAATGTACAATAATATCAGAGACCTTTACTGGAAAATGTCTCCAAACTTAGCACGAAAATCTAATACTTGCGATTAACATACGTTGGTTGAGTCGGTCAACTGTCATGTCACGAAGAGAGCCTCAGGGACTGCCATATATACTCCACCTTATGTTTTGAATGTTCTTGTTCTTTTAACAAAGAATAGTTTTTTTTACAGAAAATATACAGGTTATTCAACTTGACAGATTATGGAATATCCTCCATTAACTTAACTATTATCATATCCTTCTTGAGTTATTCTAAACCAAGTTCTTTCGGACGACCACTAGTCCTCTTTTCTCATTTACTATAATCTTATTTTTATCGCTTCCCTAACTAGTGTCGGCCTGCGTTTGGCATGACCAACCTCTAACCTCATGCGAATGCATTCATTTATAATCCTACCTTTTGTTAGATATCTACAAGGCCATCATGACATTCTTTTTTCAACTAAACTCGTTTTCTACCCATCTTGTTTTTAGGTTTCCCAGTGTTTTGATCCGTAAAGCATAGATCTCTTCAATCTCATAGGTATTTCATGGTCTTATAGGACTACATTTTAACCACACTGATCTGTTTTGATAAATCATATAATCTTCAACCTCACCATCATAATGGATGATTGATTATAGATAGAAAAAAGTGATTACTCTTAGATATTTCTTATTTGTCTATATGCATCATACGTTCATTCCTCTTAACAGTTTAACTAAAATTACACTATATTATGTTTTTATTCTCCTATAACTCTAAATCCTTAAGATTTAAGACCTTCTCTCCTCCTCCTTTTTTAGAAGCTATCACGAAGTTGTACCTGGTGCTGACGAGAAGAACAAGTAAAACACCAACAAACAAACAAACAAACCACAACAATAACAACAAAGCCTACTATTCCAAGAGTTGGAGATCAGATATTAATCATTCTCCATTAAGGGCCTGTTTGGTTGTTTTCTACAATAACAACAAGTGCCACCTCATTATGTTTACTTGTGCATCCAAACAATGTAAACATAAGAAAGCTGACAGTAAGGCCCACATCTTTGCACTTTCAGCCCACTTTACTTGGAAAATAATGCATCCAAACGGCCCCTTACATCAGTCCAAGCAATCGAATACTTAATAAAGTGATGCTAACCTGTATTGCTTTCATGAATCCACAAAGGAATGAAATTTGAAGCAAAAACATTTTGATTCTGATTGCGCTGGTCAAACTGGTGGACACCCTAGAGAATCATGAGCAGTTAAATTTAAAATTAGCAAGACAAAGAAACCTAGTGAATTGTGAAAAGGTAGAGTAAGAAAGTATGCTAGTCCGTGAAGCACCTCAGAGCTGCACTCGCCAATGAGCCAGTAATCAAGCCATTGCCCCATCTCCTCGTTCCAGAAAATGGATGTCATTGCAGTTAATCGTGCTTTTGAAGCCGCCAAGAATTTCTCGGATGTGGAATTATCCCCAGTAAGCTTTGCGAAGAAAGCAATGCCAAGCTCCATCTATTACAACATATTTAAAGTACAGTGTCAATGTCCTTTTAAGAATTCAACGCCAGACATAATTATAATTTACACAGTGGATGATTTCAAAGGTCTTAACCAGTACCCTCAAAGAGAAGAAATTTTAATCATCATTTAATAACATCTCCTTTCCCCTTCAAAATTGAGCTAGCTATGAATTATGGCCAGAAGCAAAGAATGCTCAACAGGAGACTTGACCCACTATATAAGAACAATTGACTTGATCAACCCTTATCCGTTGATGAAGGATTCTTAAATTAAAAAAACAATGAGAAAGTAAGGGCCTTGTCTTGATTTTTTTGGTTTTGCCATTTAAAGGTCATGCATCTGAGCAATCTCCTATATTTACAAGAAAGTCGAGATCATATATTACGACGAAACTTGAAAAGTATTTCCTTCCAAGTGACCTTTGAGGCATGGAACAAACTAAAAAGATGGAGCAAATCATAGTTAACCAGGAAAAAAAGGGGAAGAAATTAAAAATGCAATGCAAGTATCTTCTATTTATGAACCAGTACGATGCATTGCATACAAATTTGCGAATAAAGACTACATTCAACTTAATGGCTGGACCAAAATAGAACCAGTTTTGATGACTCATGAGCTCTTTACGGTACATTATATTATTTACCTTCAATTTTTTGTTCAAGTATATTGTGCAAAACCAATCCTCAGTTATCCCTTGTGGGAGTACACAATGGTAGCTGCAACATAGACTCTGGACACAAGTGTAGAACTATAAACAGAATGTAAATTAAAATAAAATGACCAGGGTAATTTGAATTAAAGATATCCAATGCAAACTTCTACTGACATAAACTTCAACATTGTCTGCCAATAGGCCTGTACAGCTATCCATCTATCTTGGCGTTGATGCAGGAGGAACTAGCTTTTTCATTTAAGCAACTACTTGGTTTGCAAGAAAATAAGATACTATGAGTGAGGGCTTTAAACACCTTGTATATATAAACATTCAGATCTACTGGGATTATTGACGTTGTTGACAATGTAGTCATGTCCGATGAATTTCTGCACAAAGAGAGTTTGCTATTAGAAACAATCAATCAGAATTTCAAATGACTCTCATTTTAAAAACCAGTTTTTGCTAGTGCAATATATAATGTTGAAATACATACTTGGCCATCTTTTAGACAAATTAGAAAGTTGAAAAGGAGGTACAAGAAAATAGGATAATGAAAAGACAATTAACTTTCAATCTATCTTGTCTATGAATATACCTTCAGCATGACAAGAAATAATAGAGTAGTTTGTGTGTTAGGAACGTTAAAGAAGATTGTTTAGTTTCACTTGGAAGATTATGTGATTATAGTCTTCCCGTAAATAAAAATTGTTTATCCCTTTCCCGGAGTGACACTCTTTCATCATAGCAACCTAGGACGAATAAACCTGACAAGGGAAATGAGATCTTTCTTATTATAACTTAGATGGTAATCAAAAGATTAAACATGGAGTATGAACAAATAAATCATAAAGAGAATACCACAAGCAAGGAATAAAGCATACAAGTAACGTGCATAGTACCACTGAATCTCATATACATCTATGACCCCACAAGTAGAGCACCAAGAGAGTATTACTTTAAATTTTCTTGAGTCCCTCAGCTTCCTCTTGAATCACTAGATAAAGATCTCAAGAGTATTCTTCCTTTCATACTCTAGTTCTCTACTAACTTTCAATATTGTACTTGTTACAACTCTTGGGTATGAGATAATTTATACCTCCTCATAACCCTAATACATAACCGAAGTTATCGTATTAATTGCAAAGGATCCAACTCCTAATTGGTAATGAATCCTTTTCCATCACAATCTGTTAATTGGTGATATATTGCTTAGCCAAAATTTTCTATTCACTTAATAAGAAATTATAGTGCCAGACGAATTTTACTTGGAAAATCACAAAAGAACAAATGAAGAACAGAAAGAAAAAGGTAGCCAAAACTTATTTTAGCACTAGAATATTGATTCTAGTAAATTTTCTGACTTTAACAAAAGCAAAATATTAGTTAAATATCTTAATTGATTCAAATATTATTGGATTTATTATTGAAGCATACATCTATGGTTTAGAACTCGCATCATGCAAATACTAGTAGCAGGTAGAAAAATTTAGCATTATACACTTATGACATGTGAGTCCACTCATTCTCTAAAGAAAGTATTCCTCAAAATGATCTTTTTTTCATAGATATTAAAAGTCTTGCGACGCAAGATGCATCTGGTGCCCCTTTTTATTAGAGTGAATATTTCCCGGGACATGCCCTAGTGGTGTACTACAAAGGGTGTTCATGTTGATTAGATTTTTCAGCTTCACTGCATCTATTTTTCTAAAAGTTAGAATATAACACTATAAAATAATATTATAAAATAATATCACATGATGGGAGTGCACGTGGCAGTCCGTACACTTTATCAGCTTCATTGCATCATATTTGACTGTAATGTGATACATAAACAAAAAGGATTTTTTTCCTAGAAACTACCTTTAAAATAGGGTTAGCCAATAGAAACCACGTTTCATTGTCAATTTATACATAAACTATATTTAAAGGATTTTTTGTTGCAATGAACCACCTGGGGCCACTATTCAGTTATGTTTTTTTGAAATTGACTCCACCTAACCTTAATTAAGGATCATCTCCCTAATATACATGATATCTAACAACGAACTATTACTGAAATCGAAAAAACTTGACTTAAAAGTTGAATGCAATAAATAACCGTTTAAAATGTGATTTACGCATAAATTGACAATCAAAGGTGGTTTCTATAGAATGATCCTATTTAGAGGTGGTTTTTAGGAGGAAACCCCTAGACAAAGTGAGTATGTTTAATAAGAATTTACTTCCATTAATGAAAGTAGAAGATGTATACTTGCTAGTTAAGATACTCTACAAAATTCGACATTGCGTTAGATTCTAACATTTTTATTATATTAACATAAACAAATACATATCAAAATTAAATTCATTAAACAAAACTTGGAACACATTAAGTAATTAATAAAATATTGTCTTCAAAATATATATCAAAATGCATAATAAAGAATTTAGACAATCAGTCTTACACAACTAAAAAATTCAGTGTATACTTCTTCAATTGCTCTAGATGAATTTTCATAATTTGGATGCAATGCGTGATATTTTCATTGTCAATATTATCAAACACATCTCTATCAATGTAGGTAAAACAATCATTCATCCATCCATTAGTTTTGTGTTATATTTTGGTCTTAGGCTTGTGGGTTTCTAGTGGTATAGTTTGGACTTTTAGTATTTGGGTCCATAGGACCCTATTGTTGGAAGTTTAAATGTTTGGGCTTTTATGTTTGCTGCTTTTAGATATGGGTGCAATTTTTAAAATTTCTAAGGAGGTAGGTAGTAAAATATTGCTGAGTTTATATCCTAATAAAAAATTTCAAGGGTGCAACTGCACCCCTATGGACTTACATGAATCCGCCCCTGAAGTCAATTAGGATGTGAGGATGATACTAGAGACTTTCTAGGCACTTGCAGACACATTATAAATTTAGATTATGGCACTTTATCGATACACACAATGAACTCTACTAAATTTGGAAATTAATCTATTAGATTTCTCCACATTTATCTCCTGATTATAGTTGCTCCCCAAAAAATACACATCAAAACTAACTCACTTTTTCAGGTTTCTAGCTTGTTAAATAATTATTTCCAAAGCATTTTGAAAGTTATTGTGAAATTATTCTTTATCTAGGATTCTAAATTCTTGCATGATGTGAACAGATACAAGGATTGTAGCATAACACAGCTATGAATATTTAGCTCCATACATCAGTTAGTTGTTAAAGTATATGTAAATACTAGTGTGTATTAAATTCTAGTTTAGTCTCACATCGACTATGTGTAGAGATGTAGTCCTTTGTACATCTATATATTTGGCCTGGAGTCTAATGGAAAGAGTGAGATTTCCGCTATATTCTGAGTTTAACATGGTATCAGAGCCTTGTTGATCTTAGTCTAATTAATCTCACGGGCCCCACAAGGGTTTTTTTTCCTAATTAATCTCACGGGATTTTTTTCCCTTTGCGTTCTCGTGATTTTACAAATCACAAACTTAGCGTGATCACAACACGCTTCCAACCAAATCTGATCTGCAGACTCATAGGCATTCACACCTCCTTCAAAGTTAGGCATCCAAGCCTCCTTAAATCTCGAGCATTAACGCCCATGAAATATAGGCATTAACGCCTTATCAAATTCAAAATTTAGCATTAATGCTGTTATGGCAACACCTAAAAATACATATCATCAACAAATTGATGTCAAACTTGAGGGACTGAACTACCGTGTATGGGCGTATACTCTCAAGTTTCACCTCTTGAGTAGAGGTCTTTTTGAACATGTTGATGGATCTTCTATACCTCCTGTCAAAGCTACATGCATCATTGATCATGCATACAATAAAGCTCCTCAAGCTTAGACCACAGACGAACATAAGGCAATGGCCCTTCTCATTCAATTAGTTACACTGATCATTTGGCTGTAACTGGTTAATTGCACTTTTGCTAAATCTCTATAGATGCATCTCCAAGGTATCTACACTCAACAGCATAATGCACATGAATATCGTCTACTTCAAGAAGTCGCTTTGGCATAGCAAGGTGAAAGAACCATTCATGAATTTTACACTTATATGCTTGATTTGTGGTAGCAGCTTGCAGCTCTTGGACCTGCCATAATTGACCCAGAATCAGTCAAAAGTTTCAATTCATTTCAAGACCGACAACATCTATTTCAATTTCTCACGCGACTTCGTCCCGAATATGAATCTCTTTGCGGACAACTGGTTCATCGTGTATCACGTCCCACACTGGATAATGTTGTTACAAGCTTCTTGGTGAGGAGATGAGACTTTACTCTTTATCTTAACAACCATCTTAGAGTTCTGTTCTTGCTACTACCAAGCAATTTTCTCGACAATCAAATTCCACTCCATGGAGTTCATAGTCAAAATGGTGTTACCGTCACAAAATAAAAACTCATTCCACTGAAGAATTTCGAGTACTTGCTTCAAAATGTGCCGAGGAAACCCGTACTGGACGTTTGTACCAGTGCCATCCCAATAATTGCCCACATGCTACGGTTGCCAACTTCTCAACATCTAGCTCCAAATCGGAAGCTCCAACTGATCATCATGACCATCTGCATCAATTTCTAGAACTGTTTTAATCTTTGAATATTACTGGTAGTTCTTATGAAATATATCCGGCTACATCTACTTTTGCCACAACCTTACGTAAATCGACTTCAGCATGGATTTTGGATTCCGGTGCAACTCATCACTTGACTGCTGCTTCATGACATTTAATCTCTACCTCTCCTGTATCACCATCAACTATAGTTCATATTGCTGATGGCACACTATGATCTATTACATGTAGTGGACATCTTAATTTACCTCTTACATTTTATGTCCCAAATGTGCTACCTGTTCCTAAGCTTGCTTTGAATATTTTATCCATGTCTAAATTAACTGCCATGAACTATGTTGTCTCATTCAATTCCACATTTTGTTCTGTATAGGATCTTCACACAGGAAAACAGATTGGGGCATGTCATAAAAGAGATGGTCTCTATACTATGGATCAACTTGTTCTTCCAAAGCTCTCTACTGTAGCTAGTCGCCTTACCACCATACCTCCTATGTGTGATATCTGGCATTATCGGATTGGTCATCTTTTACTTCCTCGACTTCATTATTTGTCAACTACTGGTGCATTAGGAGAATTTTCTACTAAATCTCTTACTCCAAGTGTAACCTGCAAGTTAGCAAAACACTTGGCTTTACCTTTTTCTAGTAGTAATCATATTTCATTCGCATCTTTTGAACTCATATATTCTAATGTTTGGGGCCCTGCCCCCATTTCTCAAATCATAATCATTATTATATTAGTTTTATTGATGATTACTCTCGCTACACTTGGATTTATCTGATATCTAATAAATATGATTTTTTTCTCAAAATATAAAGAATTTACCCAAATGGTAGACACTTAATTTTCTTGCAAAATCAAAATTTTTCGCTCAGATTCAAGGGGGAAACAATTCAATTGAGTTTTAAAAATTTCTTATCTCTCAAGGTACTTTGTCTCAATCATCTTGTCCTTATACTAATCAGCAAAAGAGTGTGGCTGAGAGATGTCATCGTCATATGATTGAAATGGCATGATCCCTCCTTCTATCTGCTTCTGTTCTAGTTGAATTTTAGGGAGAAACAATTCTTATGAGTGTCTATTTAGTTAACATCACGCCCTCATCTATTTTAAATGGTCTTACCCCCATTTCAAAAACTTGTAAAAAATAACCTAATTATTCTTCACTTCACATTTTCAGTTGTACTTGTTTTGTTCATCTTTTCACTCACAAAACAAAACTCACTTCGTAGTCTGTTATGTGTGTTTTTCTTGGGTATAGTGCTAGTCACAAAGGTTATCGTTGTTGCTGCGTATCGCTTATGATGTTCCTTTCTATGAGCATTTTCCATATAATGCCCTACCAAAAGCACTATTTCCCCTTCCACCATCTACATCGGAGTCTCTCATTTTCCTTGATCATGATCCATATGATCCTCCACCAACCAGCTGATATGATACTATCAATCTTGATCCTCCATCTCAGCATGATACTGTCACCCCTGATCCTCTACCTCAACAAGCGGATGTCCCTACGATAGGGACTGTCACTCCTGATCCTGATATGCAACCTGTATCTGAAGATCTTCCCTTGCAATGCTCCACGAGGGATCGTCATCCTCCTGACAGATTGAATCTTTTCACTTCCCTTTCATCCTCTATTCAGACTTTTCTTATAGCAACATTAAGTTTATACGAACCACAATCCTACCATGAGGCTGTAAAGTTACCTGAGTGGAAACAGGCAATTTCTGAAGAACTACAGGCTCTTCAGAAAATGCAAACTTGGGAGCTCATTGCTTTACCTTTGGGTAAGCGAGCAATTGGTTGTAAATGGATCAATAAGATCAAACTCCATACTGATGGTACTATTGAGCGAAACAATCCTGTCTTGTAGCTTGCGGCATTACACAACAATATGGTGTTGATTATGATGAGACATTTGCTCCTGTGGCCTAGATGACTACTGTCTGTACACTTCGTGCAGTCACTCTAGTTCATAATTGGTAAAATTTTCAAATGGATGTTAAGAACACTTTCTTACATGGTGACATTTATGAGGATATTTACAAGCTTCTGCCAGATGGTCTTCCACATCAACCTGGACAGGTTTGTCATCTTCGTCAGACACTTTATGTTCTAAAGCAGGCTCCTTGTGCTTGGTTTGCTCGATTTACCTCCGTTATTCAGGATGCCAGATTTATTCATAGTTCTAATGATCCTGCTATTTTCACGCACACCTCTACCACTATCCTTCTTCTATATGTCGACGACATGATTCTCATCAGTCCCTCAGAATCTCATATACGTCAGGTCAAACAATATTTGAATCAACAATTTAAGATGAAGGAGCTTGGACATCTTTAATACTTTTTGGGGCTTGAGATTGATCACTCACCCCAGGGATATATTTGTTTTGGGTCTTTTAATATTGTAATTAACTCAGTTTACAATAATTAAGGTAACAATGAAACTAAGGAAAAATTTATATTTCCTGGGGTTCTTGTCTGCGTGCCGATGGAGCGTCGATCTTGTACTCCATTGACGAACCGAATCAAGACTTACGAGTCTTTTGCTGTTGGCGAGGGTCGAATCACTTGAAAGCTAGTTCGATCTTCTCTTGTGATATTCCTCTGCGTATGTGTGCTTTGTTATTGTTTTTCTGAATTCCCTTCGTGTGTGTCGAATGAGTGATCTCCTCTCCTTTTATGGGCTAATAGAGATTATGGCCTCCTTAGGACGTGGGTTAGTGACCATTAAAATAGGAGATAGTGGAGGGAGTTATCCCTTAATAAACTCTCATAACAGCTGTTTAGGCGAACTTCATGGTTTCGATGGAGTTCGCTGAAGGAGTTAGCGAGGGTCGCTATGGATGCGTGCGAATGTAGCCTCGGACGTAGATATGCCTTCTTCGGAGGTAGATGACTTAGTCCACTTGAACTGATATGAGCGAGGTTCATTAGTTGGCGACCTTCACTTACGAGTTTGAACTTGGCACAGAGTTCGACTCTAGGCCTGGATGACTAATGACGTTTTTCGAGTCAGTTTGAGAGTCGACCCATATTTCATTTGATTGAGTTGAGTTGATGAACTTCGCTCTGAGTCGGTCGATGACACCATTCGACTCGACCTAAGGCGTATTGTGGGGGTCAACTCCTGTTTGACTTAGTCGAGCCGAGTCAACATGAGTTGCTTGGTGAGGTCCGTTTCAGTCGTTAGGTGACCTTCGCTATAGCTTGCTAAGGGCTCGACTTTGGACCTATTTGAAGTGTTTAGCCCACAAGCGTTTACTTCTTGGATCCAAGCTGATCGTTAGCCTAAGTGAAAGTACATTTTCACCATCTACAATACCCCCCCAAAGTTTTGAAGAACCTGTATTCAGTCTTGTGACAGGAATTGAAATACTTTGGGTAATAGCTATAGTTGTACTGTTGAACGTAGCTTGAGTTGCCTTGTTTAGGTGAAAATTTGTCTTCATTCATCTAATTAATTACAGAGGTGTACTATTGAACGTAGCTTCCTTAGTCATAGGCTGGTGTTGAATGTTCAATGATGTTTGTATTTGTCCAAATCCATGTTTGGAACGTAATCCGCCATATTTGTTGTTGGAGCGATGCTGTGAAATCATTGTAGTTTGACTAATTTTGAGGTATGAGCGAAGGTCGCTCGACTTTGTGTTTGCTGAGCGAAGTTCGTTGATTGGCAACATTCGCTAATTGGCGGGGCTTAGTTCGTTTTGAGCTATTGTGGGTGAAGCTCGTCATCTAGCGACTTTCGCTGATTGGTGAAGTTCGTTGTGATTCACCTTTGGATCTGTGCTGTGATTTGTGACTGAGATCTCTTGATTGAAGATCCCGTGAGATCCGCTATGAATTTGACATAGTTTTAGGCTAAATCAAAGCCTCTATGTCCGGTCCAATCAGATCTTGGGAAATTACGATTGCCTCAGGAGTTAAGATTTGAAATTGGCTATAAATAGTAGCCATCCTCATCCGTTCTCATTGTTCTTTCCATCATCATCATCTTCTTCTCCATGTCTGTGCCAACATTGGATAGTCTGGAGACGCTTCTCGATAGAGGAGCCGAGATAAGAAAACTCCAACAGGAGTTAGCCTAAGTTCAGGGTAATCAAGCGGATAAATTCCACATACTCTGCCGCTTGGCAGAGTTGTTGGCCGAGAAGGCAATGCTCGAACATATCATCGAGAATTAGTCGATGACTTGGCACGAACTTGATCGCGATAGAGATGTGTGGAGCCTTAAGTGCTGCTCTCTTCGTAAGGTCATTCGACAACTGAAATGACGCTTGAAGAAAGACCCTTGGATCTCCACGAGCGAAGACTCCGACAGTAACTAGGTGTCACAAAAGTGACCTAGATTGTAATTAGACGTTGTGTGGCTAACTCTGGTCCAACGTTGATTTTTGACCATAGGAAGTGCTTTTTCCTGTAGATATGGCTCAATTTAGAGCAACGGGAGCACTTCCTATCTCTCATTTTGTGTGGCTAAGGGTACACAAGTTGTAGCTTGGTGTTGCTTGTGTATACTCCTCAGCCATCACAATACCCATATTTAAGGAATATAGGGCAATAGTAAATAGCAACAAATACCCATCATCCTTATAATTGGATAGTTTGAATATCGCCTTTTAACATCTTCGATCAATAAAAAAGAACTTTTCTTCTAGCTGAAATTGTCTATCTCTTGTGTAATTGATTCTGTGGCAAGTTTGAATTTTGCGTGGCTAGGACTCTGCATCGAGTTATTATATTTGGAAGCGAAGCTCGGGCTTCCTTTGTGTTGGAGAGTGTCAGTTTTGAACTTCGCCAGATGAAGTCTTGAACAAATTGAGTTGGACTTCGCTCAATTTGGGGACTTAGTGAATTTTATCAAGTCATTTTGGTGGGGTTCCCTATACCAAGGTCTCAAACAAACTGAGTTAAAATTTTCTCAATTTGGAGACTTAGTGAAACTTTCACCACGATGCTTTGGCAAAGTTTGCCTTAATGCCTTGTTAGAATTGGGCGAAGTTTGACTTCTTGCGGAGCAGTTGTTTTAGGCGAAGTTGAACAAGTCGGTTGTGCGAGGTTCAGCCCGTGGATATATAACTCATGTTTGAGACTTTGGAAAAGTTCATTCGAGGCGAAATTCCAGGCGAAGATCAAGAATGGGATCTCGGGGGAAGTTGAAGGCGAAATCTTCGGTGGATCTGGTAGCGAGATCTTTGGTGAGGATCGAGGCGAAGAATCTTCAGCGAAGTTTGGGCATCTCAGCCTATAAATAGGACTGTTTATCTCCCTCTTCCTAACTTTCGATTTTGAAAACTCTTCACTTTCAATCCTAATTTTCTTCTTCAAAAATTCTTAAAACTTGCCACCCATGGCTCCTCATCGTGTTGTTTCCAAGGGAAGAGGCGCTGCTCGAGGAACTCACCGAGCACGTGCTGACGAGGCACTGACATGCTTTGAACTAGCAATGGGTAAGTGAGTCCATTGATGACGACTTTCGGATCAGCCATAGCCCGTTGGGCTCTTGAACAATGCCTCGTGGCATCTAACGTTTGATCTGCTATTTAGAGGCGAGATCTTTAAGATCATTTGTGATCTTCTTTGGCGAACCTTCGTTGTCAACGACAAGGTTCTATCAACAGCCATCAATGGCGCTTAATGTGGCGAGTTTCGGTCTTCGGGCAAAACTCGTTTAGCTTGTTAGGCTTCTGCAGCGGACTTTGTTCAGGCAGAGTTCGTTGATCTGTTTTGAGCGATCTTCACTAGAATGAAGTTTGCTAGTTTGGATGACATTCACTCGAGTGAGACTCGCTTGTTTTGGTTGGATGAATTTTGCCAACTCAAACACATGAGCAAAGTTCATAGCTTTTGGTTGAACTTCGCTTCATCTTGTCAACACTTAGTTGATATAGATTTTTTTTATGTTGACGTATTATACTAACATTTTTGCCGGGGAGGAAAATGATAGGGATCAGACTGACATAGGCGTAATGTTAACATAATAGTTTGATCGGGCTGACACCATTCAAAGGTGTATCATGACAGTGCATGAGTGTTTGACAGAGGTGTAGTGTTGACGTGTCAAATAAGATAACCGACAGAGGTGTAATATTAACCGATCAGTTTGAAAGGAGTCTGAGGGATCACTACTGTTTGGAAGTATAATGTTAACTTTAACGGTAGAAAATCAATGGAAGTGTAATGTTAAGTTAATTGATTTTGATATGAGCAAATTGACAGAGATGTAATGTTAACCTGTCAATTTTACTAAGGTAAGTCGACAGAGGTGTAATGTTAACCGGTCGACAAAATGGTCTGACAGAGATGTAATGTTAATCGGTCGGATCATTTGAGATGAGAAATCATTTAGAGGTGTAATATTAACATGACGATTTGATCAAGGTGGTACTGTTCAGAGGTGTAATGTTAACATGACAGTATGGGTGTATATTTAGAGTCGACATTGTTCAGAGGTGTATTGTTAACATGATAATGATGATGTGTTTGGGGTTGACATTGTTCAGATGTGTATTGTTAACATGACAGTGATGGTATGTCCGGAGCTAACAAGCAGAGGTGTGGAGTTAACTTGACTCTTTGGGGATTGAGTTTTAGATCAGAAAGATCAATATTTCGAGTTCAAAGGTGGAAATTAAACATGAGCAGGACCTCTGTGGGGATATGATTCTGACTAGGATCAAGGATAATAATTCTTAACGAATTTTCTATTGATAGGTGCCATGAGCCTATTGTCATTTTGGTCAATTAGGCGATATGCTCTATTTGAGTAGACTGTCTCTACTACAAATGGACATTGCTATTTGGGTTGAAATTTACCTTTAGTCTTGTGCGTCATGACTATGGGTTGATGAACGGCTAAGACCAGATCGCCTTCTTTGAAAGATCATTCTCTGTCTCTCCTGTGGAATGCTTTCAAAATCCGTGACTAGTATATTTCGATTCTTTAATGAGGTTGAAGTCTCAATTCATCTAGCGCTTCGAGCTTTTAGAGGCGCTTTTGGTGATGTTCTTCGGTCGTCATCTTCTCGGCAATAGCGATTCTTAATGACGGAACCTGAACTTCAAGGGGGATCACGGCTTCGCAGCCGTAGGCTAAGGAAAAATGGTGTTGATCCGGTGGCAGTGCGGACTGTCGTTCGGTAAGCCCGCAAGCACTCTCTAAGTTTCTCATCCCAATCTCGTTTGTTAGAGGTGACAAACTTCTTGAGAAGTTTGATGATGGTTTTGTTGAAAGCTTCAGCTAAACTATTAGCAGCTAGGTTATATGGCGTAGAGGCTACGTCTTGAATTACAGAATTTAAAGAAAGGTCGACTAATGAATTACGGAACGGTATCGTGAATGACTCGTCTGGAAATGCCGAATCGATAAATCATGTGATGTCTCAAGAATTTAATCACTTGAGATGTTTTGACTTCTCTGAGGGGAACAACTTCGGCCTATTTAGAGAAGTAATCTGTAATGGCCAGTATAAATCGAGGACCCTTAGCGGACAGTGGATTGATTAGTCCGATGATGTCCATGCTCCAAGCTTTGAATAGCCATGATGCAGTTGTCGGATGTAATTCTTTCAGAGATTGATGTAGGAAGTCAACGTGGATTTGACATGCATGACATCTTTTAGAATATGTTACCACATCTGCTATCATTGTCAGCCAGCAATAACCTAGACTAGGGAGTTAGTCTTGGAGTTTAGAGCTCGGTTGATGAGCTTCACACGTACCATCGTGGGCTTCCTTTAACGCTTCTCGAGCTTCACTTGGTGATCAGCATCGAAGAAAAATACCGTCAAAAGATCATCGATATAGCATCTGTGTAGCAGAATCATAGAAAAAGCTCGGAGCTTTTCTCTAGATGGAGATTGCTTGCTTTGGATCGTCTGGTAGAATCCTGTGCAAGACATAGTCGATGATTGGGAATCGCCAATCGTTGCCTTCAAAGCAAGTTGACACGACATGAACTTCATTGGCATCAAAAATATGCTCCGGGGAGTATAAGTGATGGCTAGCTATTGTGATGCGCCTAGTAGACTTGGGTGCCAAGGCAAGTGTGGCTGCAAGGGGTGCTAGGGCATCTGCGTGGATGCTCTCGAGTCGAGCTACATGACTGATGTAGAAGACTTTGAATGATTGAGAAAGCTTAATAGCTACATTATGGTGGGGTATGAGGTCTTCATGACGAACCTCATACTTTGATTTGATTCACGATAAGCTTGGAGTCACTGTGAGTTTTGAGATTTTTAACGCCTATGTCTTGCGCAAGTTGTAGACCGATTATAAGGGCGTTATATTCGGCTACATTGTTGGAACATGGCTCGGTCAATGAATAGGCTCGAGGGAGAACATGTCCATGGGGTCAATGAGTACTATCCCCACTCCTGCGATAGTCACTCCTTTGTGGTTATGTCTTGACGCGTCGTCGAAGCATAATTGCCATATTTGATGGTCTGAGACCATGTTTGACTCAAAGGTTTCATCTGGAATGTCTTCATAAAGTTCAGAAGATTATAGGATTGGATGCTCTGCTAAAAAGTTAGCAATTGCTTGGCTCTTGACTGCTTTCTGTGGTACAAATGTCATGTTGTATTGTGAGAGTAGTATCGCGCATTTTGCTAGCTTGGAATTTAGTGATTTGGACTTTGTCATGAGTATCCGCAGAGGATTGACTCTTGAAATGACATGGATAGATTGACCGGTGAGGTAGTGTCGTATTTTCTAAAATACAAAGACCAATGCTAAACATTCCTTCTTGATCGGATTATACCGATGCTCGGTGCCGGTCATAGTTCGGCTGAGATAGTAAATGGTCTGCTCGTGGTCATTATCATTCTTCTGAGTGAGAAGTGCTTCAAGGGAATGGTCCATTACTCTAACATAAACTAAGAATGGTTTACCTGATGTGGGCGCGGCTAAGACCGGTGCCTTTGTGAAATATTACTTGATCTCATTGAAAGCTTCCTGACAGGCATCACCCCAAGCGAACAAAACGCTTTTCTTCATAAGTCTATAGAATAGCTGATATTTTCCAGACAAGTTGGCGATAAACCTTCCGATATAGGCTAATCGTCCTTGCAAGCCTCTAAGTTTTTTGAGATTTCTCAGAGGTGGCATCTCTTGGGTAGCTTTCACTTTTTCGGAGTCGAAATGTACTCCCTTAGATGTGACAAAACCCTAGGAATTTTCCTGATGATACCCCCAGAAAGGATTTGGTTGGATTCATCTTGAGCTGGTGCTTTCGCATGATTTCGAACACCGTTCTCAAGTCATTGATGTGGTCTTGCTTGTGATGATTTTTGATTGTAAGGTCGTTAATGTAACGCTCAACTGTCTTCCGTAAATGTTCCTGGAATATCATGTTCATTACACGTTGATAAGTAGCGCGAGCATTCTTCAGGCCAAATGGCATTACCGTATAGCAAAATACTCTTAAAGGTGTTCTGAAGACCGTGTGCTTCTGATCATCTGGATGCATCTTACTTTGATTGTATCCGGAGAATCTATCCATGAAGAAAATTCTCTCAAACCCATATGTATTGTCAACCATGGCATCCGTGATAGGAAGAGGAAATTCATCCTTCGGACAAGCGAGCTTGAGATCTTGAAAGTCGATGCAGATTTGAATCTTTTCGTTCTTCTTCATCACAATTACAATGTTGGCTAGCCAATCGGGGTATTGTTCTTCATTGATGAATCCACATTCAATGAGTTTGCATATTTTCTTTTTGATTTGCTCCATCAACTCAGGATGGAAACGTCATTGTTGTTGCTTGACTGGTCTGACGCTGGGGTTAATGTTAAGACGGTGTACAGCCACATTGGGGTCTAGGCCCGGTATATCTTCATAACTCTAAGCAAAGACGCCGATGTATTCTTAGAGAAGAATTATGAGTTCTTCCTTTTCAGCGGACGATAGATTCTCGTTGATGAAAATGGGCTTGGGTTGGTTTCACTGTTAATGTTTATTTGAACCACTTTGTCTTTAGTGGGTAGCTCTCTGGCTTCAAAGCATGATTCCCATTGCTTTTCAAGCTATTTTGTCTAAGGATCATCTTCAGGGTCTTCGAACACTTTGGACTCTTCAAGATCGCCGGTTAGATCATAGGAGACCATGTTGACCGTGAACAAGGCCCTGAGACTGATGTCTAAATCCCAGATAGACGTATCTAAGGAGCTAGAGTCATCAGATGCCAGCCCGATTTGCGGTTCGGCTTCGTGGGAGATATAACTGAGTCCATGTTTGGTTCAATTGTAATAGTCGAAGGCCTCACCTCTTAGCTTAAAGGGGGTCAAAGAGACTCGGAATCCTCTATCGAAGTTCAATCCTTGTTTCATGGCAAGATCGTACCCTATTTTTGTCATAACCTATTGAGATTGTAGGCTATATCGGGCGAATTCTGGTGCTCCTTCAATTTTTGTATCGGATTTTGATAATTGAGATTGTGTCTCGACTTTTCCAAAGATGATTGGATCAATATTCCCTTTCGACTGAACCATAAGGGTAGCATCCTCTGAATTATCCAGTTGCTTGTGAGCTGAATATGATTCATTTATCGGCATATGTAATGTCAGTTCAGAAGCTAGTTTAGCCATCAAAATTTCGACTCTTGAGTTTTCAAGCTCAGAGTCTGAGGCATAGTCATAAGTAAATTCTTCTTCATTAAAGGTCCAATCATGTTGATTTTCGGCAAATTCGTTGACACAAAGGTTATCCATGATAATTACAAGTGGATCTATTTCTCAGACGAAGTCATCAATGAGATCTAGTTCAACATCCAGCCCGTTACCACTATCTTCATCATTAAGGAGGACAATCTCAATTGTTTGATTTTCATCATACAAGAGAGAATCAGTGAAGTAATTCTCCACTCTCTTGAAAGGATACCTTTCAGCATCGACTCTCTGTTGGACACCTCGTTCATTAATGTATTTGAAACACTGAAGAAGGGTTGAAAGGATGATCATATTAGAGTGGATCCAAGGACGTCCGAGCAAAAGGTTGTAGGACATTTGAATATCAATGACATAACATGTCACTTCTGTCTTTAAGTTCCCTAGTTGACAATTAAGTCGGATCTTTCCGAGGGAATGGCTACTACTGAAGTTAAAGCCGAGGATAGTCGCTCGAGTTTTTTGAGAGTTTATGGAGAGGGATTCCTAGAAAGCTCAAGAGCCTTCCCGAGATAATGCTTACTGCAGAGCCTGCATCGATGTGGATCCTCTCGACCTTTGTTGACCCGATATAGACGGTATAATAGAGAAATTGATTGTGATGGTGTCTTTGACAAGCATATCCTCTAGAGTGAAGGTGATGCAAGGCGCCGACCGTTGGCCTTGATAGCATTGCTCGAGCCCTTCGTTTTGGTGTGGTTCCGTCAAGTGGAGGAGAAACGCCTCACTGTTGTTCAGGGAAGCTTCTCTCGTGTCCTTTGACAAACGTAAAAGTTCGTACAAAATAATACGAGCTGGGATGTTTGCGAGTTGAGCCGTGATATCATATTTGAAGGAGGTTTTGGGATTATTTGAAGGATGTTGCAAGGCTTTATCGAACCAGATCTCCTTCTGTTTGGTTAGTTCAAATTGTTTAGACGTACCCGGCTAGTCATATTCCCTCAAATAACCTTTGCCCGACATTGTTCCTGTCATAGCCATTTTTTCCCCTTTTGGATCGATAATTGTAGTGGAGACATGTAAAGATTCTTCTTTGATAATTACGGAGATGGTGTTGCAAACCTTCATCCTATGATAGTTATTGAACAAAGAAGGTAAACTAATTCATATGTGAAATATTGTCTCTCATCCAAATGAATATGAACGACAGCCTCATTATAATGAATTGATAAGATGATTGAAAAAGAAATATAATGTGAGATTAGTCCCACGTCAACTAGGGAGGTAAATGAATACATAATCATATAAGACTAAATCAAGATACCAATAGGTGCTAATTTGACTCATCGGGATTAATCCATGCACCTTAGTGCATATCTAGAGATTAGGGCTTAGCCAAATTCCTAACAAAGAGCTTTAGAAGCTTCTAGTTCAAAATATAGAATAAGGAATAGGAAACAAACCTCATCCAGCGAGAACTAAAATCCCAACCACTTTCAGCAGTTGAAGCAACTTCACGATAAAAAACTTCCTTCTGAGGCATTTGAAGCTTGGAAGCTGTTTCCTCATCCTACGTGAAGAAGCAAACCACATATCTTCAATTTCTCTTGGTATATATTTAGCTCTATTTTGAAAAACCTGATGCATATTTTTTAGAAATTTTGGTGATGATTGCATTTATTTTAGATAAGATAATGATCATACAATTGTTGCACTTTCTGGTCTGGGTTTGTTCCACATCGCATAATAGCGACTCAAAGAGTACATCCGGCCTTGAACATCTTGAACAATTACTTTATGAATCCCTGTTGATATCATCATGAACATTAAAGACTTATATAATAATAAAATCATCAATAAAAAACTTTAATTCACTAAAATACCAAAGTGAATCCATTAAAAGCACCTGAATTCCAAAAGTTATGTTCTACCAGCAGGAAAGGAAGCGATTCATGTGCAAATGCTAAATCATCAGTTCTCTTGTATATTTCCAATACCATTGAAGTTAACAGTGGAGGTTCGCTGCAAAAATTCCAACCAAAAATTCAGCATCGGTTCTATCCTATAAAAAGATTATGGCTTTCGATGGTTGATTCCTTCGTCACTTAAGAGTCAAGATCACTAATCATGGACACATAATTTCATGAAACATTTTAAAATGCAGAATTGCTTCAAATAAAAAGATAAAAATAATTTTGCAATGGTGACTCCACATCAACAAGTTCAAGTTTAAATCGCGAGTGTACTATTGCTAAAGTGAAAAAAGTTAAAATAGATAGGCTATATTTCAGAAAAAACCCCTTAACTTTGGACGATTATCAGATAATCCTCCATAACTTTCAAAATATCAGAACCCCCTTAAAATTATGGGTTAATAGAAAATCCCCTTCAACTTTCAACATTTTCGAACCACCCCCCCCCCCCCACTAAAACAAAGCGTGAACCACAATTTTCATTAAAAAATATATTTCCTGCACAATTTTATCCAACCCATGTGAAAGACGTTGGGTTTAATGACAGTTAAAGGGGGTTTTCTGATAACCTTGAAACTTAAGGGCGGTTTTTGATATTTTGAAATTTGTCAAGGGTTATCTGATAATTGATAAGTGTCCAAAGTTAAGGGGCGTTTTCTGAAATTTAGCCAAGTAGATATGCATATGAAGGTGATTGTAATGAAAAGCCGGTAACATAAAGGGAATCAAATTACTAGCTTTACTAAAGCATTGACTCTTGTCATAGATAGTGATAGAGGATACGAGGGATCAATATGTAATATGTGTATTATGAGGGACTGTTACGTAGATTCTTGTATCTATATCTATATATATGTACAACATAGGGGCCTCACAAAGGGGTCAGATGCCTAGATTTTTCTAAACTTCATCATGGTATTAGAGTGCTTCTGAAAAGCCTAGCTGACTTCTCAATGTCGACTTCTCTAAGCATCCACGTCAAGATCATAGTTCCCTGTCTATTGTTATGTAATCATCATCGAACACTTTTGCATCCTATCCATCACAACTCGCTCATCCTCGACAACAGCACCCCTTAGAAACACTAATCCAAGTTTCCTCCTCATCCTCAATGTCTAACTCTCGAGATCCTCAAGATGTCGACTTCTTCGACAACTGTGATGATGATTACTCTGATGACTGTAGCAACCTTGACATCTGTTGTCACTATGGCACCTTCTCTGCCGATTACTTCATCCTCAAAAATGGAAATCTCATCACGGTCACATCTTTAGACATGACAACAGATGTTATGTCCCCATTGAGCGAACACATGATGCCACCTCTTCTTCGATCGTCGTTGTCCTCCTTCACCCTCAACATGTCCTCATTGCTGCCGTTATCACTTCCCACGCAAGTGACATTGCAGATTCCTCCATTGTTCATGCTGGTGCCTAAATGCCACAATCAACTTAGTCCATTCTAGCAGTGCCACATCCACTCAAGCAACAATTCTTTGCAACACCATCGTCGTCGTCCTCCACTGTTATGATTTCTTCTCTAAAGCCGTTGGGCATCGATCACGTTGCCTCAAGTCTACATGGCCTTAACCTCTATAGGAGTTTGAACATGGGTACAATGAACATAGGAGCACCCCTTTCATCTTTCGCTTATGTTCCCTCATCACTGGCCACTCCTAACATGACAAATTTAATCACTGTAAAACTATCCATGGTCGAAGATTACTTGATGTGGAAGACAAAATTCATTGCACTATTAATGTCTCACAACTTGTTGAGTTTCGTTGATGAGTTGTTTCCTCAACCTCCTATGTACGTTAGCACCACCATATCTCAACAACTTAATCCACAATGCATCACTCAGCTTCGTGTGGATCAAAGTCTCCGCTCTTGGCTCTTTGCTACTCTCTCATAAGAAATTTTAGTTGAAGTTCAAAAACTTGCACACTCTTATCATATCTCTCACCACCTTCAAAATAGATTCTTGACTAATAGTCTTGCTCATGCCATGGAGTTCAAAAAAATATTAACCATAATGAAGAAGATGGAAAAATAATCCATGGAGACTTACTTGCAGGAAATTAAGGTGATAGAGGAGCTAGCAGCGATAAACTCCCTATTGAGTGATCATGATCTTCTTCAGTATACTCTTTTCGGGCTGGATAGTGACTATGAAGCTTTAGTCATTGGGGTACGATTACCTTCGATAATCTGCATTCTAAATTGATCTTGCATGAACAAAGGATTTGTCATCTAAAGGGAACAAACTCAGATGTTTCACTGCATCAAGCCTTGGTTCCAGGGACATTCGCAGGAGGCTTGGACACTTCGTCTACACCTGGTGCACATGCGAGCAATGTTAGCCATGGGTCCAACTCTTCTTCCCGAGGTGGTGGTGGATGTGGTCACCCGGGAGGTGGATGTGACTCTCGATATCAGCATAATAATTAGCAATATCGGGCTCTGTATAGAGGCGACATGAATCAACCAAATGGTAATATCACCTCTTCATGTTTAGATATTATACATGCACCTATTACTTCTTTTTCTATGAATTTGACTACTTATTCTATGAATTTGCCTAATGATTCATCCACAAATGAAATTTTGGGATCTTATCCACAACTAGTTGGCTGTTAGCTTTGCTTTTCTCCAAGTCACTCTGCACCTTCCTATCCTTGATTCTTTCCTCCTGGTGGTGCACCTAATTCCTCGCACAACACAATCACTCTATTGTTTGCAGCTATGTCAACTGGTGATATGAACGAAGCCTGTGCTATCCTAGCTCCGCTACAACATGTCATATGACAACATCTAAAGGCATATTATCATATCCTTCCCCTTACACCGTTCAAAATTGAGTACTAGTAGGAAATGATAATCTTTTGCCAATTGCTAGTGTTGGTGATGTTAAATTCCTCTGCCAAACTGCTTAACTTTAAACCTATTTATCACGTGCCTAATTTGAAAATAGTCTCATTTTTGTTCAAAAATTATGCCAAGATAATAACTACACTATTAATTTTAACTCTTCTTTTGTACATGTTAAGTACAAAACAACGGACAAGGTCCTTCTTCAGGGTACTAGTAGGAATGGTGTCTATCTCTAGTTGCTTCACGAGACTCTGTAGATACTTGGCATCGTCATTTAGGTCATTGTGGTAGTAGGACTCTTTTACAAGCTTAAGTCTACCAAGGTCATTGTTCTGACCACTAGGTTTGAAAATAATTGCAATTCTTGTAAACTTGAAAAATCTCATCGTTTACCATTTACTAATGTTGAACACAATTTTACTACTCCTTTATATTTGATTCATTCTGATGTGTGGTAATCACCTGTGTTATCAAATTTTAGTTATCGGTATAATGTTTATTTTGTGGATGGTTATACTCAATTTACTTAGTTGTCTCCTATGAAGTACAAATTTGAGTTTTTCCAACATTTTCGTAATTTTCAAACTTTGGTAAAAAATATATTTAACCACAAGATAACAATGTTTTGAAGTGATGGGGGAAAAGAATTTGATAACATATCACTAAAACAACATCTTTTAGATTGTGGTATCTATTTTGCAAATCTTATCCACATACACCCCAACAGAACGGTGTTGCTGAATCGACACATTATTGAGATGGCTCACACTTTTCTTGTTGACGTAGGTTTGCCATCACAATATTAGATTGATGTCATTTACGCTGCTATTTTGTCATTAATCGCTTACCAACAAATGTTTCAAATAGCATATCCCGTTTGAAAAACTGTTTAACAAGCTGCCTAATTATACCTTCCTTCGTGTGATTGGGTGTGAATGTTATCCAAATTTGACTGCTAAAATAGAACAAAAATTGCAACCAAGGTCTAAATGTTATATTTTTATAGGTTATGTCTCATCCTATATAGGTTATCATTGTCTTGATCCTAGGATTCATTGGGTGTATGTTAGTCGACATGTGCAATTTCATAAAATTATTTTTCCATATGCTAAGTTAGTCCCCAACACGTCTAAGGATATATCCTTGTTTCTATTTGTCAGGACTCCTCTTTGGACAATCGTGTGAATTCCATTCGACCCACAATACATCATGAGAATCTTCCTTCTTCATTAGGTACACCTCAGTCTGCCACACAATTGTCATACAATGCCCATCCACTCTCTTCCATTGGTCGAACTTCAACACTTCCCTACTGAGCTCTTCCATTGGCCGAACTTCAGAACACCCAACTGAGATTTTCCACTCCTTCTACCAAACCTATTACCAAAGTCCCTTGTGTTCCCAACCTAAAACTGACTTCTCCAGGCACTACTCCATCACCACAACCTACACAGCACTTGTCTAATACCATTTTGTCTCCCTCCACAATATCATTAGCCGCCTATACACACACACATCCGTGTCCTCTAACCTACCTCCATTGATAGCTTCTCCTTCATCATCAAGCCTTTCTCTGCTTGCACGTCATCCTCTCCGTGCATGACAGCTACACCTCCCATTAAGGCACACTCCATGTAGACATGGTCAAAGTCTGAGATTGTCAAACCACGGCACATTCTCTCCTTGTCCACTTTCGCCTTTAAACTCAAACCCACTGCCTGCACAACTGCATCAAGACATGCTAAAAGGCAAAATGCAACGGTAGAGGAATTTAATGCACTAATTAACAATAACACTTAGCAATTAGTTTCATTTGATGAACAAAAAAATTTGGTTGATTGTAAGTGAATCTATAAGATAAAATACAATTCAGATGGTTCTGTTGAGAGATATAAAACTCGATTAGTTACCCTGGGCTTTCATCAGTAAGCCAGTATTGACTTTCATGACACCTTTAGTCCAATTGTCAAACTAACCGCTATTTGTCTTGTTCTCTCGTTATCTATTTCCTATGGTTGGATTGTACAATAACTTGATGTAAATAATGCTTTTCTACATGGTGTTTTGACGATGTATACATGAAATAACCCCCTGAATTTATTCATCCTCAATTTCCCAACCATGTTTGTAAGCTTAATAAAGCTATCTATCGACTAAAACAAGCTCCTAGAGCATGGTTTCATCATTTTAGTAGCTCTCTGCTCTCACTTGATTTCCGCTGTCGGTCAAGCACCCATATTCTCATCTTTTTGTTATATGTTGATGATACTTTTCTCACTAGTAATTCCCCATGCTTCTTACATTGCCTTATTCGAGTTCTATCTTCACAATTAGCTATGAAGGATCTTGGAGACATATACTATTTCTTGGGGGTTCAAGTTAAACGAGCACCTGAGACTCTCTTCTTGTCTCAACATAAGTATGTTCACGATCTCCTCCATAAATTCCATTTTCATACACCAAAACCTATTCGTACTCCCATTGTGTTTAAGACCTCATTACCAATTAGTGATGGAGAGTTATTAGCCGATGCATCTGAATATAGAAGCATGGTAGGTGCCTTACAATATCGTATACTAACGAGGCCTGATATTGCATTTACGGTTCATGTTGTTTCCCAATTTATGAATGTGCCCCGTATTACTCATCTACATGTTGTTAAGAGAATCTACAAGTACTTGCAAGGATAATGGGATCATGGTCTCTCTCTCTCTCTCCGTTAATGCAATGAGCCCTCCATTATTATGCATTTTCAGATACTGACTGGGCTAGTTGTCCCGACAGTTCTAGATCCACCACTGGATATGCAATATTTCTTGGAATGAACTTGATTTCTTGGTGGTTAAAGAAATAATTGACAGTTTTCCAATCCTCCACTAAAGTTGAATATCGCGCATTAGCATATACTATTGCTGAGACAGTATGGACTCGGTCTCTTTTGGCCAAATTGGGTTTTGTGATGAAGCAGTCGACGAAGCTCTTATGTGACAACATTAGTGCTACTTACATTACTACTAATCTAGTGCTTCATGAGCGCAATAAACATATTAAGGTAGATGATCACTTTGTTCGAGGGAGGGTAGCACATGGTCACCCCTAAAAGGAGCATTAGTTGAAATCGAAGGAGCATTGGTTGAAATTAAATTAGGGATTTTATGCTAATCTTGGTAGTTAT
>JBAKGM010000002.1:10257187-10283577 GCA_037177215.1 Asparagus racemosus | reverse complement strand
ATATTAGGAAACTCACAAAGGGTGTGATGCCCAATTTATTCCAAACATCTTCATCATATCAGAGCTTCTTTGAAAACCCTGGCCGACTTTTTAACATTGACTTCTGAAAACCCTAGCCAACTTCTCAACGTCGCCTTCTCTGAGCATCCACGTCAAGATCTTAGTTCCCTCTCCATCACAACTCGCTCGTCCATGACAACAGTGTCCCCTGAAAATCCTAATCCAACTTTCCTCCTCATTCTCGATGTCCAACTATTGAGATCCTCAAGATGTCGAATTCTTCGACAACTGTGCCAATGATTACTTCAATAATTGTAGGAACCTCGACATCTTTTGTCACTATGGCACCCTCTCTGCCATTTACTTCATCATGAACAATGAAAATCTCATAACTGCTCACATCTTTGGATATCACAATAGCCGCTACCATTGAGCGAACCGCTGACGCCACCCCTACTCAACTATTGTCGTCATCCTTCACCCTCAACTTGTCCTCATCACTGCCCTTATCACTTCCCACACAAGTGACGTTACCGATTTCTCCGTTGTCCATGTTGCTACCCTTAATGCCATAATCAATTTAGTCCGTTCCAGCAGTGATGCATCCTCTGAATCAACAATTCTTTGCCGCACCCTCATGGCCATCATCCACTCCTACAATTTCTTCTCCAAATCCCTTAGGCATCAATCAAATTGCCTCAGGTCTACAAGGCCTCAACCTCTCTAGGAGTTTGAATGTTGGTGCAATGAACACAGGAGCACCCCTTACCACTTCCACTTACGTTCCCTTAGCACTGGCCGCTCCTAACTTGACTAATTTAGTCACTGTAAAATTATCTGTAGTTGAAGATTACTTGACATGGAAGACCTAATTCACTGCATTGTTAATCTCTCACAACTCGTTGAGTTTCATTGATGGGTCATTTCCTCCACCTCTTACGTACGTTGGCACCACCACAACTCAGCAACTTAATCCACATTACATTGCCTA
This sequence comes from Asparagus racemosus, assembly GCA_037177215.1. Lineage (NCBI taxonomy): Eukaryota > Viridiplantae > Streptophyta > Magnoliopsida > Asparagales > Asparagaceae > Asparagus > Asparagus racemosus. Next base: position 10,282,586 of record JBAKGM010000002.1, on the reverse strand, counting down.
GCTTCATAAGGATCAAAGTCTGCCCTCCTAGCTCTTTGCTACTCTCTCACGAGAAATTTTATTTAAAGTTCACGAACTTGTGCGATCTTATTTGATCTGGGACCACTTTTAGAATATTCTTAACTAATAGTCTTGCTCATTCCATGGAGCTCAAGAATGTAAACCACAATGAAGAAGATGGAAAAACAATCCATGGAGACTTACTTGCATGAATTTAAGGTGATAGCAGACTCTCTAGCAACAATAAATCCCTGTTGAGTGATCAGGATCTTGTTCAATGTACTCTTTTCGGGCTATATAGTGACTATGAATCTTTAGTCACTATGGTTACTTTGGTGGTATGATTACCTTCAACAATCTTCGGTCCAAATTTATCCTGCATGAACAAAGGATTTGTCAACTAAAGGGAACAAACTCAGATGTTACGCTGCATCAAGTCTTGGCTGCTGGGACATCCATAGGAGGCTCAGACACTTCGTCAACACCTGGTGCATCTGCGGCAAATTTTGGCCGTGGGTCCAGCTCTTCTTCCCGAGGTAGTGGTGGCCGCATTCAGTGGCGTGGAGGGCGCGAACGAGGCCACAGAGGCAGAGGCTGCAACAATGGAAACTTGGAGGTGGATATGGCTCTCAGTTTCAGCATAATAATCAGCAATATCAGGCTCCGAACAAAGGAGGCATGAATCAACCAAATGGTAATATCACCTCTTCATGCTTAGATATTACATATGCACCTATTACTTCTTATCCTATAAATTTTCTTAACGATCCATCTACTAATAGAATTTTAGGATCTTAGCCACAACTAGTTGTCTGTCAGCTTTGCTTTTCTCTAGGTCACTCTGCACCTTCTTGTCACCCAATTCCTAGCACAACACAAGCACTCCATCGTTTGCTGCTTTGTCAATTGGTGATGCGAACGAAGCCTTGTGGTATCCTGACTCCGCTGCATCCTATCATATGACACCATCTGAAGGTATATTATCTTATCCTGCCCCTTACATCGGTCAAAATCGAGTGCTAGTAGGAAATAGTCATCTTTTGCAAATTGCTAGCTTTGGTAATGTGCACGTAAATTCCTCTGCCAAACCACTTAACTTAAAATTTGTTTATCATGTACCTAAATTGAAACACAATCTCATTTCTATTTAAAAAAATTATGTCAAGATAGTAACTACACTGATAATTTTGACTCTTCTTCTGTGCATGTTCAGGACAAAACAACAGGGAAGGTCCTTTTTCAGGGTACCAGTAGGAATGGTGTCTATCCTCTTTATCCTCGTGTTCAATCTTCAACTGTTCCAGCACTAGTTGCTTTACGAGACTCTGCAAATACTTAGCATCGTCATTTAGGTCACTGCAGAAGTAGGACCCTTGACTAGCTTAAGTCTAATAAGTCCATTATTTAGACCACTAGGTTTGAAAAATAATTGCAATTCTTGTAAACTTGGAAAATCTCATTGTTTACCATTCACTGATGTTGAACACTACTTTACTACTTCTTTATATTTGATTCATTCTGATGTGTGGTAATCACCTGTGTCATCAAATCTTGATTATCGATATTATGTTTGTTATATGGATGGCTGTACTCAATTTACTTGGCTGTATCCTATGAAGTACAAATATGAGGTTTTCCAACTTTTTTTGCAATTTTCAAACTTTGGTCAAAAATTTATTTTGTCACAAGATAAAAATGTTTCAAAGTGATTGGGGAAAAGAAGTTGACAAAGTATTGCTAAAACAATATTTTTTGGATTGTGGTATCTATTTTCACAAATCTGGTACACATACACGCCAACAGAATAGTATTGCTGAGTGAAAGCATCGACACATTATTGAGATGGCCCGTACTTTTCTCATTGATACGGGTTTGCCATTGTAACATTAGGTTGATGCCATTTACACTATTGTTTTTGTCATTAATCATTTACCAATATATATTTTAAATGGCATATCACCATTTGAAAAACAGTTTAACAAGTTACTCGATTATACCTTCCTTCGTGTGTTTGGATGTGAATGTTATCAAAATTTGACTTCTCAAATAGAACATAAATTGCAGTCAAGGTCCAAACATTGTATTTTCATAGGTTATGCCTCACACTATAAAGGTAATTGTTGTCTTGATTCTAGCACTGGTTGGATGTATATTAGTCGATGTGTAATTTCATGAAAACATCTTTCCCTATGCTGAGTTAGTCCCCAACATGTCTAAGGATACCTTCCCATTTCTATTTGTCATGACCTCATCCCCAGACAATCATGTGAATTCCATTTGACCCACAATACATCATGAGAATCTTCCTTCTACATTAGGTACTCCTCAGTTCGCCACACAATAGTCATCCAACACTCTCTTCCATCGGCCAAACTTTAGCTCTTGCCTATTGAGCTCTTCCATTGAGCGAACTTCAGCACATCCAACCAAGCTCTTACGCTACTATTACCGAACCCATAACCGAAGTCCCTTGTGTTCCCTAACTGAACCTGACTTCTCCAGGCACTACTTGGTCATCATCACCTACACGGCACTTGTCTAACATCATTTCGCCTCCCTCCATGATATCATCAAAACCTTCTTCTGCTTGCACATCGTCCTATCCTTGCATGACAACTGCGCCTCCCATTAACACACTCAATGCAAACATGGTCAAAGTCTAGGATTGTCAAACCATGACACATTCTCTCCCTATCCACTTTCACCTCCGAACTTGAACCCACTACCTACATTATTTCATAAAACACGCTAAATGGGAGAATACAATGGCAGCGGAATTTAATGCACTAATTAACAATAACACTTGGCAAGCGGTTCTATTTGATGAACGTAAAAATTTGGTTCATTGTAAGTAGATCTATAAGATAAAATACAATTCATGTGGCTCTGTTGAGAGGTATCAAGCTTGGTTAATGGCCCAAGGCTTTTATCAAGAAGCCAGTATTGACTTTCATGATACCTTTAGTCCAGTCGTCAAACCAACAACTATTCGTATTGTTCTCTCTTTAGCTATTTCATATGGGTGGATTGTACGACGTCTTGATGTTAAAAATACTTTTCTGCATGGTTTTCTTACTGAGGAGGTATGCATGAAATAACCCCTAGCTTTATTCATCGCTAGTTTGCCAACCATGTTTGTAAGCTTAATAAAACAATCTATGGACTAAAACAAGCTCCTAGAGCATGGTTTCACCATTTTAGTAGCTTTCTCCGCTCACTTGGTTTCTGCTGCAATCAAACTAACAATTCCATGCTTATATTCCAGTCAGACACCCATATTCTCACCTTTCTGTTATATGTTGATGACATTATTCTCACTGGTAATTCCCCACCCTTCTTACATCGTCTTATTCAAGTTCTGTCTTCACAAATTGTTATGAAGGATCTTCGGGACATACACTATTTCCTGGGGGTTCAAGTTAAATGAACACCTGAGACTCTATTCTTATCTCAACATAACTACATTCATGATCTCCTACATTAATTCCATTTCCATACACTAAAACTAGTTCGCACTCCCATTGTGTCTAAGAGCTCATTATCCATTAGTGATGGAGAGTTATTGTCAGATGCATCTGAATATAGAAGCATGGTTGGTGCCTTACAATATCTTACATCAACAAGATCTGATATTGTATTTGCTGTTCATGTTGTTTCCTAATTTATGCATGCACCTCGTACTACTCATCTACATGTTATTAAGAGAATCTATAGGTACTTGCAAGGAACACAAGATCACGGTCTCTGTCTTTTCTTAAATCTTATGAGCCCTCTATTACTATTGCATTTTCAGATGCTGATTGGGCTGGTTATCTGGACAAATCTAGATCCACCATTGGATATGTGATATTTCTCGGGATGAATTTGATTTCTTGGAGGTCAAAGAAACAACCGACAGTCTCCAAATCCTCCACTACAGCTGAATATTGTGCATTGGCATATACTATCACTGAGATAATATGGATTCGTTCTCTCTTAGCCGATTTTGATTTTGTAATCATGCAACCGATGAAGCACTTGCGTGACAATATTAGTGCTACTTATATTACTGCTAATCCAGTGCTTAATAAGCACAGTAAGCATATTAAGGTAGATTATCATTTTGTTCGAGAGAAGGTAGAACATGTTGACTTACTTGTTCATTATGTTCCCACACAATACTAACCTGCGGAGATCGTCACCAAAGGTTTACCGGCTCAGAGTTTTCTACCGTTAAAATCCAATCTATCGGTTAACCTGCCCCTCCAGATTAGGGGGGGAGAGAATAGAGGATACGAGGGATCAATATGTAGTATGTGTATTATGAGAGACTGTTATGTAAATTCATGTGTGTGTGTGTACACACACACACATAGACACACACGACGTAGGAGGCCTCGCTAAGGGTGCGATGCTCAGTTTATTCCAAACATCTTCAGATAGTTTCAGCGGACACGTATTATATTGACAGTTCATCTTTCTATAAAATTTTGTTAGAATGGAATACTTTCACCCACGCAGGGAAATTAGTTGAGCTTGTCCAAGTCAATAAGGACTAAAATAACTTTTAGCATACTGATCCATAGCTTGAGATTGACCCACAAAGTGTGAAATAACTTTTTCTAAATCTCAAATCAACACATCGCACATTAGTTTGCACACTAGCATGGAATTATTTAGGCTTCAATGATATTGTAGTAGCACTGTGAACTGACAACTTCATAAATGCCTTTTTTTCGTGAAAAATGAAAATGTAAAAATATAATTACCTTGTGTCAACTTGCACAAAATATGAGTAGGATGTCATAGAATCCTTGTATCATGTATATTTATTTCATTGATATCCTAAATAGACAATAGACCTCCATTGAGTGGAAGAATCCTCTAAATCTTGACTATTCTCTACTTTGACGGAACCACCTAGGTCCCTAAGCTTTTCATCTTAAACAATGACGCCTCTCTGTTAGAAGACAATAAAAGCATAATCAACATGTATTCTGTTTCTAACTACCACTACTTTTGACGTTAATCTTCATATTATAAATTATGAAGTTACTTATCAAAGTGCAAGCAACTATGTTATGAAATTAGATGCTACAATAAAATCTCTGGAACAGAATAGTCATTGCTTTGAGAAACAAATCCATCATATCCGTTTCCGTGGTTTGTTTGATCATTGTACAAAAAGAAAAAGAATCTTAAGTTATGGATCAATCTAAAGTTATGGATCAACATGCTAGAAGTTATGGATCAATAGGGTTGACATAAGAAAAAAGAAAAAGAAGAAATAAAAGGAACAAAAAACAACAAGCCACTAATATTTTGCAAATTTCCTTGGTAATATGAAGAACGTAAAATTGGATAAGAAACAAAAGAAAAAGTTGCCTTCTAAATTGCTGGAACAGAGGCAAAGCACATGTATCAACAATTCAACGTGCATATATGAAGGGATTGTCAATGTTACCTCCTATTGCTATAGTAGGCCCTTGAACCGTTCAAGACAAATCCATAGACCTTTATGAGCGAGATAAGGTTACGCACTATTGCCTTTGCAGAATCATACATTTTGCTCACTAACAAACCCCTGCGCGAAGATAGTGTCACTTAATGAAGCAAAACAGAATAAGAGATGCAAATACCACAGAATGATTTTTTTTTAAAGGGAAAAACATCAAAACACAAATAAATAGGCATAATGAAAACCTTTCAAAATAGAGCAAGAGAATTTGGGAAAATATTTATGGCTTAGATCCAACCAAATTGTTTCCTAATTTCTAAGCAAAACAAATTTAGAAGTCAACTATAGATAACATGGGATCTACATTAGAGGTGGCAATTTATGACTCGACCCGCTGACCCGACCCAACTCGACCTGTTATAAATGGGTATGCGTCACTTTATATGGGTCGGATCATAAACGGGTAGACCTAAAGAACCCATTTATTAATCGGGTCCTAAATTGGTCAACCCGCTGACCCGTTTAACGCATTCACTCTTTAACATTCAAAATTTTTAAAAACACACCCATAACATATCAATAAACAATACAAAATCCATAAATTACATATAACACTATGAAAATTATACAATGTGCAAAAAAACATCCTTAGAGCTTCCAAAATTAACAAACATCCTCAAAAGTTCAAAATATACCAAATAACATGAAAATATAGAAACTTACAAAACAGTACAAAAATCTATAAATTATAAACAACACCACGAACATTTTAAAATTTGCAAAAAAACACCCTAAAAGTTTCAAAAATTGCAAAATACATACTCCAAAAGTCAAATTTTTGAAAACACACCCCAGAAATAACAAAGCCTACAAATAGTACAGAATCTAAAACTTAAACAACACCATGAAAATTTTAAAATTTGCAAAAAACACCCTAATAGTTTCAAAAGTTGCAAAAGCACCCGAAATAAGTCAAATTTTCCCAAAAAAATCAAAATCTACAAACACTACACAATCTATAACTTATAAATAGCACCATGAAAGTTAAAAATTTGCAGAAAACACAAATAGTTTTAAAAGTTGAAAAAACCCAAAAAAAAGTCAAACTTCTAAAAAAATAGAAAAATTGAAACTTACAAATAGTGAAAATTTTATAATTTGTAAATTACAAAAACCCGCTGAAAGTTTTGAGTTTTGCAAAAAACACCCTAAATGTTTCAAAAACTGCAAAATACACATTTAAAAGTCAAATTTTCACAGAAACACACCCAGGAAATATCAGAACTTATATAAAGTACAAAATCTATGAGTTATAAGTAGCACCATGAGATTTTTGAAATTTACAAAACCCACCCCAAATGTTTAGAAAATTGTGAAATATAACCCTCAAAAAGTCAACCTTTTAGAGAAACAAACCCCAGAAACAATAAAATTTACAAATAGTACAAAATCTAAAGGTTATAAAAAGCATCGTGAAAATTTCAAAATTTGCAAGAAACACCCTGAAAGCTTCAAAATTTTAAGTACACCCTCAAAAAGCCAAATCTCACAGAAACACACCACATAAATATCAAAAATTATAAATAGTACAAAATCTATAACTTATAAACAGCAACATGAAAATTTTAAAATTTGCAAAAACTACCCTAAGAGTTTCAAAATTGCAAAATACACCCTGAAAAGTTGAAATTTTATAGAAATACAAGCTAGAAATATGAAAACTTTTGAAAAATACAAAATTTATACCTTATAAACAGCAATGTGAAAATTTTGGTATTTGCAAAAAATATCCTAAAGGCTTCAAAAATTATAGAAAACACACTAAAACTCAAAATTTAAAATTAAAACCTCAAAGTCAAAACTCACATAGAGTATAAAGTTTATAAATCAGAAAAAGTTCTGTGAGAAAATGTTATTCGTAGTAAACACCCTAGAACTATTAAAATTTATAAAGGACAGCCTCAAATTTCCAACTTTACAAAAACACCCTAAAAATATCTAAATTTCTAAACAGTATAAAACCTATGAATGACAAGTAGGATCATAAAAACTTTGATCATAAACACTATGTTAAGTACGTGAAAATTATAAAATAATTAAATGGGTCATTCGTGTCTGTGGGTACCAATTATTTAACGGGTCGGGTCAGATAAATATTATATGGGTCGGGTCAAAATTTATATGGGTCGGCTCGGGTCGGGTCAACCTGTTTGCCACCCCTAAATTCTACATTGTGCATGACATAGTTTTAAGCTCATTCAATCAAGCAAGAATGTAAAACTTCTCCAAAACTTAAAGAGTCCAATTTATAAAATAAAAAAAAAATCCCTGCACTACTGTAAGTTATTAGTTAAATTAACAATTTCAGGAGCAGATTTTTAATGATACTAGTTCCTAAAACCAAGAGCGAAGGAATAAAACTCAAAAATACCTGATAACCCAATAAGAATCCCAATAATAAACCTCCCAGAACCTCGACCCGGGCACCACCATGAGCTCCGGCAACGGTAGCAGGGTATGCAAATCCGGATCCTCCATAACTCCATCCGAGACCCGCCTACTCAAATTCTTCCACAAAGAATGAACCTCCAAAGCCCAACCCCTGACTTTCTCATTCTTCACCTTGGGCAAGAACCCCTGGGGCTCGGGCACGAAATCAACGGGCACGTCCTCGACAATATCCGACCCGGCCTCCCCGAAGTATTCCTTAACGAAGCGGTGGAGATCGGGGACGGGTATCGACCCGTTGACGCGAGGGAGATCGGTGAAGGCCGCTTCGGTGACGGAGAGGGGGAGCTTGAGGGGGAGGTCGACGTAGAGCTTGGGGTCGAAATCGGTGGGGCCCAGGGATTTGAGGGCTTCTGACTGGAGGAGGACGAGGAAGGAGAGGAGAGGCGTGGTGGGCCTGGTGGGGCCCCCTGTGCAGGGAGGAGGCTGGGCGGTGGAAGGCATAATTAGGAAAGGAGAGAAACAGAGGAGGAGGATGAAGAGTGAAGAAGGGGCTTTTGGTAATTTAGGGAGAGATGGGGGTCTACGGAGCGTGGCCATTGGCGGCGGAAATCTCGGTGGTCGTTGGGTCGTAAAAGCGGAAAGTGCACGTGTTGGTGGAGTTGCGTCGTCAGGACAGCTTTTTGACAGTTGTCGGATCGTGCAGGCGGGGTGTTTTTATTTTTATTTTTTATTTTGGAGGATGAGGGGCAGTCACTGCTGAGCGGGTTTACTTCGCCTCCCTGGCACCATTTGTTAAATATTAGGGAAAACAAATGTACAGAGTAGCGGTTCATAGCAAAATGGAATGCCAAAAAAAACTCAGGTTACTCTATCAAAAATTTTCCATAAAATGAGATATGATCGGTATCAATCATGTGCTGTCGGAACATTAGTTTGAGAATTTTAACATTTTTATATATGGTGAATATCCCGCTCCATTTTTATAGCGGTGGTTTAGATATGATCTTTATTCTACAAAGAGATAGGCATGTGTTGAGTGTCGCTTTATATGTCACATCAAAATATATGAGTCTTACCACTTTATCTATTCGTAACACATTTTATTAAGTAAGCTACCACTTAATAACCATCAATTCCTAATAGTTATTATTTTTTAATAAAAACTTACCTTAAAGCAAAGCAAGGGGTGGCAACAAATATGATCCATAGGAACTAAGTAATTTAAAATAAAAATGAGTTTTTTACTTTAGTGCCCAAAGTTGTACCTTTTTTGAGCGTTTTATTTTACTGATATTTTAGAGTCCGAATTTTGTTCTTTTCATTTTCCAAATTTTAAAAAATGAATAAATTCACTTTTTTAGATTGATATTCTTGAACGAAAGTAACATCAACTTTTTCGCTCTACGGAGTTCTAAAAGTTTCAAAATAGATTTTTAGCTTTGAGTGTTATATTTTGAAATTATTTGTATTCCTTTATTGATATGTAAGTTATGTCAAATAGATTGTCTCCAATAGTCTGAATTTTTAATTTGAAAGATGAATTCTTTAATTTAGATAAATTAGCATCTACGTGTTAGATATTGTTCAAAGGAGTTAAGTGCTATTTACAATGATATTCACTAAGCTGATGTTGACTCGATGATTTAACCAAGCACTACCATAGATACGTTGTTGGCGTATTATCTTTGTTTGTTTGTTTGTTTGACGCAAATTGGATTTATTGTTTTGTTTTTGCCCATTTGTTTTTAGGGTAATTGCATATTCGTTCCTTAAATAATCTTTAATTGTTAAAAAGCCCCACAAATCTCAATATTTGTCAAAAGTCCCTCAAATCTTCATTTTCATACACTTTTACTTTCTAAGGTGGTTTTTGGTGCTTGACAAGTAAATGGAAAATATAAGAAATTAATAGTTTAATGTGACTCTATTTTCCATTATCTTTTCTTGTTTTCAGTTAAAATGTGATTGCAAATTGGAGGGTGTCACTGTTGGGGGTTTTAGTCATCGCCTATTAGAATTTGCGCAACTCGGAAGCCAATCAACAATCTACAAGATAAAAGTACTCACAATCAAGAAGAAAGAAAATCGAGATTTGCGTGGTTCGGTCGATCAAATTTGACCTATATCCATAAGGCAACAATACGAGAAATGCACTATGTACCAGGAAGAACTATAAGAGGAACTACTCAATTCTTATCTCTCAATCTCTCAACCTCACATACATAATCAACTCTCATATTCTCTCCAAAACTGACTCCTTACAATCTCTTGAGCGGATAAAGATTGCGAAACTCTCGCTCTCGCACAATATTCTTGAACCAGACTACGCCCTCTGCTAACCCTAGATTACAAGAATATTGGCTCTCTCTGCTCTCCTTTCCTTTGGTTTTTCCTTCAATAATAGAAGAATATATATAGGAAAACCAAATCCTACCCCTATCCAAACTTCCTAATTAGAATAGGATACAAACTCCTAATCTTGATAAGACCCAATCTCCTAATCATGAAAGATCTCTAATCCTATCTAATTCTCATGAAGTTATACAAAGAATTAAAGACAAAATCCCAAAAATCTCCACCTTGGATTTGATTTCCAAGCCACCTCAATGATCTACAATTGCCGTCTTGAAACTTTGCATCTCCCACTGTCGTCTTCTATTTCTTTTGTACTTCAATTCGAAGCATTTGCACTCTTAATTGGAACCCACGTACTTCAACCTGAATGCCCGCATGACCCTCACTTTCATCTGCATCACTGTGGTGCCTCCACCTCTCTTGTGTGCGCCAAGAGTTCTTTGCCACTTCTAACATTAGAAGCCAATCAACATGCTTCTCATCTCAAACTGAACTTGACAGTAGCCTTCCCTCACTTGTTGTCCTCGTACTCCACCTACATCGCTCGTCTTGAATCATATTAGTGCACCTCTCCTACTCCACACAACGAGTCGGATGCCTCTATCTTCTCCATCACCTGGCTTGAACCGAACATGAGTGCTCATTCTCCTATACCTCTCTACAAGTCCAATGCCATCATTCCCATCAGCATGTGTGTCACTCGACAGTGTCCACTTGTAAGCTCCACCTAGTATGGCACTATCCTCCTCGAGGCTACACACCAACCAACTCCTACTCTTATGATGATCCTGAATAATTGCATGCTGACAACTCTACTACTAGAACCATGTCTGATTCTCTACACCAGTCTCATCCGTCGTATACCCGTTCACCTTATCTGCCATCAGATCTGTCTCATCACCATCATAAGAACTTTCCTCTATCTTCTAACTAATTCGAGCATAATCTGAAAAATCAAACCCTTCCATCACGTTTAGAGCACTCCAAAACCTAGAAATCGACTACTAGATCGCTACATTCCGCCTACGATTCATCAATCTACACTCTAATCAACCTCATCCATTGGATTTGGATACAGAACACCAAACTCCATCAATACTCCACATCTAATCACCCACGTGAATAATATTCCCACTTGAATTAATATTCACGTGACCATGCACAAAATTCCTTCATGTGGTCCCACCAAAGTCAAGCCCCCTCACATGCTTCTCTTCTTCCCACGTGCAATAGTTCTCCTCCTCGCTGTTTTCACGCGAATATCAAACACCAGAAAACTGCCGCCGCCAACGCGAAGCCGCCTGCCACCGCATGTGCAGCCATTGCCTCCTGCGGCCAGTTGTGGCCGTAGCCCGCGGCCTACTGCGCTAGCGGCTGCCTGGTCAGCCAACGACGACCCTCCTACTGGCAGTTGCCGGCCTTCCCTTTTTTTCTTCTTCTTGATTCTTGTAACACTGCCGATCTTCACTTTTGTACAACGCTATTTTGCGAACTCGCTCTCGGATCCATCATCATAGCTCTACTTATTAGGGATTTTAGTCCCCGCCTACTACAATCTGCGCAACTAGGAAGCCAATCAACAATCCACAAGATAAAAATACTCACAATGAAGAAGAAAGAACATCGAGATTTGCGTGGTTCGGTCCACCAACTTTGACCTACATCCACAGGGCAACAATACGAGAAATCCACTATGTACCTGGGAGAACTACAAGAGGAACCACTCAATTCTCGTCTCTCAATCTCTCAATCTCACATACATAATCAACTCTCATATTCTCTCCAAAACCCACTCCTTACAATCTTTTGAACGAATAAAGACTGCAAAACTCTCGCCTCTCGCACAATATTCCTGAATCAGGCTACGCTCTCTGTTAACCCTAGATTACAAGAATATTGGCTCTCTCTCCTTTCCTTTCTTTTAGTTTTTCCTCCAATAATAGAAGAGTATATATAGTGAAACCAAAACCCTACCCCTAGCCAAACTTCCTGATTAGAATAGGATACAAACTCCTAATCGTGATAAGACCCAATCTCCTAATCATGATAGATCTTTAATCCTATTTAATTCTCATGAAGTTATACAAAGAATCAAAGACACAATCCCAGCAATCGCTCAGCAATATGTACGATTTTTAATTTTTCCAATTTTGAGGAAGTACGGAAAAGAAAAGAAATCTTATTTTATTCATTGTTCTTAGTAGTTTCATTTGGGTTTGTTGCCATTACAAGTCAATTTCTATGGTAATCACATGAGAAAAAAATGTAATCAATCACTATAATTTTTCATATTTACACTTTCTTTCATGTTAGTGATCAAAGTCACAAATAAAATATAGACCAAATAATTTTTGGCTTATAGCTTCTAACAATATCTACGAAATGATATATTATTTTTGTTCTGGTACTAACAAAATGTGTTGGAGTCCTTATTTTAAAATAGTCAAAAAAATTATGGATCATCATGGATCTCATTCTTTGGTTTGTAGTATTACAACAAATCAGTTATCACTATTATATATAACATCTAAGCGCAAAGAAGTAGAATAAAACAAAACCGAACAGGTCATTGGTTTCAAAGTCAATCCTCAGGAGGAGGACAACTTGTCTGGTTCGTTGAGTTGGTAGCCGTTGGCGTGGCCCAGTTGTCGGGTCGGAAACCGGAAGGGTTCTCCTCAAGCCGGCAAATTCTGCGTACTTCCCATCCGAGTCAGCGTCTATAGGTGCCTAACTAGTAAAGACAAATTTCTGGGTACTAACTTAATAACCATCACAAGCGACAAATTAGACTCCACGATCGAAAGTCATTGGGTGCTTTGATTATATACCCACAAATCTACTTTAATTGCAAACTTACCTTCTAAGTCAAAGATAGTTGTCAATTTATCTTCAACATTTCACATTGATTTTTCTATCCTGCTCATTCTAACACTGGTACCTAATAGAGGGGGTTGTTTCCACTAGTTTTCGGCCATAAAATAACAACTCCAAAGTCAAATGACAACGATAGTTATAAAGACATAATATGTATGAGAAGGAACTTAAAAAGAATTTTATAGTGAAAGATGAAGAGGATGAAAAAGGGATTCTCCTTGACAATTTCCCTTCAGTTTTCACATTTACATAAATCTGAGTTGTTAAACTTATGCTTACAACTAATAGATAGAAATACAAATCTTATCATAATACTAGTTGCCATCTATATCCTTATTCTTTAGGTAATTGAGAGATTCTATTGCCAAGGGATTCAGTGGAGATTGACTGCTAAGGGATTCAGTGAAAATTGAGTTGGATTTGGCTGCACTATTACTCCCCCGCAAGCACAATGTAGAGGGGACAATGTTGAGCTTGTAATGAAGTCCATGAATCAATGTCGCGAGAGTGATTTGATAAGAATGTCAGCATGCTTCTTCGAACTCCAGGAATTGAACAAGGAAGATAGATATCATGTAATAAGGACTAGGCCAAATTATTTCTGCAATAGCATTAGCAACCGATTTGTATTTAGCTTCAATATTGGATCGAGCAATAGTAGCTTGCTTCTTTGAACTCCAGGAGATGAGATTATACCCAAGGTTAATAACATATCCACTAGTAGGGCGATGATCCTAATTGTTGCTAGGCGACATCACTAAATGCATGAAGATGACATGTTAAATCACAATACATGAGAATTCCATGAGTGGGGGTTCCTTTGAAATAGCATAGAATACGGTTAACTAAAGACCAATTGTAAGGACCCTAACATGCCTCAAATCATTTTCAACTGTTGATCTCGATCAGATAATTTTGAACAACTTGATATTGTTGAATCTTAGATTTTTGACACGTGTCACATTCTTTATTCAAATGGAAGGTCACAATTGTTTTTTTATTTTCATTAAAAATCAAGTTTTAAAATTTTCAATTTCTTTTATTAGTTTTCATAATGACTTGGGCTTTAAGAGAGATAATGGGCTTTAAGGCATATTATCTTATTGGGTTAGATCCACTAAAAGCGTATCCATTAACTCACACTCCATCTCATGATACCTCATATAAAGCACTATTTTCTCTCCCTAAAAAAGTAGGGCGGATGTTTTGGAGAACTTGGAGACCAAGAGAAGAGAGATATACACTCCAAGGAAGTGATTTTGCTTACTAAATTGATTATTTTAAAATTCTAATTTATGGGTCTTTAGATCTTGATTTCCTCTATCTTTTTAATTAAAAAAACTTTGATTTTGATTTCTTTCCAAATTCATGGGTTTGGATTAAGGGGAGAATTTCTCTAAGAGGTGGATCTCAATTTACAATCTCTTTCAAGAAGAATGACCCAATATTGTAGATAGATGATACATTTATAAGATTGGGTGTTTATTTCATAATTTGAGGTATTTTTCATGGTTCTTTTTTGTGTATTTTGAGTTCTCTGCATCCTTTTGATGTTTTCAGGTTGAAAGGAGTACTTTAAATAAAGGGTTGTCCCTATTTTTAGTTTGGATTGCGAGCCCTCGAGCTCTAAAGGTGAACTGATGAATACTTGATATTTTGAAGTGTAAATTGGTGGAATAGGTTTCTTTTTGGTAGTACAAAACTTGGATAGAACTTGGTTTTTAGTTTGATTTTGAGTCGAGTGAGTCTTTGATCCAAAACGTTTTGAGAATCACGGTTTCCAACATAGCGCACACACCCAGTGAAATCCAGAGAGCATAATGTTTTATAGTGATTTGAGCGCACGAGCCCAAACAATGAGTGCATGCGCTCAAGAGATTTTTTCATAGATAATTTCTATTTTAGTTTTTCTCAGTCTGCTGTTAGAACTTGGCTGACATAGCATCTGGGTGAGGGCACGAGCCTAACCTCCAAGACATGTGCTTAGCGCAAGAGAATTGATTCTTTTGATTTTGAGAATTTGATCCATTTTAGCTTATGTTTCATGCTTCTCTGGTTTCCTTGCATGGATTATGATATTAGTTATAAAATTTAGCTCGTTATTTCCATCTTGAGATAAAGTAGATGATATATGAGTCGCTTGACTATTGTTCTATGTTTATGTTTAGTTCTTTAAATTCATGATATATCCATGTTAAGTATGCAAGTAAGGCTTGTTGTGCTATGTTATCACATAGTGTTATTGTATGTTCTTACTATGTTATGTTACGTTGTGCTCTAACCTAGAATACATAGACATTATGCATGTTGGCCTTGTTTATATCTTGGACCTTAGTTTGTTCAATATGTTATCATGACTCCCTAGGGGCCGGGTATGCATGATTGGGTACCATGATGTGCTATATACATGATAACAATGATTGCCTATGTTTGGATATTGAGTGTGTCCCTCATGACACTCCATCAAGAACATTCTCTAATTTAAAATCAAGAAAATTCTTGGTTTAGGATATATTGTGACTATGAGTGGAGGCTCATGATTCTCCACCACTAAAAATTTGATCAAGTATAAAACATGATTATCCAAGAAAAAGAAACAAAGAAAGAGATCAAGTATCTTTGTGTATCAACTCATGATGACTTGCGTTTGATATTTGACAAGAGTGTTTTATTTGCTTTGGAAACCCAGTCGGAGAGGGCACCCATGAGATGGATATTCTCTATGAATTGAGTTATTCAATCCTCTAGCGCATAATATATCATGTATAACCAAGCAATAAAAATGTTCACGTGGGTTAATTAACGGGAGGAATTTGGACACCTCATAGATAATGTGTGGCTCGGGGTTGTGTTTGAATGCTAGTACCAGATGAGTATGTGCACACAAACTAAGTAATGTAAGAATCTAGGTAATGTTCCCAGCAGGTACACCAAATACACATTATCTCGTGAGAGCTTTCCCTAAACAGGATTAAATAGAAGATGATTAGTTAGATGCACACACAACCTTTGCATCACACTCTAGGAGCTAGGTGCACTCTTGTTATTATCTCTGTATTAATATTGTTCTGGTTATCTACTTTTATCTACTCTATGTTCTGGATTTTATGAGATGCATGTTCTTACCATGAGTGCAAGCAAGTGATACAACTATATAGCCTTTCTTATGCTTAAACTAGTCATGCATTCATGATACACATTACATCTGCACAAACCATCTTTCATTTTATCACTTGCTAGACGGCTTTCTGACCGTTCTAGTTTGCATGCTAGTGGTGAACTCAAAACTTCCACCCCTACTTCTAGGCACACTTCAATAAAGTGATCTTCCATAGATGGAGTTCCTGTCGATCAGCTTGCCTAACCGTTTATTTAGTTCTATTTTAGCCATTTTACCAGACCTTGTTGTTTATCTTTCTACTGCTACGTAGTGACTCTTATGTACTTCACAATTGTAGTTGTTGTTTTAGACTTATGAGGCAGTGTAGCCTAACTTTTATTTATCTAAGTTGATGACATTGACATTAGACTCGTGATATCTTTTATGTTATTCACTATCTTTAGGACTTGTTGATACTTGTTGAGTACCTTGCTTCTGATGTGTATTTGTATTTAATACTTGCTTATATTGTATATCAATTCCTTGTATTTGCTTTTATGTGTTATTATACAATAAGAATTACCAAGTTTAATGACACGCTAGAGAGTCGTCCATGTGTCATAATTAACTAGCTGTGTCTTACTAATCCAAAAGCATGACACAAGTGAGAGCATCGCTGACCCCCCTGGCATCACTAGTTTGAGATGAAAGGCATCTTCGAGTGGGGGTATGCCAAGAGGAGCCGGGTCTGAGCCGAAAGACATATACTACTCGGACCCTCACTAGAAAATGTCTCGATCAATTGGATGACCTATTACCTTTAGCAGTCGTACGTCGCCGCTCACTCACCATCGCATTTAATGTTGAGTCAGAGTCATCATGACCCTTCGGGCCGAAGTTATGACTCCTCAGACCATGGGAGCACTTCATTTGTTCTGTCTCTATCACATCAAACATGAAGATGGCCCATTCAACCAGCTTCCAACATGTGTAAAGTGTAGTCTGATCAGCCACGTGCACCGACCCGGTCAAATTACCAATCTGCCCATATCAACTCTCTATAAATAGTTGGCAATCAACTATTTGAAGGTACACAAAAAAGTACTAGATTACTCCCTGAAAGTAGATTTTGTAACTTTGCTTCATCTATTACTGACTTGCACATCGGAGGACACACTGGAGCAATAAACTCCGGCCCTCTAATGGGTGTTTCTTATGTAGGAATCTACTCCATCTTGATTGATCAGCTATTAAGAAAAATCAAGAGACCCTAAACTCCTCCAAATATGCACTAACGCATATAATTAACTTTCTAACATAAATAGTTTGGCACCCATCGTAGGGCCTCTTTTTCTCCTTTTGAGAAAATGGCTGACCCTAACCATTCTATGGTTCTGAATTGAAACACCCCTAGCAATCTTCTAGCTCTGGCAATATCACTCTGGTCGAGTTGGATAAATCAACCCAATGGACAGCTCAATCCCTCCAATAGCAATTTGCTAAATTCATCAACGAACTTTTTAGTCATGTTCTTCCCTCTCAGACTCCTCCATCACCTGCCACCCCTCTCCGTGAAGGGCAACATTAGCTATAGGAGCATGAGCAGTGGGTCAGGGAGAACACAACCGAACCACCACAGCAATAAACCCGCTTTATTGCAGATCCATAGCAATGTTCACCTCATTTGGAAGCGACAGGAGAAAGCTCAAGCCACGGCCTAGCTTTGGTCGCACGGGCAATGTCGCAAGGGGTAAGGCACACCTATACGATCCTACGATCCAAACCCCAGCAACCTGGGCTGATCTCTCTATGGCCCATCCAACCTCCGTCTATGATCGGATGTACAACACAGTGGCCGACCTCATTAGAGGAATTGCTCCTCTCTCAAAGGACATCATGAATTCCTTTTACCCTAAGTTCAAGATGCCCCACCTCGAGAAATACAAAGGTGAAGGTGACCCAACCTAGCATGCATAGAATTTCTTTAATATGATAAGCATGTAGCATGTGACTGACCCGATCATTCACAGAGCCTTTCTTGTCACTTTCAGCGGTAGTGCGAAGATGTGGTGGAATTCTATGGAGAAGATATCCATCCACATTTTTGAAAATAGTGTCGAGATTGCAAGTGCACAATTAAGTTATAGTATAGTACAATGTTGATCCCATGAGGAAGGTGTGTAGGAAATATTCTAACATGAACCGTAGAGTTGTGTGTGGACAATTATGAGTGAGAATGAAGATATATAAAGAGTGTGTAATTATTTACAAATAAAATGAAACTAGAAAAGAGGGGAGAAAGAGAGTGATAATGAAGGCAAATGAGAACAAACAAAGGGAAAAAAAATAAAGAAAATAGAAAAGAAAAAAATAAAAAAGAGAAGAAAATCATCAAAAAGAGCAAAATCAAAGCAAGTAAAATATGGAGGAAATCAAGAAAGAAGATAGGAATCTAGAATTGAATCCATTAGTTAATTTCATTTAAGATTTATAAACTACTCTCTTTTTATCATATTTTACATTAGATTTATTAAGCATAGACTATCAAACCACTTAAGAGAAATATAACCTATCAAATTATCATCCAAGTAAAATCACCATTCACGAAATGAACAACAATTAGATAATAATTATAGAATTCATAAGCATAACCTATCAAACTACTTAAGATAAGCATAGATTATCAAATTCTTCTTCTATCAATTAGTTCTTTAGTTGATTATCGTAATATGATCATTTTGAGCAGAAGAGAACAATTTACATGTCATGAAAGAAATTAAACTAGTTTCATATAATTCTAGAATTCCTATAAGATTTAGTTGTACATTTTGAAAAATAAAAAAAAGAATAAAATCTACATTAGAGAGCATAAAAGAAAGAGAATATAAATAAAAAGTAACTATGAAGAGAAGAACAATAATAAGGAAATACAGATCTAAACTAAGAGCATTAAAGTAAATCTAGACTACAAAAAAAATGCAAGAAAATAAATTCTATAAAGCATAAAAATAGACAATAAAATAAAGAGCATGAAATTAAATCTAAACTATAAGACATGAGGTAAATCTAATCTACCAATACAAAAACAAAGAGAAAATAAAATCTTAAAATATGAATTTCTAAAGTAAAAAAATAAAAGAGAAAAAAAACTTAAATTGTAAAGGGTTGGCCCCTTGAAAGTAAATCTTTATCTTCATCTTTATCAACAAAAAAGAAGAAATAAAATTGAAAAAGGTGGAAATTTTGTTATAATTATTGCAAACTTTAAAAGTTTACAAATTAGAAGACCTAATTAAAGGTTCTCCTCTTTAAAAAGGAGTTTACAAAATTTACCACACTCTAAACCCTCACTCTCTAACCCTACTTATAAAGTACATCAATCATTATTAGCCCTTAGATCAAACTTAACCCCCAAGTAAAATAATTTCAGCCTTAACTGTTTACTGGTATCGATACTGGTATCGATACCTATATCAATACAGGTATCGATACTAGTATCAATACTAGCATCGATATAGGTATCAATACTTATATCGATACTTCTTCGATTCTGAATTTGGCTGAAATTCTTAGACTCTTGGGGCTTCTATGAGTTTGTTGGCTTGATCTTGGACTTCAATAAGAGTTTCAATAATAGGTAGAAAATTGATGGGATTGAGTTCTTTTGGGCTCTTAATCATTAAATCTTCATTAACCTGCAAATTAAGATAAAAACACACATTAGCAAATATTTTATTTAAAATAAAATAGATAATAAGGGTATAAATATGTAATAAAATATGATGATCATAGGGATATAGTAAAGGATGTGCTAGTGAACTTTAGAATGTGAGATTTCCATTTTTCATTTCTTATTGTCTTTATAGTCAAAGCTTGTTTCTTTTCAATGTTCAGTTTTATTTTAACCGTACTCACAGGACCCATTCCAAGCCTGTCCCTTTTCATTATTCAACAAAGTGTTTCTATCTTCACAAGTTTATAAAATTCTTTTATTTAGCATTCGGTGCTACAAGGATAATAAGTAATATTCATTTCTTTTGAAAATTCATACGATTGTTCTATCTCTTCACATGTATAATACAAGCTCAGTACTATACATATTGATCGATAACATTGAAAAAAGGAACTGTCAGTGTTAATTGGGTAAATTGATTGATTGGCATATATCCGGATTCTGCGAGACTTATGTCTCAAATTTTTATTGATATTGTTATTATTTTTATCATGGATGGGGACATAAGGAGATATTTGTAGGTAAAGTGGTTGCGGAGGAATTTGCGTCTCATACATCATTAATTTCTATCGTTTTGTTATCAGTTTTTCTAGTTTATTTTGTTGATAACTATTCATTATTGTACTAATTACTTATTTCTGAATTAAACCTTGAATATCTCATTGGGCTATTGAGCTCATTCTTTTATTAATCCACCTTTTTTAGATCACGAAGGAGCATAAATAGAGGACCATTGCTTAAAAACTTTTGGGAACTATTTCTGTAAAATACTTGTAAATAGCTAGAGAAGGAGAAGCAGTTATGTACTATTTATATGTAAAATAATAATAAAAGAAAACGATGGTGGTTCATATTGTATAGCTTTTGAGTCTCACACTCCAAAAATTTAGTTTTATTACAATAAGTCAAAGTTTAGGGTATGACAGGAATGGAAGTGGAAGTACATTACTATGGATTGTAACGACATCGTCTAGGAGCCTGATGCATAGTAATGCGGTTTGGGTGATTGTTGATCAACTTACTAAGTGTGCTCATTTTATTCCGGGTTGGGCAAACTATTGAAGAGGACTGAAAACTGATTCCTTTTCAGGAATAGCTTTACATTGGCAATTCTTTTGAACTATCGTGACTTCTTCTTCGAGGGTCACACAATGCTAACATTGGCAAGTTCTATTCAGAGATAGGAACTCTCTTAGAATCACCAGTAGTTCCAAGTTGATGGCACTTTTCAGAGCCAACTTCACCATTTTTAGTCTTGACGTGCAAAGGTCGCTTATAGCGACGTTGGCTAGACTTTTGCTTAGCAAAGTCAGACGAATCACCATTAGTGATATTATTCCCTTACGAGATTCTAGATGAGGGATTACACCCATTCTCTACTTTTGTCACGGAAGAATAGCGAGCATCACAAGATGCTTTAAATTGAACCCTCAAAGGGGTTGTGGATTGATGTCCAAAATCAAAAGACATATTAACGTCTTGACCTTCGATCGAGATGAGAGTTGATTTTTGTTCGCTTTGGATGAAGTTCATTTTGGTTTCCAGCAAAGCTCAAACCATCTTTGGTGAAGGTCACCTTTACACACGTGGGGCTCAAATTTTACCCTAAGTTTGCACTGCGGTGAATTTTACGGCAACTTCTTACAGTCACCATTGATGAAGATTGGTTTGAGAAAATGAATTCTTTGAACTTTATTTGGTCAAATTCAATGACCAGTGATTCAGCAAAAGACTTGAGGATCTTAGTGTCGGATTGCGACATAATTTTTCTCATTGGAGGAGAAGGTAGTCCCCAGCGGAGTCGCCATCCTGTTTCAGAATCTTTTGATATTGCAATTGACACAAATTATAATAAAAAGTAACGAAACAAAAGAAATTTTATATTTCCTGGGATTCTTTTCTATGTGCTGATGGAGAGTCTATCTTGTACTCCATTGATGATCTGACTAAGACGATGGGTCTTTCACTATTGATGAAGATTGGGTTGTTTGGAAGATAACTCAATTTTGTCTTAGAACCAAAGCACAAGAAAATCGCAAGTGTGTAATCTGGTGATCTCTCCTTATGTGTGTCGAATGAACAATCTCCTCATCCTCTTATAGGCTAAGAGGGAAAGAGTTAATAGCCTTTAATTGTGGGTTAAGTGGCCATCAAGATAAGAGATAGTGTGGGAGTAGTTATCCCTTAGAACATAGCTCTCAAATGGCTCATTGGCAAAGTTCACTGATTCGGCGAAGCTCGCTGAAGATGTTTGGGTGAGGCTCACTTGGACGTGGGTGAGCCCTCTTCGGAATTGTGGATGACGTGGCTCACTTGGGTTGCTGTGAGCAAAGATCGTTATTTGGCGAACTTCGTCTGTGAGTTTGAATTTAATACAGAATTTGACTCGTGATTTGCCCGACTAATGATGCCTTTTGACTCGATATGAAGTGTGAATTGGGAGTCGACCCACTCTTGACTCGGTCAGGTCGAGATGAGATGAGTTGTGCAGGGAAGTTCGCATGTTTTGTTAAGCGGACTTCGCTACAGCTTGTTGTGGGCTCGAGTTTGGGCCCATTTGAAGCGTTTACCCCATGGGCGTTTACTTTTTAGATCCAAGCTAGATATTGGCCCTGATGAGATATATTTTAACTATCTACATATATAAAAGAGTTAAAATAAATATAATGTCTTATAAATCCGTCATCCATAATATCCCAAGTGTCTGGGGTCTCAACAAAAAAATTGTCATTAAAGATGTAGCCTTTGAGGCTTAAGCATGCTATCCTAGCTTCTCCTTAGGTAATCTCTTTATCAGTAGATCCCTAAGCATCTGACTTAAAAAAGCTACGCAAACCTCTTTCTTCTCTTAGTTCTTAATGAAATCATACCCGATCTGGATTTTATTCGATTTCCAAACTAATTTGGGTCTATCGAATAACCAACAGTCGACATATTATCACAATAGAGAATCACACCATTCTTTGTATGTTGAGCTACAACCAGATTCTTTGAGAATTTGCACAATGAAACTACCTCTAGTTCTATCATGTACATCGTTGCATATTCCGCTCGCAATGGAAATAGACTATATACTACTTCTTCTTACGACTCCATGAAATGGTCCTGCCATTTAGTAAGAAAATATGACCAGATGATGACACTCACTCATCCAGATCGTCAGCCCAGTCGACATCTGAATATACAACAGCAAATGTCAATTCTGCCAAAGCACAAAGTATAAATGTAGTCTCAATTAAATATCTCAAGATCCTCTTGACTCATTACAGTGGTTCACACTAGGATTGGACTGATGCCTACCCATCAATCCTACTGTAAAGGATGTGTCGATTAATGTACACATACAAGACTATCAACGACACTCCTCTAAAAGACAATCAACATTCACTTCTTCTCCATTTTAGTGTTGGGACATTGCTCTAAAATTTAGAGTATGACTTTTAGCAATTGGAGTCCCAATGGTCTCCATTTTGTGCACAGCTAGCAATATGTCATCAAAATATGATGACAAAATCTAAAACTTTTATTAGCTCTGTGTAGGTAGACACAATTGTCTTCATCAATTGTTATGAAATCATAGCCTAGTATGGTCTTATATAATAATAAAAAATACTACATAGTAGAATATTGTTTCAAGTCATAGGTAGAGCTCTTTAACTTGGGCACCCCATGCTCAAGTTCCTTGACTTTGGAACATATACGTCGATTTACATAGACCTCCTATTCTAGTTCTCCTAGATAAAAGTTGTCTCCGCTTCTATCTGGAATAGTTCAAAATCCATATTTACTACAAGAGTCAATATTCGATGACAGATGATTTTCTCCTCGAGAGATCATCCACTCACCAGCCACCCTACAACTTGGGTATATCATTTCACCTTCAAGCGTGCCTTGCACCACTTGATTATCCTATCTTGCTTGATCTTGAAAAAACATTTGTTCTTAATGGTTTTGCATTCAGCTGGAAGATCCACCAAGTCCTTGACTTGAGTCTTCCTTGTGAACTCAAGCTACCATTCCATTGCTGCTTTCCACTCTTTGATTGTAGATCAAGAAATAGCATCCTCATATGGTTTGGGCTCCACAATAACGTACGATGATGTCATGAATATTTCCCCTCAATGTCAAACTATCATGCGGTTACTAGTCCATGAGACGATCAATGAGGTAGTAGGGATTCCCTAGATGGCTCCAAGTCATCTAAAGGTATCTCGCTCCCACTATTCCCAGCTGGTAGAGAACCATCCTCTTCCATCGATGGCTTTGTGATAGTCTCCTTGATCTCATATAAATCCAAATCTTGATCTATTTCTTCATTGTGTGGGGATATCCTCCCGGAGGAGTTCACTATCCATAACTCTCTCAGTCACAATCTCCTCGTATTGCTCACATATAAATACACCCCCAAAATTAGTGTATAGACATACACTTCTTCCCTCTGGAGTCCAGCTTCTCATACCAACAAGAAGTAGTGTGTATGTGAGCAATGCACCCACATGGACATGGTGATCCCACACTGGCCGTCGGCTGTTCATGACTCATAGGGCGTAGACTATACTGATCTAGAAGGTGTACAATTTAGAATATATGCCACTATTAATAGTGCATTTCCCCAAAACTAAATGGGTAGACATTATGAACTACGTCCAGCAGAGTCATATTCCTCACTTCCGCAATACCATTTTGTCACAGAATATAGGTTATAATCAACTATTTGACTTTTCTATTCTCTTAACATAGTTTCCTAAACTAGGCAAATAGTTAATCTAATCTCGCAATTAGTGTGCAAAGTTTTAATGGTTTTGCTTAACTGATTTTTCACCTTGCTGATTTGTGCTCGAAATAAATCCAAGCCCTCAACTAGGAGAAAAATCAAATACACATCACCACAGATAGAGTAATGGCATAAACATGAGGAATTAAAAAGAAACAATTTGTACCTTCATAAATATCAGTTTGTGTATATATAAGAATGTACTAATTACAACGGATTTGTTCTTGGCCTTGCTAAAAAATTTCTTAGTGGTTTTACCAATGAGACTATACTTGTACGTGGACATATAGATCTCAGTACATGTACTTAGGAGGTTGCCCCTAGTGAGCCTTCATGTATCCTCCAATGTGATCTAGTCAATAATACCATAAATTAGATTCAATCTTAATTCACGATACAAGACAAAATAGAAGAAAAACTGGTTATTGTTCGCGGGAAAAAGAGTTGCAGGAGATATTATCGTTGAATCTGTAAAATAAATCTGTTACAAATTTATCTTTTGCAAACAAATTACAAGAATTACAGCTCGCCTTTTTATAAGGACTTTTACAACGAGAAATAAATGTCAAAAATTACAACTTTATATGTTTTTTCCTTCTTTTTTGAACAAACGCGGGGATCTCTATTTTACGGGATCCTCCGCTTGCGTGGGGTCTTTGCCTGTGACGGGGATTT
>JBAKGM010000002.1:10234848-10251378 GCA_037177215.1 Asparagus racemosus | reverse complement strand
GTATTTCATGCTCTCTACATGCTTAGTATTATTATACATACAGTCTTCCGTTGCGTAATTAGCATGTAATTAGCATGTATTTTCCTTCATGACGATCCACGATCATCCAGAATCAGTGATGCATTTTTGTGTATGTTCATGCAAAATGGTGCAACAAACGGACAAGCATGTATTTTGTGGTCACAGATTGCTGGCTATTTACGTGGAAAGTTGGTACTTGCTTCTGTAGTATTCAATGTACTTCCTAAGCCAATAAGCATGTTTCATTGTGTGTGTATAAGAGAGAAGGGGAGGGGGAGAAGAGAGGGGGGGGGGAGAGAATACCTCTCAGTGAATATAAGACCAAATTATTAGGTTTAGATCATAGACATCAAGATGATAATATACAAAGGTGGCTCACAGTTTTCAGCTTCAACCACACAAATGTAAGTAAGAGCATCCATCATCAGACACATGCAGGAATCATGTAGTGACAACAGTTGTGTATGTCTGTACCATAGTTAAATCATCCATCTCGAATAGCTGATTATGTGAACCATAAGGATGCACAACCTAATTCCATGCATATTCCTCACTAAGGGAAAAAAGCAGCAGAGCATGACAAGCCATTTATATATAAAATTCAAGTTATCATTTGTAGTTTGATACCTCTGTTTTCATCAAGTCCTTCAGTTTAAAAAGCTTTTCATGAAAGTGGTTAATTGTGGTCTGCTTCTCATCTTTGTTCATATAACTTTCTCTTGATAAATCCTCCCGAGGCAATATCTTAGGATCATGTAGCACTCTGTTTTTACTTCCTCCAAATGTGAAGCAACGAGCAATTCCTAAAATGGAATATAAATACACCTTAGTACTTACATTAATGAAAACACTGA
This sequence comes from Asparagus racemosus, assembly GCA_037177215.1. Classification (NCBI taxonomy): domain Eukaryota; kingdom Viridiplantae; phylum Streptophyta; class Magnoliopsida; order Asparagales; family Asparagaceae; genus Asparagus; species Asparagus racemosus. Next base: position 10,250,503 of record JBAKGM010000002.1, on the reverse strand, counting down.
GTAAATATCATAGGACTTAATACAGAAATCCAAAAAATACAAGCATAATGTAATACATTTGCACCAATGATGACCATTATGAACTTAATTGCTCATTGCAAGTCAGTGAATAGTTAAAGGCACTCTCCTTAATTTTTCAATGCTAATTCTCCCACCGTAAGTTAACTAGCTAAGCACTGCTCATCTCAAGAACTTTAGTATATATAGTGTAAAGAGCTTTTGCCAATAAAGCTAAAAGTTATCTCATTTATTTTTAAACCTAACCACTTTTAAAAAGCAGTTTTGTGCCAATAAGCCGAAAATTTTAACCCCCAATTACATTTAACCCCATCTACTTCAACAATCACTTTAGACCCAAGAAGTTTGTATACGGTGTCACTCTCTCTATTTTGTTGTAACTTGCTATATTTTTGTCTAAAGTGATTAAGCATGTGTAGCATTTTTAAACCAAAGGTATACGGTAAAAGTTAGTATATTTTGTCCTCATTTTCTATGTATTTGTTCCAAGCAATTACATATGCGATGTATTTTTAAACTAAATACATATACCATTTTTTAATTTTTTTTCACACTAATATTGCGAAATCACTAACTGTAGATGTGTTGTTTGCCTACAAATCTAATGGTTTAGACCCAATTATTTTTTAACCCACCCACTTCCTAAAAGAGTGTTTTTACCCATAAACCTAGAGCTTGACCCCCAATTAATTTTTTAATCCTCTAACTTCATAAATCACTCTTACACCCAAAATACTTCATCAAATTAATGTTAAAACCCACATTGTATTTTAACACTTTTGGTATACAATGTAGCTTTGCTCATGGTATTCACAGCTCCACTGCGGTCATCAATTTTCATTTCGTCGTCTAAGTTTAATAGATACACTCTCTATCGATTACGCTAATACATGTTTGATATAAAAGTACACATGATAGGATGAAAATACCCATATCCATATGATATACTACATTGTAAAGTTAATGGGAGACATGTCATGCTTATCTACAGTAGAATTCTCATTAACTTTTTTGCTATGTTACTTGCAAAATCTAACAGTCTATAAGCTTAGTTGGTAAGAGTGTCAAGTCAATAACTTGAGGGTGGAGCGTTGAAAACTGTATGGGCTACATAATTACTATTGCATAACAACATCCCTTGACCAGTTTAAAACTTGTATGAGGCACAAATGTTTTTGCATAATTAACCCCTTAAATCATTTTTTGCATAATAACTTCTCAGTAAATTTGTGTTTCTTTAGTTTATACCATTTTTTATCTTTAGGTTTAGATTCTAGCATAGAATTTCTAATTGTATTTTGAGGTGTTGTTTTGCACATATAATTTATACAAACATTTGGTGCTCTTTCCAAAAATGAAAACACCTTCTTCTACTTTATTGCTAGAGCATGAGAGAAAGTCTCCCTTATTATATTTGTCCTCTCTCTTCATTAGGTTTTTTCGCGGTGTGCTTCATTCTTGATTATTTGGTGCGTGATGAGATTTGTAGGTGAGCTTTCGGCTTAATTCTACTTAAATTTGCGCTAAAGCATGAGAGAAAGTCTCCCTTATTATATCTCTCCTCTCTCTTTATTAGGTTTTTTCGCGGTGTGCTTCATTCTTGATTATTTGCTGCATGATGAGATTTGAAGGTGAGCTTTCAGCTTAATTCTACTTAGATTTGTGCTAAAGATTGCTTCTTAAGATTGTTGATCATAGGGTATGCTTAAAAAATTGTGGGTTTTGGTTTGTGGGGATAAGTTTAAACTTTTTTGTAACAGATTCCTAATTAATTGAGCAAAAGATGAGAATTTGGCTTGAGTACATGTGTAAAATTTTTGTTCACATCAATTGCCAATGTTGGTAGCTACATTGACACTCTCGAACATTTTTTATATTGGGGTCCATAATAGTGAAAATATTAAATTTCAATCTGTACAGCTTGTGTTTATAGAGGTATGGAAGAAGATAGTTTTACTTTTATTTTCATTGACATTATCACCCTGCACTTCATATGTGGGTCCTAAAAGAAGATAGTTTTACTTTTATTTTCATTAACGTTATCACCCTGCACTTCATATGTGGGTCCTAAAAACTTGTTGGTTCAAGATCTAAATGGTGGAAAATTTGGTGCAAAAAATATGGTGAAGAATGGAAAAGGAGACTCTAAATGCTTGTGTTGTCTCGTTTTAGTTAGAAGAGCATGTTGTAAAAGGACAAAGTAAATGATCTCCACATTCTGAGAGATTAGCACAATCATGTGGTTAAGGGTTTTAGCTACTATGGCTAGTATATAAAGTACAAATTGAAAGCAAACATCGCATACCTAATTTTGTCATTTCATAAAAATATTTAATATATTCCTCAACTCACTCCTTCCAACATATCATATCACAAACATGACCCCCCCACCCCCCACCTCCCAAAACGACAAATGTAAACTTTGTAGAGAAGGAAACCTTTTTGTGCGTGCATATGAATAACTACGGCTAGTGTGTTCCTTAACACACTTAGCTAGAGTGTCACTAACATGGCACGCTATCAATCATAAGCTATTATCTAGATAGGTTGATGATCTAAGTTGTGGGATCCGGATGTGTGCCACATTAGCGACACAACAACTAAATGCTAGGAGCACACTAACTCGTGTTCACTCTCTATGTGCATCTGTATTTTCAGATACATGTATATATAAGAGTTGGGTTGGACTATAAGATCCACATTGTGCAACTAAAGGTGGCAATGTTGACCCAAACCCGTGGACTTGACCCGATAAATGGGTTTCAATCATACGTGCTGACTTGAACAACCCATTTATTTAAATAGGTAGCTAGGGTCAATTCGTATATGACCCATTTGGTAACTCATTCATCTAACCCGTTTAGTAAACCCTAGCAACAATTCTTTCCCTTCATTTTCTCCAAAGACACTAGCAACAATTGTTACTCTCGTCGAGAAAGCTCGAGTAACGGTGGTAGTGACAAGAGGCAGCGGCGACGAGTGATGGCGGCTAGCAGTGACAATGGCAAGAGCTTTCAACATCTTTGCTAGCCAATTCAATAGATTATATAACTATGAGTTCCTCAAGATTTAACTTTGATACGGATGAGTTTAGGGAGCTCTCAGGCTTGGACATCATTATGAATGATTTTACTATTCCAATTTGCGGAGTAAGAAGCTATTTGAGCAATTCTCTCATATCTTTATGAGGATTAGAAACACACAAAAAGAAATACGATTAAAGCTGATGCTCTTAATATCTATGCAAACGATAATAGACTTAAACGAAGCTTTTGAGTCAAATCGGATAGCATTAACTTGATGTCCGATTTATGTGTTTTAAAAATAGGCTGATTTTATCGATTTATCACCGATATATGGGGTTTAGACCGTGCCTAATACAATTTTTGCAAAAGCATATTGCATATCATTTTTGGCCAATTTGTCCCGATAATATCGTTATAAATCCGATAAAGTAGCTGATTTTCCGCGCGTTAAAAAGTCACCCGATTTTCTATAAATTTATATTTTAAGTGGACCGGTTCAGGTTTGGAGGCAAAAACCCTTTGTGTTCCATACCCGACGTGCATCCACGAAACAAAACAGAGCTATCCTATTCTATTTCACATCCGCTCATCATGTAACCCTAGTTCTATCAGCCTCCACTATTCTCTCCCCTAAAGCGCTCGCAAATTTCTCACTCAAAGACCTTTGTCAATGACTTCTCTCAAAAACCCTCTCAATATTTTGTTTAATGTGCTTAGACTACATTTTAGATCATTATATTATATATGCTCACCATCTGATATGACACACTGATTTTCACTATTTATCCCTAATATAAACTCAATAACCGGGATCTGATATGAATTTTGGCCGTTGGATATATTTTCAATAACCAACATTTAAAACCTTGATAGCCACCGATGGATATATTTGTCTCACGGCTCACTATATTGATCACGGGAAGAAATTACAAAATTAGGTTTTTTAACTTTTTAGGACATGAGATGGAATGGGACTAGGGTATGTTTGGTTTTGGTTGGTGGGTGGACGAGGAGAGAGCATGGGGTCTGTATGTTGTTACCGGTGATAAGGGGCGCGACTCAAGGAAAAGGTGGGGTTTGAGTCGTTGTCAAAAAGAGAGAGGAAGAAAACGTGGAGGTAGCTCCTAGACTCAGTATCTTTTTTTTATGGTCTCACATCAATAGAAAATCACATGTAGTCATCAAAATGTCATCAAATTATCAATCTCTTTTCTTTTCAAATTAGAAAGTACAAGGTAGTGAAAGAGTTTTCTTATGTGTTAAGCATTTTACTCAACAACATTGTGCTACGCATGTTTAGGTAAATAAGTTGACTCAGATAAAACCAATTCGACCTAACAAATAGACTAAATCAACCACCGGAATAAGATGAGTTGGTCAAAACAAATAACTAAACTAGAACTAGATCATCTCCGCATTCTTCAAGACCCTCTACGATAAAAGTTACACCATGATCCGCACAACTGTGCTATAGTTTCATTAATGATTAATGCTTTCAGGCACCAATTTTCGGTGCTCATTTTGAGAAACCAAATATCCATAGAGAATAAACAATCTGTCAGATTAATTTAATGGCTTTTAGGCTTTTAAACTGATTGTAAGAGTTAGGGTGCAAGGCACAACTCATACGGAAAAACATTGTTGTTGTTATGATTATCAAGTTTGTCTAGTTGTGCTATCAGAAAAGTTCATTGACCTAAAAAGTAAGGCCTGGCATCATTAAATTAATACTCTAGCAATATTTGGTATCCATGCATAGGAAAGATTCTAAATGAAATATATCAAAAGTTGATTAAAAATCAAATGGGAATTGAAGAGAGAACTAACGCGTTTCAAGGGAACCCTTGATCATGAATGCAAAGTGAATGAAAGAATATCGTCAAAGATATAAACATCAAAGAAATATATGCAATCATCCATAATGATGACAATACATCGAAAATACTGCATAATTGTTCAAAGTTATGTTACATTAGTGCTTTTATCGTGAAGTCATATCCGTACTGACATTTATCGTATCGGATCGAACACCAGCACTGCTTGATCACTCCTTGAGCATATAGATACATTTATTTAAACAAGTACTCAATTAAACACTTGCCATACACTTCTTAGGCGTATCTCCTAACTTCGCATTCATTTTCTGAAATTTGTTGACAAGTGCCGGATTCGTTTCAGCTACACAGTTTAAAACTATGATTTTAAAAGGATTATTTAGGTATCTAGTTTCGAACTATGCTTTCAGACCATATATTTTAGCTGTGTTCCCGTATCCTACTTTTTACTAATTTCTTGTGACATACAAATCTGTGGTCGTCCATACATGGATATCAATACAATTAAAAGTCTTCATAATAGTTCGAAGTTATGTTGCATTGATACTACTATCATGAAGCCATACCTATACTAGACATGTATCATAAGATATCGAAGTGCCATATCAGACAATATGCATATATAATATCATGTCCTAAAATGTAACCTAAACATACCTAATGAATTTAAGTATATAAAAACATATATATATATATGTGTGTGTGTGTGTGTGCGCGCGCGCTCGCGTATTTAGGATCACTAACCAATTGTAGAGAAACTTAATTAGAGAAAAGAACCTACTAAAGTTTTGCCGAGAAACTTCATAGGGTTAGAATTTTTGTTAAAAACAATTAAGCAATTTTGGGGAACTATTTTTTCTTAACAAAAAAGACGTAGTATGAACTTCAAAGAAACCTTCTCACATATAATGGATATATTGGCCAACATATCGGCTTATATATCAGCCTATCGGGGATACATCACCCAAAAATTGCCAAAAAGTGATAAGGATATTGAAACCAAAACGTTTTATGACAAGCCTTATAAAAGCATATAGCAGCTAGTTTATCAGGTATATCAGGGATATTTAGAAAAATGGATCGGACACCAGCACTTCATGAACACTCCTTGAGTACATGCATGGATTTATTTATATGAGCACTCAATTAAACACTTGTCACACACCTCTTAGGTGAATCTCCTAACTTCACTTCATGAACAGCTAGTTTATCAGCTCATATGTTTCAGCCTTGTGCCGATACCCTAATTTTTACTAGTTTCTTGTGACCAGTGCTCGCACTCATACTCGATCCATGCAAATGAGGTTCAAACTCACCAATATAATTCTAGCATTTAAAATATCATTGTAATAAAAATGTTAAGAAGGTTTTCCTTTGTGTATTCAATTTTTGACATTGTTTTCAAGTAACTAACTGGAACCCATCTGGAACCCAATATGAATGTCAAATTCCATCTATTATAGTGAAAAATCCTACTTTTAAATTGTAGAGAGAAAACAGACAGCACCAAGAACGGACCAAGAAGTGCCGAAAGTGGATATAACAGTTTCAGTGCGACCATTGATTCACTAAAATCACCATAAAGACGTAATTTCTATTATTCAACTGAGAGATGAAAATTAGCATTTGCTATGCTTACCAATAGCACCTATTGCATCAAGACGGTCAGCATCTTGGACAACCCCAAATTCTGTAGGGAAATCAAAGCATGATATCTTTGCAACTTCATTTTTAAAACCTGTATATAAAATGATGCTTCTTTAGAAACTCTTAATTGGTAAAAATTTCAGCATTATGAAAAGTTGTCAATAACTCAAACTGAAAAGACAGTTGGAGAATTTAGATTGATTCTTCTCTTATTTGATGATTAGTCATAATGGGATTCTCATTCCCCAACATCAATTTGGATTCAGGATTCCATTTTCTTACCAGGTGATACATAATGAACTGAACCTACTACAGTTACAAACAAAACTAGATATTAGCTAACAATGTATGTTAACTATATGAAAATGTGAGAAAACTGAAATATAAAATAAAGCCAAATCTATTGTTTATAAACCAATTAAGTTTGAAATCTTGTAATAGTAATCAAATTACACATTAATCTCAGTGTTGAAAATCTCCATGTATGAAGCCAATAACAAGGGATGATAATGACAACAAATAATTTTCTTTACGTATTTAACATGAAGTTTGAACTGAACATATGAATTCCCCTACTGGAATAGCATTGGCAAAACTGTAAATGAGCTAAAAGTTTTATGCAACTTGTGAGCTACAAGTTTTACACAACTTGTGACAATATCAGGACGTTCTGAACTTGTCTGAAGTGAGTACTCTGGAAACAATATCAACAACACTAGGAATTCATTAAGATTTATGCAGGAAATAAAGACAGTGGTATAAATCAACAGGCAGGAGCTTACTAATTAAAACCAGGCGTGCGACGAGAGTGAAAGTGCAACACATTTATATTCATTGAAACAAGTCAAAATTAAGAAGATGCCAACAACTTGGCAAGTCCTGTTAAATCAAGACTTCCAGACCAAGTTTTTGGGTCTCCTCAAGTCGTTTATTACTTGGCAAAGGAAGAGCTCTGTCCCTTTATTTATTTTCCCCAAGCCCTCTCTAATTCTACATGTAAAGGCATATGTAGTGGTTTTTTTGTTCATGGCGGTGGGACTTGTTACATACCTAAATAGCTTCTTCTAGTTGTTGTCATCTTATGTCAGCTGACAAGCTAATAGATGTTAAGCCTCAACTCCTTACAGTGTTTTAGATATCAGCCGATAAACCGATATTATCGGCGATTTATCAGTTTTGGGGGCCTTCCGCTATGATAAGTTTGATTTTAAATCGGTTATCATTTTTGGATGTTTATCGGCGATAATGCGGCAATAAAGTGAGTTATCTGCTGATATTGTCGGCTCAAAATATCGGAATTATCGACATTTGGTTTAGGTTTGGGTTTGCTCTTTGGATGTTTAAGAAGTATAAACTATTTGTTGCTTTTGGAACTTGGTTGTTTGGTGATTAGCTTATGTTTGTTTATGAATATTGACATGGCTCATAACTATTAAATCTCAACTTAGTAAGTTAGTTTATAATCTTGTGATTACACAATAATTATGTTGATGACTCTTCATTGTTTATGTTATCTTGTTATTTGCTTATATGTTGTTTCATTTTTACTAACTATGCATTCAAAGGGTTTCATCGTACGATCAAGAAGTTTCGACCATTGGTTAGTGATCCTAAACATGATTATTTACATTTTGGTACGTTTATATTTCATTAAGTATGGTTAGATTACATTTTAGGATATTATAATATGTATACACACTATCCGGTAATATCACTCCGATAAATACTACTTATCCCCGATATATCCCCGAAATCCGCCATCCGATATGAATTTTAACCGTCCGATAAATCTCTGATAACTAATATTTAAAACCTTGCTCTAATTTGCTTGGATACAAATTAGGTCCCCCGGTCTCCCTATATGGGGGAACCTCCCTTTACATAATGGTCTAGACCTCTCTTGTGGAGAATTCTTTACATCCAATGGCTAGGGGTTAGTCCTCTAGAGATTTCTATACAAATATCTCATAACCATGAATATACAAGAATATACATGAAGTTTCTAGAGTCAGGCTGACATGGCGCTGATGTGGTGATAGGAGTGGTCTGTGACATTCTCCCCCACTCATCCTAGCGATGCCCTCATCACTTGCTTTCTCCTCTTGAAGCGCTTTATCAAGTCTTCAAATTGCCACAAAGTCTTGGCCGGCTCCCAACTACACTCGCTTTCAGCAAACCCTTCTAGCGAACAAAATATTCTAGCCGTTGCTAATTATTCCCTTCACGAACCATCCTATACGCCAAAATCTCCTCAGCCTCCTTATCGAACTCTATGCGAATTGTAGCAGGTGCTGGACTTGATCTCTCGTGGCTCGTGTTTTCCGCGTCATCGTGATATGTCTTCAACATGTTCACGTGAAAGGTCGGACGTTAGTAGAGTGTAGGGGGAAGTACAATCTTGTAGAAAACATTACCCTCCTTCACAACTAAAAATGGGCCCTCATACTTATCAAGCTCTTGTGCAATACCTTGTGCCGATCAAGTGTGGATAGCTTGATAAGGACGGAGTCTCCAACCTCATACGTCATATGTCATCATTATTGTCAACCCATTTCCTCATCCTTTTTGCAGCCTTGTTCAAGCACGAATGTGCTAGCTCGTTTTGCTCTTGCCATCCCTTAGCAAACTTATAGGCTGTTGGTCTACTCCCTTCATAACCTGTTGCAATGTTGTTCGGGGTGGGGTTAGCTACCAAGCACAATCTTAAACAGACTATTCCCCGTGAACTCACTCCACTGCAAGTTGTAGGAAAATTGGGCTATGTCAATCAACGTTGCCCAATCTTGTTGCTTGCCACTTTTCTTTTGGTTGAGATCTTAGTTAGGATTGAATCTGTTGCTTAGATAGGATTGAATCAGTTATTTTGTTGGAATGTGTGATTTGATGTTATCCATTAGTTATTATTAAGATTATGTTTTACTTCTATAAAGAATGATGTACTTTTTCATTTGATAGGAGAGAATAATGCTTGTGAGAAATCCTACATGTGAATTGCAGCTAGTATTATGCATGTGAGTTACTGGCATGTGAAGTGCTCGGGTGTGAAGCTCGCATTTGTATCTTTTTTTAATTCTTAAATGAAGACTGCAATTTCTATATTATTTATTTTTTATTTTTTATCCAAGTAATCTCAATATATCGCTATGCTTTCGTTCCTCATCATTTGGTATCAGAGCCAAAGAGATCTATTGTTGCAGCTTTGACATCAGCAATGCACCAATTCAAAATCCAACGATATTTAGTTTTAAACTCAAGGTCGAATTTCTTCAACCACGGGAGATTTGATGCATTACATATCCAGAACATATCTTGCAAAAGATTTGGTGGAGATTTTAGTTATGATTTTATTTGTTTTAAGGACTTAAATTTTCTTTTGGTTGAGATCTTAGTTAGAATTGAGTTTGTCGTTAGTTAGGAATGAATCTGTTATTTTGTTTGAATGTGTGATTTGATGTTATCCATTAGCTAGGATTAAAATTCTGTTTTACTTCTATAAATAATGTACTTTTTCATTTCAGAGGAGAGAATGCTTGTTAGAAATCTTGCATGTAAATTGCAGCTAGTATTAGCCATCTGAGTTGCCAGCATGTGAAGTGCCCGAGCGTGAAACACACATTTGTATATTTTTTTATTCTTAAGTGAAGAGTGCAATTTCCATATTTATTAATTTTTTTTATCGAAAGAATCAGTCTCAACAGATCGCTATGCTTCGTTCCTCATCACTGATTGCTTGGATCCGTTTGACTTTTAGAAACATCATGAATATTAGGTTGTAACCACCCAGGAAGCAATAAGTTGTATAGTTTATCTCAGTAATTATTATTTTATTTAGAAGTTTTGAACTCTTATTCTTAGTTAGTTTCCTCTTCAAAGTGTCTATTATTTCACTGCATTTTATTTTACTCTTATGATGTTGTTAATTTTTTAGTTGGGTTCGTAACTATGTAGTTATTGCTGCCCAGTTAATGTTTATGATGGTTGTTCCATGATCTTTGTTTGTAAGCTTAAAGGTCCTATTGTTTGTTTACCGACAGTTTTCTTATATCTGGTGATACTCGACATCTTGAAGATTAGATTAGTTTGTTATTCTTTTGGATTTGATGTTTTAGTTGAGATGCTACAAAATTTAGGTAGGAATTGTTATTTCGTTTTATCTATTAGTTAGGATATTTGGTTATGATTTTGTTATCTTTTCGTTAGGAATTTGTTTGGTTTGATAGAATTTTATTCTATAAGTAACCATGTACTTCTTCATTTGAAGGGGAAGAGAAAATTTGAAAATAAAAATTATGAAAGTTTAAAATGTGTTGCTACTAGGCATGTGCGCCAAGGTGTGAAGCCAAGATGTGTGAAGCCAAATCTGGTAAGGTGCTGCTTATGTAACCGGCTAAACCCCAATTTATCTTTTCGTTTTATTCTTTTTTTTCCATATTTAGATCTACAATTAGAGTTGGATCGCCTCCGTTCTGCATCATCTGGTCTCCTAAATTTACTTGGACGAACATATTTACTTATTGCCATTATATTTTTCCGTTCCTTTTTCCGCAAATGGTTATTCCTCATAGGTGTCCCTGTTTATCTGACTGTTACTTGAGTGTCTAGTTGTCAGCGTGAGAAAGTGAGGGTCGATTTGTGTTAATGTATTTGCAATATTAGTTGATTGTTACTTGAGTTTTACACTCCATCATCTGAACTTCTTTTCCTTGTAACATTTATTTAAGTACCTTCATTTATTGATGATTTGAAATTATTCTGACATTTTTGAAACAATTGCCACAGGATCTGAAGGAATACGTTCCTCTTCTTTACTTCTGGTATGCTGAAATGGAGATGGAAATTTGTAGGTCTGCTAGTAACTCTGATTCGCAGCAGCGTGCAGTTCACATATTATGCTGCTTAGGTGGTAATATAAAATACACTCCTTTCAAGTCTCGACCATCAGGTTTGCAAATTCTAAGAGCGCGGCAAGGATTCAAAGAACAAATTAAAGTATTGCAATCTGCATGGGCTCTTGGTGATATAAAAGAATATTCTGTTGTCTTGATTTGTGCTGCTTCTCTGTTTGAGGCCTTAGTTACTGGTTTGGCTTCTGGTATTGAAGTTATAGAAGAAGCTTTTTCCATGACACTTCCAGGTCATAAGTTGTTTTTGTTCATTTTGTTTCCTTAATATACCTTTCATTATTTAGAAATATAAATTCATCCAAGTGAGGAGTCTGATGTTTGAGTTATGAATCTAATATCTAGTTGTCGTAAGTTATTCATGGTATAAGAGAACAATCTTGGTCACATGTTTATTCAAAGTTTTGAAATTATGCATATATGTTTTGGTAAATAAATAAAAACCTGAAGCTAACAACAACCCAGAGGGACTAAAATGTTTATTTGGGAACAAGAGGGCTTTACAATGCAACATCTCTCGGCTAATTATAATTTTTCATGACATAAAAACTGCATTCAGTTGCTTTTATCCTTTTTTAGCTACTATGTTTCATAGTTTTTCTGAAGTACTATGCTCACAGCTTTACTTTTGTGCACCTTCTTTACTTGGATTTTTGCTTGACACTAGGCACCCTTTTGCTGGGAAATATATTGACGATAATGATAATGATGTTAATGACTAATTTATTTGCTTAAGGGCCTTGTTGGATTTGCTCCTAGTGAAGGAAAGTTATGTGAACATCAGATAAGTTAAGAGAAGTTAAGTTAGTATACAAAACGTTTTTGGGAATTTAGTACGGGAAACCAATGGGAACTTATTTCACCCCATTTGGGATGTTTAATAAAGTAAAGGGAAGGTAAGGAAATATATGTATATTTACATGTTATTCCTCCCTTTTGGATCTCATCTTGATGAAGAGTAAAATTGTCTGTGTAACACTCTTATTTTTAAGAGTTTCCTTCCATCTATTACACCGGATTTTTCTTTGGGGGGTTGGGGGGGGGGTAGGGTGGGGGATTGTCTACCTCGAATGAATTCCCAAATAGCGTTAATTTATCCCCTAACTTCTTTACCTCACATTACCTTCAATCCAAACAGGCCCTCAAAGAACATTCATTTTATTTATCTAGAATATGAATAATAAACAATATAGCTCAAATATAGAACTATAATAATAAAGCCTCTATCGCAAAATTTGGGGTTGGATACATGGATCCTTGTCTTCAACTCAATTCTGTTGAGGGCTATCTCCTCCAATAAGTTAATTTTCATTATATATTTCTCAACCGCCGTTCTTTTTCCATTAATAAAAATAGTTTAAACACAACCCAATCAAAATACATGAAAATATTTCAATGGTGGATTATGGTTAATTATTTATATAGAGCACATCTAGGAATCACTATATGTATAGCAATATTTTATGTTGCAATGAAAATGCCACATTAAGGTAATCGTTAAGAGATTATATGTTGGGTAAATTTCACTAACCTTGAATAAGTGACAAAATTTTCACATTATATTTTTCCATTAATTAAAATAGTTTGAACACATCCAAAATCAAAATACATGAAAATATTTCTATATCGGATTATGCTTTATGATATATGTAGCACACATCTAGGAATTATATGTATATGGTGATATTTTATGCTGCAGTGAAAATGCCACGCTAAGGTTATTGTCAAGAGATTATATTTAGGGTAAATTTCACTAACCCTCAATAAGTGTTGGTTTTTAAACTTCACCCGTAAAAGCTTTGTATCACCTGGCCCCCAATAGGTATGAGAGCTTTTCACTTAACCCCCTAAAACTTTGAAAAATCACTCACCGCCAATAAGTTTTGGAAGTATATAGAACTCCTATAATATTTGAAGTTTTTTTCGCTTAGCCCTCACATCTATGTTACTTGAATTGATAAGAAGACCAGAATATCATTATCTAATTCAAACTCTAATTATTAAATTACCTCTAATTGTATTTTAAATAAATTTAACCCTAAGTTAATTGACGTTAGAGAAGAAGAGGGGTTGTGCCAATGGAAGGGGTGGATGCCAGTGAGGGAATGGCCATCTGAAGTGGGCTAGGGTTATGGAGGGAGGGGTTGGGGGGAGGGGAGATAGATAGGGAGGGAGGGAGGGAGGGAGAGAGAGAGAGAGAGGGTCATTGATGATTGGGGGCTTGGGTTAGAGAAAGAGAGAGAAGAGAAAGGACATATGTGCAAAATTTAGAATGTTAAGTGTATGTGCCAAAAATCATTTTTAAAAACAAATTAAAGATTTTTTTTGATTAGGAGTAATTTAGTCATTTTCCTTCACATGAGACTTAGCGAAGATAGATTTGAGGGTTTTCTGACAAAGCTTATTGGAGTTTACTTGAAATTTTCAAAGTTTTTGGGGTTAAGTGAAGGACGACCAAATTTGTTGAAAGTCATGTGGCATTTTCAAATTTGTTGGGGGTATAAGTGTAACTGCTCAGACTTATTCTAGTGAAATTAGTATTTATGCCACACTGAAATGCAACAGTTAAGTAAATGCCATGAGAAAAAAATATGACATAGATGGGGATATGACGGAAATATGACATTTCTGGGACACTCCTATATAATAAAATTATGAGTACATCAGAATTTCTGTTGCAGTTATGTGCTTGGTAAGTGAAAGGTTTAATGCTATATTGCATCAGAGATACATCTCAAGTTATATTTTTTGATAATCACTCATTACGTACATGCTTTGTTTTAATGCGTATTTACAAAATATACCCATGTCCTGTTATCAAAATTTTGGGAGGTGCTTGTGATTGACACTTCATATATCTGGATACTTGAGAGTTGAGAACTGTGTTCCGTGTCCAAATGACATTGGGTATAAGAGTTCCTGATGGTATATCGATGTTAATGGATGCTAATGCTCCAGCAGCCTGACAGTTTTGATCCCCTGGTCTTTAAATATTTAGTGAACGAGTTAGACTTGCCTTTTATGTCAAAATGTTATTTTTCTCTCAGGTAAATATTATTGTAACATAATATTATTTTTGAAGGTCACTTGTCTAATACAGTATAGTTGATGTCAAAATGTTATTTTTCTCTAAGGTAAATATTATTGTAAGATGATTTTATTTTTGAAGGTCAGTTGTCTAACACAGGATAGTTGATTTCAGAAACAAGAACCATGAGTTTGCAACTTGAGTCTTTGTGGGTCTATTACATTGGAATACTTCAGAAACATCTTAAGGAACTAAGTTTCACAGAAGTGTGGGAGAGCATTGCAAAAGGGTTGCGATTATATCCGTACAATCCGAAGAGCTTTACCTCTGTGGTTGAAGTAAGCTCTCTTTATACTGTCCCTCACAAAGTGCGACTGCTACTAGATGAGTGCTGCCAAAGGTACAACACTTATTCCCCTTATTAGGCTTGCCTCTTTTGTATATAATATTTTAATTTTGCGTGTACTTGCTGTGCTATTTAACTACCTGCAATCCTCATTGATTATCATCTGATAATTCATGTTTTATTTTTGAAAATAGAAATTTTTACAAGATGATTTTTTCATCATTCTCAAATTAAAGTGTATTAATAACTAAGCAGAACCCTGTAACCACTTCCTAAACCTTTTGCCATACGCATTTCTCGACTCCACTCACTACTGCAAATTGCAATGTAAACCTCCAACTACTTTTGCTTTCATCCTTAGACATATCATATGTTGGAAAAACCGTGCTTGTAGTTGGAGATAGGGATATGAAACTGAATCTAATGCTTCATCTTAAGCCCTTGAACCTTTCATCTATGTCCTACTTGTTAGTATGATATGCTCTAGAAACCAATCATAGAGATGATTATGTTTAGTTTATATTTCTGTAACTTCTATGAATAATGTGTTATTCGATCCCTTGAATAAATCACTTGTTATGTATCATTTAAGTATGTGACTTGAACGTGAAACTCTGTAATTAGATTGTGATGTTATGCTAAATAGCCATTGTCTTTTGTTATTGGTTGGGACGCTAATGATTTTATAGGCCGCACGTGGATTGATTAATAATCATGTTTCGTAGATTATGGATATAAGATATCAAGTCAATCACATGGGTATATATTGGTAAACATGTGTTATGGTCCTGAACGCTCAATGAGGCTAATCAACGCGATTAAGGGGATAATACCTCCTCCCCAGGCGACGTTAG
>JBAKGM010000002.1:10192227-10206179 GCA_037177215.1 Asparagus racemosus | reverse complement strand
ATGTCAAGAAGAAAAATGAAGGAGAGAGGATGAGTGGAGGATTCTATATCATGTCATGAGACTTTGGAGAGGGAATTTGATGTAATGAGAGGGGTTTTTGTGCAAAATTCCCATCTCTCTATATGGCTGCATAAAAATAATTTAAAAAGTTTTTAATATAGTTTTTGATTGGGTTTATTTTTAGTTTAACTTTAATCAAGGTTTAAGTCTTGGATGATTAAGATTCTCATGCTAGGGTCAATATGCATGCTATGACTTGACTAAATAGAACTTCAATGAGAACTAGTTATAATTTATTCTCATGATATTGAAAGACATAAACAAGATTTTTAGATACAGGAGTTGATATCTGTAATGGTATCTGACCATCGAAAGATGAAACTAATTGAGATGTTACATGCATCCCCCCTTAAACGAACTTTGTCACCAAAATTTACGTACCCTTAAAATAAATGTGGATATGTCTTCCGCATCTCAGCTTCTAGTTCGCATGTTGCCTCCTTAGCCCCTCGATTGTTCCACAACACTTTAACTTGGGATATAGACATGCTCCTTAGCCGCTTCTCCTTGGAGTCTAACCCTTGAACAGGTTGTTCCTCATAAGATAGATCCTCTCGTAGGGGCAAAGATTGGTACGAGATGATGTGCCCTAGGTCTGACACATATTTTTCAGATTGGAGACATGAAAGACATCATGAGTCTTTTTTAATATCGGAGGCAAGGCTAGGTGATAAGCAATAGGTCCGATCCTCTCTAGTATCTCAAATGCTCCAATGTACCTCAGATGGAGTTTGCCTTTTGTTACACCTCTTGATATGCCTTTGGTTGGCATAACCTTCAGAAATACATGATCACCAACTTGGAACTCTAGGTTCTTGCATCCACAATCTGCATAACTCTTTTGTCTGCTTTGCGCAATCCTCTTGATATGCCTTTGGTTGGTGTAGCCTTCAGAAATACATGTTGTCGAATGATTTTGATCTTCCCGATCATCTCCTAGATTAAGTCAGGCTTGAGTAATTGATGGTCACTGATTTTTTCACGACAGATAGGGCATCTGCAATGCCTCCCATATAGGTATTCATATGGTGCCATGCCGATGCTAGAATGGAAATTGTTATTGTAGCCAAACTCAACCAATGACAAGTGCGTAGCATAATTGCTTCCAAAATCTAATGTGCAAGCTCTCAACATGTCTTCTAGGTTCTGTAATGTTCTCTCCGATTGCCCATCAGTCTGAGGATGTGCTGAAGTGCTAAACTTTAGCTCAGTCTCCCGAGCTCTATGTGGCCTCTTCTGGAATCTTTAGCTGAAATGGAGGTCTCAATCAGATACAATGAATATGAGAACTTAGTGGAGCTTCAACATCTCTTCAGATGTATAGGTTGGTCAACTTCTCCATGGTATACAACATTTTGTAGTGTATGAAGTGTGATGACTTGGCCAGGTGATCAGCTACCACCCATATGGCGTCTTCTCCCTTTGCTGAGCGAGTAGTTCAGTAACGAAGTCCATAGTGATGTGGTCCCACTTCTATTCTGGGCTGAGCAAAGGTTGCAACACTCCTGACGGTTTCTAATGTTCAATCTTCACCTGTTGGCATGTTAGGCACTTTGATACATACTTAGCTATCTCCTCCTTCATGTGATTCCACCAGAAATTCTGTCGAAGATTTTGATATATCTTAGTGCTACCCGAATGAGGAGTATATGGGGTCTGTTGAACTTCCCTCAATATTTGCTCCTTGAGCTCCTCGTCATTGGGTACGCAAAGGCAAGTACCCATCTTCAGAACACCATTTTGAATCTGAAAGTCTTTCCTTACTCCACCTTCTTCTTTACCCACTTAGCTCCTTGTCTTCCTTCTGCAGCTCCTTGATTTGCTCCAATAGAGATGGTTGTAGGCTAACCTGACAAATCTTCTTTTTAGAAGAATACTATCTAACTTCAATCTCCACTCTTTCTAGCTCTCTACTCAACTCAGCTTATTTAGTTAATAAACAAACTCAGATTGTTTAGTTAATAAACAAGCTGATGCAACTTGATTCTTCTTACTGAGTGCATCTACGACCACATTAGCTTTACCTAGAAGGTAAAGGAAGTTCACATCATAGTCTTTCAGCAATTCCAACCATCTTCATTATCTCATGTTAACCTCCATACTGAGTGCATTTGCGACCACATTAAGCTCTTATGGTTGGTGTAGATGTCACAAGTTACACTATATAAATAGTGTCTCCAAATCTTCAAAGCAAAGATCACAGCGGCAAGCTCTAGATCGTTGGGTAGTTCTTCTCATGGGGTCTTAATTGCCTAGAGGCATATGCTATCACCTCTCATTCTACATCAAAACACAACCTAGACCTCAGGAAGATACATCACTATATATCACAAAATATCTTAACCGTAGGGATAGTGAGAATTGGAGCGGTTACCAAATGCTACTTTAACTCCTAAAAATGCTCCTTGCATTTCTTACGCCAAATGAACTGGGCATTCTTACGAGTCAAAAAGGACAAAGAGGCTGCTAACTAAGAAAAACGCTTGACAAATCATCGATAATACCCAGTCCTCCTCCATCTCCACTTTAAACTCCCATGCAAGACAAACCCCCTCCAGGATCTCGTCCTATATGGGCTCCTTCTCAATAGCATGTATACTTGGCTCCTCCTCTAGGGCTTCCAATGTAGGATCGTTCTCCTCAGATTCCTCCTCCTCGTGGTCCTTTGCTTCAAAGGCCTCTGCCTCTGTCTTTAACTCAGACGTTTCCGACTGCTATCGGAGAAGAGATAAGGAGCTACACCAAGTGCAATTCCCCAATCACCGATGTTTGACACTGACTATATCTACTCCTAAGTTCCCTTGGTATGCTGTGTAGAACTCTTAAGGTGCCAACTATGCTCTGATACTACTCTGTTACGCCCCTCTCCAAGTCATACCGAGGCGGGATCCAGGATATACATAAAAATTAGACATGACCCGACAGTAATAAGGGAGTCAACCTGCTCAATTTCTATATACACTCCTATATATATACAATAAGACAGGTATATGTATCAATTCAAGTTATTAAAGGTGGTATCAATAACAAATATAAAGGCAAAGGTGGTATTTGTGAAAATACTAAGTTTATGTGCATGCTTACTTTGCCTCTATCTATGAGTAAATGTGTTATCACCTCCAAGTATATGTGTTCTTCTTCCATTAACTATGAGTCTGTGTGCTCATATCTCCCATCAGTTGCATGCTCTGTATATGTTTCTCTCTGGATAATGGCATAAACACATGATATGGTGATATAAAACATCAAACACAATAATGAATTTGTAGATAGTCAAAATGTATTTTCAGTTAGGCCAATGATCAGCTTGAATCTAAGAAGTGAACGCCCATGGGCTAAATACTTCAAATGGGCCCAAAGTCAAGCCCACAACAAGTTGCAATAAAGGTCACCTGACAATTGAAGCGAACCTCGCCAAACAGCCCATGTTGACTCAACTTGACCAGCCCATGTTGACTCGACTTGACCAAGTCAAAAGCGAGTCGACTTCCAAAACACACCCCAAGCCAAGTCAAAAGGCGTCATCAGTTGGCCAAACCTAGAGTCGAATTCTGTGTTAAATTCGAGCTTAGAGGCGAAGTTCGCCAGCCAATGAACTTCGCCCACACTAACTCAAGTGGACCAAGTCATCCGCTTCTAAAGAAGACGCACCCACATTCGCAGCGACCCTAGCACATGGCCTCAGTGATATTCACCCACACCTTCAGCGAACTTCATTAAGTCTGTGAAGTTCGCCAAATAGCTATTTTGAAAGCTATTTTCAAGGCATAACTGCCCCCCATTATCTCCTACTTTAATGGCTGCTTAATCCACTATTAAGGGCCATTAACTCTCTCTTTTAGCCCATAAAAGGAGGGGAGATCACTCATTTTGAAGCAGCTAGGAAAATGGAAGGAGATCATAGAGAGATCAACTCACATGTAGAGAGGGATTTCTATTATCGCAATTGCGATTCAATTGAGTTAAAGTGTCAAGATAAGACTGAGCTATCTTCCAAACCACTAAGCTCTCATCAAAGGCAAAAGACCAGTCATCTTAGTCAGTGCTTCAACAGAGTACAAGATCGCCACTCCATCGGCACACAAAAAAGAACCTTCCCTAGGAAAATATTCATTTTTTCTTTGTTTCACTTTTATTCTTCTATTGTAATCTCAGCTAATTACAATATTAAAAAACTAGAAACAGGATGGCAACTTTGCTAGGGACTTCTTTCTCCTCCGATAAGAAAATTGTGTCGCACACTGACACTAAGACCCTTTGGTCTTTTGCTAAAATGTTGGTCATTGAATTTGACCAAGCAAAGTTCGAGGAATCTATTTCCATGAACCGAATCTCCTCAATGGCAACTATACACAGTTGTCATAGAATTCGCTGTAGTGCAAATCTTGGGTCTAAAATGACCCCCGTGTGTGAAAAGGTTGCCTTCACCAAAGATAGTTTGAGCTTTGCTAGAAGCCAAACAAACTTCGCCAAGAGCGAAGAAAATTTGACTCTCGCCTCGAGCGAAGATCAAGATGTTACCACATCTGTTGATCTCAGGCTTTAGTCTACGACTCCCCTTGGATTTCAATTTAAAGCATCTCGCAATGCTCAATATGCTTTCCTGATAGAAGCTAAGAAAGGGGGTAACCCCTCATCTAAATTACGTCACAGAAATAATATCATCACTAATGATTCCGCAGGACAAAAGTCTAGCCAGTGCCGTCGTAAGTGACATTCGGACTCCAAGACCAGCGAAATTGGCACCACTATAGATTCTAAGAGAATTTATATCTATGAAGAGAGCTTGCCAATGTCAGCATTGTGCTACTCTCAAATAAGTGGTCTTGACAGTTCAAAAGAGTTGCCAATATAAAACTATTCCTAAAAAGGAATCAGTTTTTAACCATCTTAGTCAGGGTCCTGAGCCTTCAAGGGTTCAAACTAGACAACGATGACGTGCCCGAAGAGGCAAAACACAACTATTCACTGTCAATATGATGATGTAACTTCCAAAAACAAGGAAGAAAATACAGATAGCTCGCCCGATCTGGTGTATTCTCCTGGCATTGGGTCTATTTTGCCAGAAGCTGACGGTGTGCATCGCAACACCAGATTAAGAAGAAGAGCGGTGATTCCTTTTGACTACTCTTCCCTACAAGTGCAGACACCATAGCCTTCACTTCAAGTGAACCAACCTACTTCTAGCGACGCCAACTTTGCCATAGCATCGAAGGAAACCCTTAGTTCAAGTCAAGAATGACAATGGGGAGTAGATGTGACAGATCGAGAAGATATTCTAGCTCAAATGGCTGTTCAGAAGAAAGATTCAGACGAATAGATCGAATGCCTGGAGAGGATGATTGATTTAGACGAACGGATCGAATGTCTGGAGAGGATGATTGAACAACTCTTGGCTACTCATCGTCAACCAAGCTCTTCAAAAGAGAAAAGGTCAATCGGCGAAAATTCTGCAGAAGAAGATCAAGAGCATCAAGACGATGCAGATTCTGAGCATGCGAGATCAGAAACAACAATACCTTCAAAGCTGAGCAAGGAAGTAAAAGCCTTAGAGGACATTCAGAAGCAGCTCAACATTCTTTCTCAACAAACTGAGCTTAAGAAGATTAGAATTACCCGACCTTATCCCGTCGAGTCGGACATGGTTCCCTTTCTCATGAAATTCAAGCCACCTACATTACATACGTTTGATGGCAAAGGTTCTCTGAACCAACATATTTACTACTTCCATCAGCAAACTGGAAACGTAGTGGGTAACAATGCCATTAAGACACGTCTGTTCATTTGCACCCTCTAGAAGGTAGCCTTTGATTGGTTCTAAAATTTGCCCGAAGGCTCAATCAGATCACGGGTAAATTTAGAATCGAAGTTCCTCTCACAATTTCATGAGGAACAATCTGACGTTACTATGGCCAAACTCCATTCCGAGAAGCAAAACAGAAATGAAACGGTCATAGAATACATCGAGAGATATCGCAATCTGACGTTGCGATGTTGAGATATGCCTCTACTGATGTCACTTCAAATTTGCCAGCACAAGTTTGTAGCACGAATTGAAGCTCACATGGGTGTCGTTCCTGCCCACACATGGAAGGACTTGATGGGACATACTGAGATAGCAGAAAAATCATCAGAGCATTTCAACAAGTTCGAGCCTCGCACCAACTTCAAGGGCAACAAAGCCAAACAATGGCGACCTACTAAAAGCTAAAGAGACTTTCGTAGTCGGGGTTCAAAATCTCAATAACAACTAGCAAAGAGAATCAAGGAAGAATTGTCAGTGCAATTATTCATTCAAGGATGAACATATAGTCGTCATCTTCCATGTGCTCAACAAAGGGAATCGTTTGAAGCTTCCTAAACCTCGACATCCCGAAGAAGTCGAAAAGATTGATGACCCCAACTACTGTCTTTTATCATAGAATGTTGGGACACCCAACAAAGAACTGCTACATCCTCAAGGATAAGATTCAGACCTTCATCGAATCAGGGATCCTCAAGCTCAAACCTGAGCAAAAGAAAGTCAACACCAACATGGTGACTCTTTAATTTGGTTCAATGCCAGAAATCCAAGATCAAAACGGTGTCATCCCCATTGCTACTATGAGAACTATGACTGTCAAAATTAACAAAGCCAAGGCTTGATCCCTGTCACCACAGTGAGAGGAGAAATGATGTAGGTGCATCCTGACCTTCTTCAAGATGAGGATTGGACTCTTCAGAAGTCTAAGAACAAGAGTACCATCTCCACAATCATCGAAGAAGAATCTCTACACATCACTCATTGATTCATAAGGAGAGAAAGTGGCCATGGTAGGAACGATGTCCGGCAAAGATTAGCTAAGGAATTATAATCAGCCAGGAGCATCCAAGAAACCAGAACCAACCAAGCAAAAGGACACTCAGCTCGATAAGGCCTTACAGCGTCCTCTAAGTGACCCTAAGGCCCCATTCAGATATGACTTCATGGCTCAACTGGCCAACATCCCAGCATGTATAACATTATTCGAACTTTTATGTTTGTCTAAGGACACAAGAGAAGCTTTGAAAGAAGCTATGAATGATAGTGAGTTGTCTCTCGCTCACATGATCGAACCTCCTCAAGATGAAGGACACGAGCAATGCTATCAATGCCAACAACAGCCACCTTGCATCACCTTCATTCTGGAGGATATGTTGTCAAAGATCATCATCACTATTCGCGGGAAAAGTCGGCTTGATCTTCATTGATGATGAACTCATTACAGCTTTATGCGTTTACAAATGAATTCAAAAAAAGCTCGTCTTTTTATAAGACTTGGTTACCATGAAAATCAAAACAATAAAAATTACAACTTTCTCCTTAAAACAAACGCAGGACCCTAAGTTGCTTTTCTTTCGGTCGTTTCGTCGAGTCTGATTTGGTTCAGTCTCGTCGAGGTCTGCTCATCTGAAGCTTCATAGCTTTGATCCATCGCTTCGCTAACTTGCACACCTCACCGCGCTTCATGCATTTCATCGACTCGCTTTACGCGTTTACGTCGCGATTATGTCATCAATGGCCCTCGCAAATCTAGGAATATTCGCGCTGCAAGGAAGACCTACAGGCCCTCAGATCTAGAATCTCAAGGGTTTTTTCGAAGGCAGCAGATATCTGGGTTTTTTATATTAAAAAAATTTTCTAGGGCACTGCCCTAGACCCGAAAGGGGCCGCTGCCCCCTTGACCCTCCACCAGCTAACCAACTAGTGGGACCGTCGAAAACTCTGCGTGGGGCATCAATGGTTTGCTGTTGCATCGTTGGATAGCTCGCCAATCGTCAACCCACTTCACAGGTCATGTCCGGGAACTTACAGGTAATTTTCAACGCCTACAGATACCCTCTCAAAAGTGTTTCCGTGTCGTTCTTTTATAAAAGAGCCTAAAATACTTTGGATATGAATACCCAAACCTTCAATTGACATAACAGGACCTGAAAACAGCTTCAAATCTTGATTTCTTCAATTCTTTCACATCATCCGGTGCTTTATTGAACCACTGAAAGTGTCACGGTGCTGCATTTATTATCTGACAGTTGTCAAAATCTTGAACCGATGCTAGTAACTGAATTTGTTTTACTTTAGCTCGTGTCGGTGAGCTGTCGTAGAACCGTTCATCAAACTTCTTGAGATTTCTCCTTTAGTCGGTGAATTCTCCATTTGCGACGCATTAATCGGTGTCAACACAGTTTAAGCTCTTAAGGTGTTGGAGCTGGGGGAACCAGTTTATACTCATATACTCCTGGGAGTTTTCCATCAGGGTTTGCTGAGTTATCATTTAGAATATTTTATAAAAATATTCTCCAGAAACTTCTCAACAAAAAGTGGGAAACAGTTTAGACTCGTATACCCTATTGATGTAATTTTGAGGCTCGAATAAACCAAGCCGGATGAAAAATGACCGTCAATGGGTGATAACTCCGCTCAATAAATATCCAAGGCCCCTCCAGATGTGTGGGAGGGAGGAGGAATTAATCGGTGGGCTGATTCAGGGCTGGTTTGATGCCTAGTTTAGCCCTGGTTTGAATTTTGGTTTAGGATCTGGTTCAGGACTGGTTCAGTCCAGTTCAGGACTGGTTCGGTCTGGCTCGGGCCTAGTTTGGGTCGACTTGATATATGGCTCTCCCCGAGATGATCGTCTTCCTGGTGATATATCACCTGAGCCAACGATTTCTGAAAACACTGAGGTTTGTTCCTTTAAAGGTACGAATTCTCCCTCCCGTTAAGTATGGGACTAGCTATTTTTGACTAATACAACTATAATTTGATGAATTTGAGGAATTCATTCTGTTACTGGCAGGAACTCCTACTGAGGCCCATTTTTCAGCTCCTCATTCTGATGCTCCTCCAGACTTAGTTATCGTGACGGCTGCCATGCCTGATGAACATGCCGTGAGACCAACTGCAGCATTTGGTACATCAACGACGGTTACTCTCCCGATAGCCCCGTTAAACTATGAAGCTATATCGATGGAAGAAGGTACGGGTTATCTGGCTAAGGATGTCTATGCCGGCCTTTGACTTAAGATTCTAAAATTCCCCTTTTTCTTTTTGTAGGGCTTACATCTCAACTCCATAATCTTGTGAGTGCGTTGATGTTAGACAATGATCCAGCTCAGATTATTATTTGTATGGAAGCTTGCTCATTCTTTTCCTTCATAAACATGATGATCGACAAGGTTCTTCAAGGTTGGCTTTCTCTCTGTCAGTTCAGGCCGGTCCTTGGTCCTAGAATGGTCTTGACAAGGGATGCTGGTTACCCAGAGTTAGCTAAGGTAATTACTGATGATCTTGATCATCTAGAACTCAAGCTTCAGAAATTACAGGAGTTGCAAATAGAAGGTATTTATTTTGTATAGAGCCGATCGAGTGGAATCTCTTCTGGAAGCATGGCACGACGTTCGCATTTTTACTAGACTCGAGGTTCAAATACAGCGGGACAGGATAGAGTAGATTAAGACTGCACTTGCCGAGAAATCAACATCCCTGGGCAACATTTGTTCTTGCATTGCATCAAGTGAGGCCAAGACAGTGCAGCTTAGGCAGGAACTTCAGATAGAGGAGAAGAACTTAACTGTCTTGGAGCTGACAAGGGTCAATGAAGAAGAAGCTCAAACAGTCATATCCAAGAAACTGGAGCTTTCAAGACAAAAGCTAGCTGAAGTTGAGGAAGAGGCTGCGAAAATATTGAACGCCGATGAGGAGTCTTTCAGGACTGAGTTGCAGAAGGAGCTCCAACAAACTTACAGCGATGAGCTGTCCAAGTTAGAACAACATATCTTTTGTCATAAACTTGATGTTTGAATGGCTGTAATTCCTTCGTTGAAAGACTCGACTCTTCATTGATTGAATAAATTTCTATCCTCCTTTTTTCTTGCTTATTATGATTTCTTATTACATTTGAAATAATCAACCATAATACTCATAGGATTTTTAGAAAACCCTCAGCCATCAACGGATGTAATGAGCCTTTTCCGATCACCGTTTGAACTAGGCTAGTATGCAGATTATCTAGATCTGTTCCGTACGTGACGTTGTGCTAAAAGGATGAAACTCTTTTATACTTGGTGCTATAATGTTGAATACATAGGCTTCGTCTTCTTTTACGGGTAAGAGACTAACTGGCAACGCGTGTTAGGCGTTGACTTTAGGGTTATTGGCCAACCCCAAGTCATCAATAGATTTGACGAGCCTTTACTGATTACCGTTTAAATCGGGCTAGCATATCGATTATCTAAACCCGTTCTGCATGTGACGTTGTGCTAAAAGAATGAAACTCTTTTAGACTTGGTGCTATGATGTTAAATACATAGGCTTCGTCTTTCTCATGAGAATACACTACCTAGCTACATGTATTAGACGCAGGCTTATCCCTACTTAGGCTTCAGGATAAAACTTCCCAGTCTTGAATTCTGGTGTCTTCTTCAATCGGAAAAAGACTAAACCGGCAATGCGTGCCAGGCGTTGACTTATCCCTACTTAGGATTCGGGATAAATTTCCCCACATGTGTAAGGCGTGGATTGTAGTGTTATTAATAACAACCTGCACAATTTTGAATATGTGGGTTTTCATTCTTTTTATAGTTAAGAATTAACCGGCAACGCGTGTTAGGCATAGATTTATCCCTACTTAGGCTTCGGGATAAAATTTCCCAAGATGAATTTTAGTTTCTTCTTCAATTGGTAAAAGACTAAACCGGCAACGCGTATTAGGTGTTGGCTTATCCCTATTTAGGCTTCGGGGAAAAATTTCCCAAGATGAATCCTGGATTGAAGGGTTAGATAACGTTGATGTGAGAAAAGAAGAATTTTATATTTTGTTTCTCTATGCTGGAGAGGAAGAATTTTATATTCTTTCTCCAGTGGAAAGAAAAGATAAAATTGATGTGGGAAAGGGAAAATTTTTTATTCTGTTTCCCGATGCTGGGGAGGAAGGATTTTATATCCTATCTCCAGGTCTTCTTTCTGAGGTAAAGACAAACCCCGAGACAAGAGAGGAAGAATTTTATATTCTATCTCCTGGAGAGGAATAATTTTATATTCTATCTCTAGTGAAAGGAAACTAAAAGTGAGATCTCCACTTCAAGAATCTTAAGAGGTGAGACTAAGAGTGGGATCTTCACTTCGAGAATCGAAAAGATTCAAATAGCTTTCACTTTTATAGGATTTGCTACCTGATCTGAAAATGACTTTCTCGTTTATCGAGATGAAATTATAATTTCAGTCCTAACCTTGGGAAGGCGTGACCGAAGAGGAAAGGGTAGAGCCCTTCTGTTTATCACAAGGGGATCTTGCTCCTGGAGAGGAAGAATTTTATATTCTATCTCTAGTGCGAAGGAAGCTAAAAGTGGATCTCTTGTTTGTGGAAAGAATCAAGAGGGGATTTTGATGGTGGATTGGACTAGAAAGATTTTTTTAGTGAACTCACCATCAATGAATTTAATCAGTGAGGGAATTTATGGTCGAGAACAAATTTAGGGTTATCCTTAAGGACAATAGGTGAAATATTTCGTGAGAAACTTCCCGTCAAAATGAGTTACCCTAAATATATTAAGGATAGTATTTTTTAGGATCTTCCTATTTATCAGATTAATTGCCTGTCACTATTTTGGGTGATTACACGATACGCATCATTCGAATAGAATGTGTCTATCACAAACGATCCTTCCCATTTAGGTTCAAACTTATCCTTTTTCTTAGAATCGAGAATTATTGGTCGTCGAGCAGCGAGGACCAGATCTCCTTCCTTATAGCTTCTTTGTCGGACTCTCTTATTAAAAGCCCTTGACATTCTGGCTTGGTAAAACTCGATGTGTTGTTGAGCTTCCAGGTATTTTTTGTCCAACATCTTGAGCTCTTCAAGATGCCTCTAATGTTGTTCTTCTGCCGTTATCTCAGTTGCGAGGGCGATACGAAGTGATGGGATTTAGATTTCCAATAGAAGTACAACTTCACATCTGTATACCAGAGAATATAGGGTAGCTCCGGTAGACGTGCATATTGTGGTGTGATATGCCCAGAGTGCTTCTCTGAGTTTATCATCCCAATCACATTTATTGGTCTTCACGAGTTTCGACCAGACTTAATGATTGACTTGTTGAACGCCTCCGCTAATCCGTTTACAGCAAGATTATAAGCCATCGACGAGACGTCTTGAATCTTGAACTTCTCGCAAAACCTGATGAAGGCATTGCTAATGAATTGAGGACCGTTATCATGTATGATCCGCTTCGGCACGCCGTGTCAGTAGATGGCGTGATGCTTGATGAACCTGATGCCATTATTTATTTTCACTTTTTTAAGTGGGATTGCTTCAGCCCACTTAGAGAAGTAGTTGGTAATTGCGAGAATGAACTGATAACCTTTAACTGACGAAGGAAAAATAGGACCCACAATGTCCATCCCCCACGTCTGGAACGTCCAAGATGTAGTCGAAGGATGCAAATGCTCTGGGGTTGATGCAGGTAATTCGCGTGTATTTGACACGCATGGCACTTTTGAGCGTACTCAATTGCATCATTAATTATTGTTGGCCAGAAGTATCCCATTTTCTGATACGATCATAAAGCTTGGGACCAGATTGGTGTGCATCACACTCTCCTCCGTGTACCTCCTTAAGGACTTCTTCTCCCTCTTTGTTCGAAAGACACCGGAGCAGCAAGTCATTGTACCCGCGATGATATAATGTCTAGGACTCTGCATTATAAAAGAACTTTGGCACTCTTCGTCGGATGGATTCCCTCTCTTTTGCGTTGGTAAAATATCATATAGGACGTAGTCGATTATAGGAAAATGCCAATCGCGAGGCTCCGGTTCATCCTGGGTTGAGTATACCTCTTTCATAACCACCCCTTTGTCGCCTTCCTCCTCACTATATATTAGTACAAATAGTTTGTGAGTTCTCACAGTAACTAATTGTTCAGTCTAAGGAGGTTACACTCACGATACTGCTAACGCTGCTAACGCATCCGCGTATGCTTTCTAGAGACGCGGAATATACTCGATGAAAAATTCTTCAAACGAGTCTGTCATTCCAACGACCGCCTAATGATATGAAATCAGATCTAGATTCCTGACTTTGTAATCCCTACGGATTTGTCTGACCATGAGTTGGGAATCCCCAAAGGCTTCAAGATATTCAACCCCCAGTTCTTTGGCGAAACTGAGTCCAATAAGTAACGCATTGTATTCGGCCACGTTATTAGAGCACAACTTGGTTAGCGAGTAAGCCCGAGCCATCACATGCTTTCCTAGAGAAACTAAGACAACTCCAACTCTGGAAGAAATCTTAAAACATCCAGGGGTACTAGGCACATTGGTTGCTCGAGAAGCTCCGTCAAAGTACAATCGCCATATTTGCTAATGCGATGTAGTGTTGACTTCATGGGTTTCATCTGGCAAGTCGTCATATAATTCAGCTACATCCGTTGTAGGGTTAGCTGCTAAGAGATCGCAAATTTTCTATCCCTTGACTGACTTCTGTTGCTTGAAGTGTAAGTCGTATTAAGACAAGAGCAATGCCTATTTTACCAAATGCTAACTCATGGAGGCTAGTTGCTCATGAATATCCAGACTAGATTTACGTTGGAGATAACATAAATCGTCTGTCCAACTAAGTGGTGTTAGATATCATGCCCCCAAGATATTGTTTTGATGATAATAATTTATTCACTATGTGTATTATTGTGCACTAACATTTCAATGCAGATTTAAACATCAAATTATGATCAAGATATATGAACAAGTGTTGGATGAGTTCAAGGCTAAAGAAGTAAAGAAGAAGATGTTCGTACAACGTCCAATGTAAATTTACTTTTTCTTTACTTAGATTCTTTTGTACAAGCCTTGATCACTCACATACACACACATAAGCATT
>JBAKGM010000002.1:10164688-10181818 GCA_037177215.1 Asparagus racemosus | reverse complement strand
TAAGTATTAATAAAACTAGCTGGGTTTATAGATAAATCAATGTAAAACATTGGGCCCAAAGACAAAAACCCCTAAATTAAATCTACCTTCTAAATTTACCCTCACCAGTGAGTGCAAGTGCCCTTCTGTTCACGTGATCAAAAGCCTCCTGCTCACGTGAACTGTGATCCAACCTCTCAAGTGATTGCTTTCTTCCCTTCGCACTTCACAGCTGAGAAAAATTCTCGTTCCGCTGCCTCCTCCTGCGGCGACCATCCAGCAGCCCTTCGTTTTTTTTCTTCTTTTTCTTTCTCTTTATTCTTGTACAACCGCCAATCTTTGATCTTATACAACGCTGTCTTCTATCTTGTTGGTTGTGGAGAGAATCCTAAAATTCGGCATCCGATGGTACTGATATAAACTATTTTACAAATACAGTTGGAAAAATAGACTCTTCAATACATGAGTGGAAGAGTTAAAACTACATGTCTATGTGCTTTAATTTTCATATATAATGACTAAATACATAGATTCATCCTATTGTATGCACGTATATCGATACATGTATCCAAACCCAGATCATGAAAAATAAGACAGATCTTTGAATTGCTTTCATGATATTATTAGAATCATGATCTCAAAATTCCAAGTGTGAAAAAAAGAAATACCGTGTGGCTCCATGTAATTCCCGTATGACAGAATTCAAAAGAGTCTGTCAAGTATGTTGTCAAGGGTAAAACCAAGGCATGCCATCAACTTGGTCGACTCCGACACAAAGACCTTCGTACCTTCTCAGGATAAAACCAAGATACGTCATCAACTCGATCGACTCCGACACAAAGACTTTGGTGCCTTCTCAACGTAAAATCAAGGCACATCATCAACTCGGTCCGACTTCGACACAAAGACTTTGGTACCTTCTTAGGGTAAAACCAAGGCACGTCATCCACTCGGTCGACTCCGACACAAAGATCTTGGTAACTTCTCGGGATAAAATTAAGGCACGTCATCAACTCAGCCGACTCCGACACAAAGACATTGATACCTTTTCAGGGTAATACCAAGGCAAGCCATCGACAAAAAGACCTTGGCATCTTTCTAAGTCCAAGGCACGTACCCCAAGACCTTGGTGTCATTGCGAGTAAACCCAAAGCACGGAGTCGAGTCACCCTACTCGCCATACATGGAGCTGAGTCGCCTCGACCCAAAAACAAACTTGTACTCAAAAAACAGATTGTAAACTCTTAAATAGAAGAATGCAATCTCAAAGATACATAGTTCAAATTGACAAAAACATCTTTTTATTCACATGTGTGAAACTATTTACAGTATAAAGGAGCTGAAAAGGGGGAAAAGAAAAGATACATTGGGGTTTGGGCTAGTCAGACTCGACAGATGCACAGGACTTAGAGGCACGAGTGGAGCAACACCAGAAACGGAAGCATGAGTCAGACTCAGAGGAGCGGTAGTAGGAGGTGGAAGAGGAGTTGACTAGACCTCAGCCTCAACCTCTTCCTCTTCTCTCTCTCCACGCTCATCCGCCTAGCTGTTAAGAGCTGAGCTCTCACCTGCCTCCTCGGCTGACTCTTCGTCATCCTTATCACCACTCTAGCCATCGAGCGCAAGCCCCCTCCTTACTTCTCAATCTCTTGAAGCGCGCTAAGGCAGGTGGCTGCCATTGGAGGATAATGGAAGCAATTTGGATCACTCCTGATCCCAGTTGGGAGCTGCGGCTCAAGGTAGTCATAGCTAGCCTTGCAGGCCAGCGCCATCTCCATCTTTCCAAGAGTGCTGTGGCAATAGCCTTCAACAACCTCGAACCGGTGGGCCTCGGACTCCAGATGAGCGAGGTGGCCCTACAATGCCTTGAGCTCAGTGAGGGACGACTCTCGCTGTCGCTCGGCCTCCAGCGTAGCATGAGTACTCTCCTGCCTCAACTTCTCATGAGCAGTCTGCTCCTCCTTCAGCTGGTCCTAGAGGCTCTCAACATGTTGACGAGCCAGTCAAGCTCGCTCGAAGGATATGGTGCTTTCTCGCCTCTCGAGCTAGACCTCATCCTCCAAGAATTTTATCCTCCCATCCCGCTTGTGGAGATCATGCTTGAGATGGCCGAGGTATTCTTTGAGTTTGCTGATCTCAGTCAACTTCTTGCTGTTCGAAGTCTTCAAGCTGTTAATCATCTTCTCCCGCATCTCCACCTCCTGACGCCACTAATCCTCGCCCCTCTTCCAAATGACCAGCTCTTCCTCCTTGGTAGCCGGCACAGCAAGGGTCGTCTCTAGGTTAGCCTTCTGGGCCTCCAACTATCATTGGAGCTTGAGAAAGGAGGTTCAGACTCACTCATAGTGCCCGAACAGCTCCTAATCCACCAGAGCTCCTCGGACCATATAGCTCTTCAGGCATTGGTGGAGGCTAACATCTGGCATTTCGCCAAGGATCTCGTTGTCGCGATTGAGGTAGAATTGCTTGACAGCTCAGGTTTAGGCAAGTTGAGACTCCAGAGCCGCCCCCCTCTTATCTAGATGTCACTGTGGCGCATGTCTGCACTCCTGGGTCAGCTCTCTATCATTGCAGGAACCAACTCTAGAAGACCCCATAATCAACATCCTCAGCTGGTCCCACTTCTCTGCCTCGAGCTCATTGATGCGATGAGGATACGACCATCTAAACCTCTGAGTAGGTGGTGCCCCCTCACTAGCTGGCTCTTTCCCCTGCTAATGGGCTAACTCAACAGGCGTGTCGGTAGCTACCTCTTCCATTATTAGGGCTTCAGTCTCTTCAGCCTCGGCCATAGAGATTTTAGCCCCCTCATCGTGGCTAGGGGACTTGTCGTCAATGATGATGACGTCAGTTTCTTGGGCCTAGACAGCAACAACATCCTCCCTCACTTCCTGAGGTGAAATCTCTGTCGACGGCTAGCTCCTCGCATCCCTCGAAGCAGCAGAACCCTTTCTAGCCTCCATAGCGACCTCAATCGTCTTTTCGGGGCCTCGGCTGCCCACTTTCTTCAGCCTTCTCTTCTTTTCAGACCTCTTGGCCTGAGTCATAGCATCCCTTGACCTGGCCAGCCGAGTCACTATTTCAGCCACCTGGGCCTACGCCCTCACGGCCTCTTCAGGAGCCAGATTAGGGCAGAGGAGCTTCTTTGGCCTCGTCAAAGGCCCTCCTCGAGTTGGGGTAGGGGGAGCACCGACGCCACTTCAGTCTCCTCTATGCCCAATGTCAGTGCAGGCACCCTAGTTTCATCCTCCACGGTAGGAGGAACAGAGGAGATGCTGACAACTTGCAGGACCGAGTTGTCGAAGAGGTCCTCGATCCCCCAAGAGCTAGTGTATGCATTGATCATCTCTAGTGCACGCCTCTCGGTGCTTGACATCAGTCCTGGCCTCAGAGCCTCCTTGATCTCAGGCCAGCTGGAGCAGCCCAAGATGGAGTCGTCCCCGGACACCCATATGAACTTCTCCTTCTAGTCCTTGTTAGACTCAGGAGTGTTGGCGATGATTTTATTTGCCCTGAGACTTGGAGGTAGTAGTGGGCCTCGTGCTGGCTCACCGTCACACAGACAAGGTGGTCGAGGAGCCCTAGAGTGGGATCGACTCCTAGCTAGTGGCGGATCACCACAAACCCCACCAAAGTGGTGAAGGAGTTTAGCTTCATTTGCGATGGTGACACCCCCAGTGCCTTGAAGACTCGACAGAGGAAGGGGTGTAGCAACAGGCATAGCCCGTACTCTAAGTGCTTGAGATAGACTGGAACTAGATCATTGCCATGGTCAGAGACCGCCTGTGATCTCGTCGGCGCCGTCAGGGCAAATGCCCTAGGAATGTCAAACTTGCCGTATAGTACCTCTAGCTACGGCAATGACACCTTAGAGTGGAATTTCAACAGCTGATTGATTCTGGCCTCATTCTTGACTACTGGAGTTGAAGACGCCATCGAGTTAGTTCCAGAGATCGCCGGAGAAGAAGATCTGAAGATCAGAGTTCTTTCATAGGTGAAAAATTTGAGAGTTTGTGTGAACAATAAAACCTTTCACATCAAAGCAACCGTATTTATAGGCATCAAGGCCGATAGGTGGCAAGATCGCAACGACAGACTCAACTCAGAGCCAACAGTGAAGATCATTCCTAGAATATGAGGCTGCAACTCCAGAACTGATGCTTCCCTCGTCTTAATTAGCCCCAATCTCTACATGAGAATCGAGGCAGCAGCAGCCCAGAATTATCCTTTGACGTCAGCAACATCACTCAGAAAAGACTCTTCGGCACCCCTTATAAATGCACCTCGGGACCCCGCCAGCTACAGTCTTATTTCACTCAGACTCGGCTAGCCTGAGTCCAAGTAAAAGGGGCTAGTGTTATGATAACGATTTAGCTAAGCGATAATTCTCTTTTTGGTGTCGACACGTGTCCCATATCAGCACTAACCATCAGACCAGCTCAATCCTAGTCAAGGCGACTCGAGTGCCATGGGCACTCGTCCCTCTTAGAGGCAGGCTGAGTCAGGACAAGCTCTCACTCGACCTCATCATTTGAGTTGACCCCCCTTCATTCACTCAAGGCAGGGTCGATAACTTGCGAGGCCGACAATAAAGGTGGTACTTATCGTCTCTATCGCAAAGCCGAGTTGAGAGGCGGTTAGTCCTCGAACTCCTCACCAACACCTGTCCATCATCATCATTTCCTCTACCACAAGTCTCCTGACTCACCATACTTTGTCAGCGCCACTCCTTCTCAATCAACATCACATCACGATCAGTCATGACTCGTTCCGTCCACAGCCGACACCTGTATGCTATCTGCCAATCCAACTACCACCCTAGACTCGGCCAGAGTTACACATCTACCCCTCTCAGCTGGGTATAAATATGGGCTCATCGCCTACTGCCACAAGGCTAGTCCAATCCCCCTGATCGGGGCTAGGTATGCCATTCCTAACTAGTTAACTTCATCATATGCATACTTAGAACCACTTTCAATTCATTGATTCCCCACTCAATGCTCTATACTGACTTGATTGTCCGAGGAATAACTGGAGAACCCAACTCCAGCCATCTAACGTGCCCATTTTGCAGCCATCTTATTCTGAGCAGGGAATCTATCGCCTACTATGTCTTCCATATCAACCCTGAGCGCCGTTGCTGTTTCAGGATTACCCGCTAATCTCGCTGTTGAGTCTCAGGACATCAACAACACTAATCCAAGAGCTCTTCCCTCTTGGCATATCATGTGTTCAACATGTTTATGGAATACGTTTTGTGTAGGTTTTATTTTGGTGTAGAGAAATCTTGGCTAGGAGTCAAAGCTCTCCACCACAAGGATGCGCATCCTACTACCGGAGGTCCATCACCACATATTCGTGGTCACTTAGGTGGAGCTCCAACTCCACCTAACACCATCTACGAGGTGCCTAAAACCCACCCCAATATCAAGCCTGATTGAAATAGCCAAGAAAAACCTCTATGTAAATAACATGAGCAATGCATATCCGTTAACATGAGTGGCATAGACACTAGTTGATCCTCCAAGGGCCCAACAACGTACCATTGAGCTGCCCACGGAGGTAATTCTGTGTAGATTTACTCATATATAGATCATGAGAACTTAGATAAATCTAGATAATTAAAAATAAGGCGATTCTTTTAATTGTTTTCAATACGAATAGCAGTTGGAAAGAATCTTAGCATGATGTTGCACCTGTGACCGGCACGGGGGAGATCAGACTAGGTAACTTTGTAATAACTTTTCACAGTAAATTATAGAACTGTCTCGTTGACCCAGTCAACCTGTCACATCTAATTCTCTTGTTCTTGGGCTCAGTCATGTGGATCTTTATTTAGTATTTTGTTTTAATTAATTGTATTAGAGGGCTGGCCACCAAATGAAGCGATCCTTTGTTTATGACCTCAATTGCATATGTCCAGAGTCCACAGTCAAGCTTCCTGTTTTAGTATCATTTGATTACTCCCTTGTAGTGGCAGTGGCAGTGGCAGTGGCAGTGACAGTGGCAGAGCCAGCTATTCCCTTGGGAGTTATAACTCCTTTTGGTAAATAATAAGAGGGTTGCTTCCTTTTGAACCTAACTATATTCTAAAGATTGTCTTTTTTTTTTACTGTTTTCATTGATGCTTATAACTTGTTAGATTTTCCCACTGAGCTTTTCTTATTGCAAGATTTCATTTTTCTTTCATATCAAAAAATATTTTTATTTCTTGAGAGCAAATAAATACACTCTATAATCATAATGAGTCGAAGCATATTTAATTATATGCTGCTGTGTGGGGATCATAATAAAAAAAATCTTGAATCATATGAACAAAATCTATAACTCAGATACTTGCATATTAATGCGTGGTTAATGTTTCGACACTACCAGACGCAAGTATAGACGCATGTATAGACGCATGTATGTATATGTGTGTCTACGTGCATATGCTAATGTAAACAAATTTTCACCTGAAATAAGTTACACTTTATCATATATTAATTTAGAGAATGATTCGTCAGTTAATGCTCAGCAGCTCATGTGTATGAAGCGGGCATGTCTACTTTCGACAAATGATGGTTATGAACTATCATGATGAACCTGAAATAAGATAACTGGATTCATTATACCTATGGATGCTCAGTTACATCTTTCAGACAAAAGGAAAGGGAAAAAACAAAGGTCAGTTTTTATTTTGATGACAAAAAAACCCAAAGCAACTATAAAAGCAGAGCCACTTCATTCCCAAGGCCGAAAACAAAGTCAATTCACAACTGCAATCCGCACACTTCTAGCTGGCCAACACAAGTGCCTCAGAGAACACTCACTGCATTGCCCCCTCAAATCTCTTTAGTCATCTCCCCAAAACAGAATCCAAAGCACTTTACAAGGAAACTGTGCATAATGGGCAACACACACTCTTTCTCTCTCCAGTCTCCTGCCCTCTGTCCTAGCTGGGTTTACCATGTGCAACTTGGTTAGGAGTAGTTCACATATATTAAGCTCAAATGAGTATTTTCTCTAACAGAAAACATGAGATGATAGTCAGTTCATAATATATGATTAAATATGTTAGGACTCATGATTAAATAGGGATATACCTTGTAAGTTAATATATATCCAAATAGATTAACCTAGTGGCAATCTCTGTACATGAACATGTGCAATCTAACAAATGTGTAGTAGAGTTCATGATTGGTGGGCTTTGGATGCTCTATTTATTTCAAGACTTGATTTATATAGATTAGGACTCAAGGTAGTGTTAGTATGATATGCCCTAGAAACCAATCATAGAGATGATTATGTTTAGTTTGTATTTATGTAACTTCTATAAATAATGTGTTATTTGGTTCCTCGGTCCCTTGAATAAATCACTTGTTATGGATCATTAAGTATGTGACTTGAACGTGAAACTCTGTAATTAGATTGTGATGTTATTCTAAATAGTCCGTATCTTTTGTCATTAGTTGGGACGCTAATGATTTTATAGGCAGCATGTGGATTGATTGATAATCATGTTTTGCGGATTATGGATATAAGATATCAAGTCAATCACATGGGTATATCTTGACCATTCACATCCCTCTGCATGTTTCGTGGATTATTTGTGTCATCAATATGTTTTATACAATGGTTATGTTCGGTCTTTTGACCTGAGACCATCATGACTTCCTACATAAGTATTGTATACTTTGATCTTACCAAACGTTTTCGTTGACCGGATAACAATAAATGAATTAGTCGGGTATACTATAAATCATGCTGAGGGATGTAAATGGTCAAGATGAAATTTGTCCCTCATATAAATGAGAGTATGATACCTCTGGGCCCCTCGAAGAAGATAGACTGAGAAAGTGCATGGCCATGCCTAATTAGTTGATAGTCAACTATTAAGAAGTCGGTCTAATTTTAGGTGCAAGAAATTAAAGGTTGAACTCTACAAGGGTGACACGTTTCCTACCTTGAGTTCAATAAAGATAACTAGGGATGAAGAGACCGACATATGTCTATTGTAGACTAGGTTTTGTCTGAGATGACATTTACGTGATTTGGGTAATCATATTGTCTTGCTAGGGCCCGCTTATGACTTGTGGACTGAAAAGTATTTTGGCACACTGCCAACATCATGTAAACCTAATGGGTCGCACACAAGAACATGTTAGAACGTTATTGAGAAAGCCCGCATAAATTAAGTCATATAGAGATATGATTACATGTGAGGCAATCGGGTAATCAGATAATGAATGATTTGATAAATCTCAGTTAATTAATCTGAATCAAGTAATCAGATAATGAATGATTTGACAAATCTCGGTTAATTGATCTGAATTGATTTGATCAATCACGTTTAAGAAAAATATTGACCAAGTTCAATGAGTCTATCTCCTAACAATCAATTGATATGATCAATCACAATTTAAAAATAAGATTTGATTTGAATAAATTTTTTGAGAAACTGTCTAATTAGAAACCCGATCTCTTTCCTATTTGATAAACCACCTCACAACTCTATAAAAGGGACCATAAGATGGATCTTTGAAAACACATCAATCCATCTTCTGAAATCGTGAGGGAGAGAGAGTAAACTCCAGAAGCCGCCGTCTTCGAAGTGCTAGCACACTGACGAGCGGAGTTCCAACAAGTTCGTATAAATACTAGTAGAGGTGTTGCTGATGTTGCTGCGCAACATCTCCCGAGGACGTAACGTTTTGTTACTTATTAATGGTGAAGTACCAACAAATGTCAACGTGATGGAAAATATCATGCACTCTCTGTATCCAAAGTTTCCTACATGGTTCCAGCTATTAAGGAAGCAAAAGACAAGTCGATAGACAAGACGATGAGTTCTCTTCAAGTCTATGAGAAATAAATACAACAAAGATCAAATTCGACAACAATACACCAAACACTAGAGTCAAGGTTGAGTCTAGGCCGCTAGAGGTGGTCGTGGAAATACAGTTCCACAACAACGCAGCTATCAGAGGATAAGGCCAAGATTGAGGAGGCAATCACCAACATGATTAAGAGAAAAGTAGTAACGATAATCATGGTAAGGAGCTATCTTAGGCATTTATTCCAAGACATGATAATCGAAACATTCAGCGTTACAATTGCAACAAGTTTGGACAATATGCTTTGGATTGTTTGGAATCAATCTTTTGATTGATCACAACAATCAAATTTTCCAAAAGTTGTAAAAGAAAGCCTTATCCTCCTTGTGAATGACGAGGAGACTGATCAAAAGAATGTGTAATTTCTTGATTTTACAGAAAGTAATCACATATGCAGGAGAAAAGAAATATTTGAAGGACTCTCAGAGGATGCTCATGGCAATGTCAGCTTAGGAGACTCAGGTCAAAGGTAAATGAAAAATTTTCAAAAAGATGGAAAACCTTCTTATATCTCACATGTTTATTATGTACCAAACATGAAAGGCAACATCCTCGATTTAGGACAACTTTTACCAAGAGGGTACATAATACACACGGAAGATAGTTTTCTTAATTAAAAAGATGCAAAAGTAAGATTAGTGACAAAGGTGGAAAATGGAAAATGGCAATGAATCACATGTTTCCGCTCCATCTCAATACGAAGCTTCAAAAGTGCTTATATGGGCTCCTAAATGATGATCTCAACTTTGCGTATGAAATTGAAAAATATATTTAATACATATGGCTTAAATTTTGACCATTGTTCCTCAACTTTCTTAAGTGCATCACTTTAGATTCGAACAAAAACATGTCATTCATTCAAAAACTTATCATATAATTGAATTAGTCCTCTGTGGCGGCACTTAATTCTTCAAACTAAACTTTGAAACCCAAGTAATAACAATATGAAATTATCAAAATATAATAGACTCCTAGACAACTAAAAAATAGTGTTAAAGCCATATCCAGCTGAGGTATATCAAGTTTTATTCTGCTAGTGCTAATCCCAATCAAGATTGAGGAAAGCAGAGCGAAGCAATGAGGCACCGCTTAGTCTTTTGGGGATTAAGTGGCAAGGAAAAGAGCGGTCCAAATCCTATTATAACTTTGAATATGAATAAAATTCAACAAAAATATAATCAAGTTCAAAAAAAGAAGAGCACTAGAGCAGTATAATCAAAGTACTTGAGAAACTTAGAAAAATATGAACATTGAAAGTACACGTGCTGCTCGACACTACTACTACATGCACCAAGGGAGATCAAGAGGTGTCGTGGCGTGGAGAATTTGTTAAGGGCTGAATTTGTTGAAGAAGAATATGGTTTTGGGGCTAAGGTTTTTTGGGTTGAGATAGTTTAGCTATAGGCAAATTTGTTGGTGAGGCTTTATTAACGAGAGAGCTTCGACTAAATTTGGGGTGAGCTTTGACAAAGATGAGATGGGCGAGGTGGAGAAAAGGAGAGTTTGCAAGAGAAAAGGACTTGTCGAGATGGACAAGGTGGATGGAGGTGGATGAGGCTAGAGGCAGAGAATATGGGGTCTCGGGTTTTCTTTTGGGTTTGGAACACAGAAGAGAGAATTAAGAAGTGAAGGAGAAAGGGCCGCGGGTTTAAGTTTTAATGTGGGTCGGGTTTGAAGAACGTAATAACGTTGTATTTAAACTTAGAATTTTTGGGAAAAATATCATAACAAACTTAGCATTTTTCTCCTTGCATAAAAAATTCTAATTGCTGAAGAGATCAAATTTGTATCGACACCCTTGTCCTTGGGATCATGCTCCCATTTGTTAAATCTACTAGGTTGTAGCTTATTATGTCCACTTCCTACATTATAACTTACTTCTCTAGGGATTCAACTGTCAGTAGAATTAGACGTATTAGTGCAGTAGCAAAAGTTTTCCTACAAACTTTTTTTTAATATTGTGCTTATTATATTTGGACATCATCAAAATTGAGTAATCATTGAGTGTCCTCTACTAGTAATCTACCTTTAGCTTACAACATCATGTCAAACTTCTCTTTAACATGATGTAAATTTCTCTCCCCAAAATTTATCTCACCATCTAAATTAGTTATGATAACTTCAATATTAGCTACACACATAGAGGAAAGTATCTATCAACTATAATTGATTTACACCATTCATTACGATATCTATTTCTAAAATTCATGGAGATCAAAAATCATGTAGATTCAATATTCTAGCCAATACGTCTTATGACCTCAAAGGTGAGCGGTCTCCAACGATCTCAAAAAGTCTTTTTTTTTGTTGCTTGAATTATAGAATATAAAACTCCAAACCATGTCATTTTTTATCCATTGAGGTTTGATGACATATAGATAATAAAAAATTGTTTGTATTAACAACATTGACGGACAAATGTGTATAGTGCATGTAACTAAGTTAGCTACACCGTACACCCTATTTGTTTTGCATAAGACATATCCATGCACGCATCGATGCGCACTAACACGCTCGCGCACGCACAAGGACACACCCAGACAGAGATATGAGAAAATTTCTAAATTGTCTATGACATAATTGAAACACTAACATAATTGAATAGTTTGTGAAGATCATAAATTACAATAGTTGATTATCCATCAAGTGCTAGTGATAGACCTAAGAGAAACTGCTTGGAAGCAATAAAGAAGATTGTGATAGTGGTTAACTTAATGGAGAACATAGCCTTTCACATAACTGAATGGAAGAAATTGATTATTGGGGCCAACCCCAAAAATTGAGGAAAAAAAAGCTTAGTTGTTAATATTATTGTTATAGGTATCCATATTTTTAAGCAATTAGCAGTCCAACCTCCCCCCCCCCCAACCCTCCAAAAAAAACTTGGCTCCTTTTTGGGAGGGGTAGGGGGATGGGAGAGAGAGAGAGTCCAAGACAACAAAAAAGAGAGATGGAAAAAGAAAGTGAAAAAAAACTATTATGACAGAAGAGAAAAGGTGAAAAAACAAAGGAAAAAACTGAGACAAGATAGAAATTGTCCAATATACAAATGTACAATTGAAACTTTATTCAAGTATAGCAAAATACACTATTTGGAATTGGCAAGGATTATTTATCATTTCTTGAAGAACAGTAGAGAAAGGCTTTTAGCCAACATAGTCAAAGATGTATGAAAACTTATGGTTCAATCTTCCATAACAAGTTTAGAATATTACTTATTCTTACTTACTCATGCAAGAACGACCAAACCAACTACGATCTAATATTCAAAAGTTTTTTTCATTTCTCTAAAAAGTAGATGCACATGAATATATGCATAAGTTTGTACAAACTAAAATCCGGAAAATCGAAGTTACAAATACAAGGTGTGTAGAACAACAGCAGAAAAGTTCTATTGCACAAATGAAGAAACGCAACTCTTCAGAAAAATCACAACAGATATAGTACCATATATCTAAAAGTGTAATATGTTTGGCAGCTAATAGGATGAGATTTTGATCAAATTTATTCGTTGCCTTTGAAAAATTAGGTTGCACTGCTCACTGATGATTTTTGATGAATCACAATAGCATTCAGAAGTAGGGGGACAACAATTGAAGCGTTACTCACAGGACTACAGGAACGAGAGTCAAAAACTTCCGGTTACGAGTAAGTTGCTTGCCATTATCCATCTGTTCCCACCAAGTTAAAGTATTATAGACACCCTGATCTTCAGCAAAGGGCGTTCCTTTCTTCCAATGAAAGAAGTGGTAGGTAACCTGAAAAAACAAGATACATCAGTATACGATATAACGAAAAATGGACTATGCAAACGAAATAAATTAAGGACAAATACCGGCTTGTTGACAAATAAAACCTATAGGGCAATAAATGAAACCACCAACTAGGAAAAGGTTTATCCAAATTGAGAGCAATAAGATTAGAACCAAACTCTAAGATATTTGACTTCCTTTGTATCATATCAATTAGAAATTCCAGATGAAAGATGGGCGTTATTCTCCACAGTGAAACGTATACTACACTACATGTTAAGGTGTTCTACAATGGTGCGTCAGAAAATGCATTCCATATACAGTAAAAAAAGAGTAAATTGTTCGCAAATGGAATATGTAAATAGCACATCTTCTAGAGTTATAAACGGTGAAAAGGAGTAAGTAGTTCATATGGTATCACAACACAGGATCTTGATGCAAAAGTAAAAGAAGAAACACCTGATTCCAGAAATTTTGAAAATTGTTCAGCATGCAGTTGATTGCATACAGAATTGAATTTAGAACACCAAATTATCAGCAACTTTGTTAACTGATGGTTTCTCTTAATCATGTAACATTCGCTGCTTGATGCATTAAAATAGTTCCTACCTGGAATGACAATGGATAATGCATCAATTTATGCTGATATCTAGTATGGAAGTTGAAAGCCATAAAAAATAAGGAAAAACAGGAGAAATGTGCAGGTCACTAAGAATATACTACTGATTTTCGAAGAAATCTATGACCTGGGTAACAGATGTGACCATCGATTTTGGTTTAATGATAGTTTTAGATGCTAATTAAAGATAAGCATCAAATTGCTTTTCAGAAAAAGAAATGTTCAACAGAATCAAAGCCCTAGCCTCATCATAAACACTTCCACTACATAAAAAAGGATTCAACAAACAATCTTTGCCAGCATCGCTCTTTAACTAAGTAAAAAAATCAATGCACTGCACATTTAACGCTTTAAGCAGATCATGAATTAAAGGTCCCATAAATAATAATAATAAAACTCTAAGATTTAGTGATTTAATTCAATGGTAGAGCAGTGGACAACTGTCAGTAAAGAAAAGGGCAACGCCTTAAAATAATTATAAAATTAGACAACTGATCATGGAAGAGTTGACTTTCAATTTGATGCCTAGCCAGAAATTAAAAAGTAAAGGAGAATCATACTCCACTGCTCAAAGTCCACAAAAATCAGACCGATGATTTCAGTCATCTCCAATACCCAGATGGAAAATTTCCTACCATCAATGAATCTAAATAAAACCAAGATTTAACAGTTTAAACCCATCGAAAATCATCTGGGCCTGTTCATAACCCCCTCCCAATTAAGCACCCAAAAAAAAGATAAAAAGGAAAAAGGATTCAAACAAGCAATACTCAGATGGAGAAAAATCCTCACTGTATCAAACAATCTAAACAAAACAAAAAAAAACCACAGCCCATAAAGCTCATCCGGGTATGGGCATACACCCTCAATTAATTAAAAAAAAGAAATCCTAAACACGTATAAGTCAAAACAAGCAATACCCAGATCAAAAAATGAGGAGAAAAGCGGGGGTTGGGGAATCTCATACAAGGAAGTGGGAGAGGTTGACGATGGTCCAAGCGAAGCCAGGGCTGCATCCTAAGATGGAGAGAACGAGGAGCCAGGAGAAGAAGAGGATGAAGATGTAGGTGCTCCACACACCCGGGTACATGAACCACTCCGTGTTCTTGTTCAAATCTGGAGGTGGCAACGTCTTCACATACATCTTCCCCATTCCAATCACTCTCTGTTGATTCAGATTTATGAACTACGGGTAATGAGTTTTGATCTTGAGATTTATATTGGGGAGAAGAGACGTGAGAAGATGAGTTTGATATGTTCAATGAGGAGAGAGGGAGGGACCAAATCAATGGATGAGTCGAAGTGCTAGGTCAGTGCTTTCGCTTCCGGTGGGCTCCCTCACAATTATGATAAACAACGAGATATTTTAGGTAGCCTTGTTGCTTCCAAAATTAATAGGGCTTTCCGAGATACTGGTCCCTAATATGTTCAGTAATTCCATGTTACTCCCTTATATCTTACAAATGGCACACCAGCCCTCCAACACCGTAGGGTCTTGTAAAATAATCTCTCTGTTAGTATTTTAATGGAAAACCTAATCATTGTTTGATTAACTCCTAACATCTGAAATTACCAAACTACCTCTCTGATATTTCAAACATTTATAAACCTCAACTGTGCGTTAGGATTCTTTTCAACCATTGGAAAAGAAGAACTCAAGTGGGTTTGAATTTTTTTTTAAGCGAGTATTGGGTCTAAACCCATTAAGAAATAGGTTAGGCAACATAATAGAGGGGTAAAATGATCATTTTGCCTCTAACTATTAAATTTGATAGAATATTCTCCTCAAACGTAATGTGATTTAACCTAAAGGACCACTTTGTAAGACCATATAGGATTTGAGAGATTAGAATGGAATTTTCAAGATTTGAGAGATTAGTATGTAATTTTCAAGATTTGAGGAATATTATGCAATTATGTAAGATTTAAGGACCTATATCAACAAAACCTAAATTATTATTTCTGATTTATCGATACTAGTCCTCCA
Organism: Asparagus racemosus; assembly: GCA_037177215.1. Taxonomy (NCBI): domain Eukaryota; kingdom Viridiplantae; phylum Streptophyta; class Magnoliopsida; order Asparagales; family Asparagaceae; genus Asparagus; species Asparagus racemosus. The sequence goes on along the minus strand of JBAKGM010000002.1, from coordinate 10,166,605 downwards.
CATCTTTCCTATTTTGAAATTAGTTCTCCAAGTTTTTTAAGTGTGTTAAATTTAGTCCCTTTGTGGCACTACTCATCTAAGTTATTAACAACGGTGGGGTTAGCGGTTTACCAGAGGTGGGTAAATCACCAGATTATAGATTGGGGTTAGCGGTTTACCAGAGGCGGGTAAATCACCAGATTATAGATTAACATATAAAACTAATAATTATATAAGGCTTAATTGCACTTGGTACCCCAAAGTTTCACCCAGTTTAAACTCTAATAGTCTAAAGTTTATTGTTGTCCACGTAAACTGAATATTTCAATAAATTTAAACTTTGATACCTTATGCTTGGAGACTTTTGTTTGTTTAACTCAAACAGCGTGCTTCATATGTGACTGACTTGGACTTTTGTTAGTCATATTATAAGAACACTCCAGAAATAGGTGGCAAAGTTACCGTAAACATAAAAAAGATGATGATAAGGAGCATTTATAATGAGCACACAGGGTGTTAATGTCATTTTTTGAAACATTAAGATATCAAATTGTTGTATTCTGAGAATTACCAAGTCTAATGAGCTCTTGAGAGTTGGCCACGTGTCATAATTAACTGGCCTAGTCCTAGTAATCTGAAAGCCCGACTTCGGTGTGAGGATGTTAGCGTCCTCGACCCATCTGGCAACCCAAATCCGAGACAAAAGGCGTCTTCGAGCCGGGGTACGCCAAAGGAAGCCAGGTCTGAGATGAAAGGCGTCTTCTACTCAGGCCCCTCACTAGAGAATTTCTCAAATAAAGAGATGGCCTATCAGCTTTAACAGCCGTACTTCGTCGCTCAGTCACCATTACATTTAATGTTGAGTTAGAGTCATCATGGCTCATTGGGCCGAAGTTATAACTCATCGGACCATGCCAGCACTTCAGCTGTTCTATCACTGTCGCATAAAAAGCAAAGGTGACTCATTCAACCGATTGCTAAATGTGTAAAGTGCAGTTTGATCAGCCAACTACACAAACCTAGTCAAATTACCAATGTACTCTTGCTAACTCACTATAAATAGTGGGTAATCTCCATTATTCAAAGGTATGCAAAAAAACTACTAAACAAACTCCCTAAGACAAGATTCTACAAACTCGCATAATCTGTTACTAACTTAAATGTCAGAGGGCATGCTAGAGCGACAAACTCTGAAAGTATTTCTTGTGCAAGAATCTACTTCCCCCCTCACTAATAAGCTATTAAGAAAGAGCAAGGGACCCTAAAACTCCCCTAAATATCCATTAATCCATACAATTAACTTTTTGGCATAAACAGTTTGGCCTCCACCGTGGGGTTTCTTTTTTCCATTTGAGAAAATGGTTGATCCTAACCATTTTGTGGTTCCAAATTCAAGCACCCCTAGAGAATCTTCCAGCTCTGGCTATCACTCAGACGCAATTGGATGAATGTACTAAAGGATAGCTTAATCATTCCTAAGCAGTTCACTTTATTCATCAACGAACTTCTCAGATGTGTTTATCCCTCTCAGTCTCCTCCATTGCCTTCCACCCTTCTCCATGAAGGGTAGCACTAGTGACAGGAGCAAGAGGAGTGGGTCAGGGAAACCACCTCCCAACCGCCGGAGCAGAAAACCCGCTTTGCCTTCAATCCACAACAACATCTACCTCATCTGGAGGATGTATGAGAGAGCTCAAGCCACAGCCTAGCTCTGGTCGCACATGCAACGTCACAAGGTGTAAGACACACCTATACGACCTGTTGATGCTCAAACTGGTGCTTGGATCAAACAGTCACTGATTGTGGTTGAATCAGAGTTTAGTAACGAGAGGCCCGTTTCTCCTCCTAATACGATGTCCGGCAGCTGGTCTCAACGCCTTGGAAAACCTGTGAAGGGCCGGAGTTGGGTTCTCCGGTGGCCACTCCGACGATCAAGTC
>JBAKGM010000002.1:10153901-10164588 GCA_037177215.1 Asparagus racemosus | reverse complement strand
GCATATATATATAGCACACATACACACATAATATAAATTGTTATCATCAAAACAATATTTTTGGAGACATGATATCCAACACCTCCAACCAAATCGAGTGATCTTTCCCTAGAGTCGAACATTACCTCTGAAGCTAAGATGACTACAATCCTGCGTTGGTTAGAAGTCCTAGAAACCAAATAATGAGCTCCAGCTTAAATCAACCAAGTTTCTTTCCAAGGATATCATAACTGTCTATTTCAACTATTTCCAACCCATGTTTTAGAGTAATGTCCTCTCTTAGGAAATAATCAACCACTAGAGCATATGAAAGTTGCATTCTTGCATCTTAAAAATGATATATTTTCTCCAACCTATAATCCGCGCTGGACAAATCATCTAAATTTTGCTTGGAATCAAGAAAACTTTTCTAGAAATAAAAAGTTCACTCCCACTTCAATTCCACAATTTCCTAGAGGAAACATAGTTTTGTTCAACACCCCCCCCGGTGAATAATTTTACACAATCCAATCTGCCATACCCAAACTAGCATCCTCATCATCAATCAGTAAATCATGTTCCACTGAGTTCTAATCATAAGAAATGATTCAGTGTCTTAGAGAAAGGTATAGAAGTCATGATAAAAGTATCTACATAGACCACCAACATGTTGACTAAGTGATCCAACACTCTAAATTCCTTTGTGCACGGAACCGATCAATTACTTAATTCCAACACTCAAGTCATAGCTAAACTAGAAACTCAACTAGGTCAACTAGCAAGTGTCGTGAATGAGAGAGAGAAAAGAAAATTTTTTCGAGTAAATAAGTTGCTAATCCTAAAGGTGCTAGATTAAGTTCAAACCATTAAGCTCAAGTGAATGCAGTCCACACATTGTGTCACGGAAACAGGTCGATAATCAAGTTAAAATACCTCTGGATCAAACTCCTTCTTCCTCTTCTCCTATTCAAAACACTACACCTGAATAAACTCTCTCTCCTTCTGATAACTCTGTTCAACAATCACTCCCTTCCTATGACCAATAACCTAAAATTAAATTTTTGCTCAATCTAGATATGTATAAGCCTATTTCTCCCTTTCTAGATAGACTCAAAACTAGGAAAAACTCCCCTTTGCAGAAGAAAATCTGAGAAACTTTCAAACATGTCAAAGTCAACATCCCTCTCTTAAATGCAATCCAACAAATCCCTCCTTATGCTAATTTTTTAAGGATTTGTGAACTAAGGAAAGAACCACCAATATTTCCAAAAACGTGTTTTAGCTACTAATCTCAGTCACATGCTTTTAAAGTCCATGCCCCTGAAATATAAGGATCTCGGTTGTCATACTATTTCATATATCATAGAAAATACCTTCATTGATATGACACTTTTAGACTTAGGAGCTAGTGTGACTTTTCTTCCCTATCATCTATCAATAGCTAGAGGTAAGTGAATTGAAACCAACCAGATTTACTCTCCAGTTAGTTGATAGATCTGCAAAGATACCTAAGAGAGAGATAAAGGATGTTCTGATCAAGGTTGAGGAGTTTATTTTTTCAATTGATTTCATAGTTTTGAAAGCACAACTATTGCCAATCTTAAAGGTCAAATCCTATTTATCTTAAGCAGACCGTTCCTAGCCACTTCAAATACTTTAATCAATTATAAAACTAGTCAAATAAAGTTATCTTTTTGGGAACATGAATGTTGATCTTAATATTTTTAATCTAGGGAAATAGCCTACTGATCTATCTAATGAACTCCTAGAGGTGAACTATATCTAGGGAATTTCAAGTGAACCTTGAAAGGAGTGTGTGAGTCAGATCTTAGTTTATCTAACCTGAGTTTTGAGGAGATCTTTAATGAAGAAATCAAACTGCTAGAAGAGTTCGATTCCTAGTAGTTTATGCATTTTCAATAAGATGGCAACCTAAACCTTTGGATACAGAACCCCGTGTCTAACTTCATTCCTCCATAGTGGAACCCCCTAAGTTAGAGCTTAAACTTTTACTTGAAAATCTAGATTATGTCTACTTAGGGGAGAATGAGACTTTACCAGTCATTAAGTCTACTAATTCGACAACAGGTCAAAAAATCCCTCTTAAATGTATTGAGAGAGAATAGGGAAGCCATTGGATGGACCAGAGCTGATATGAAAGAGATTAGTCCAACTATTCTTCAACATAGAATCCATTTGATAGATTATACCAACCTACTAGGGATACCCAGCATAGTTTAAATCCAGTGATGAAAGAAGAAATCAGGAGTGATATTTTGAAATGTCTTGATAATGGGATCATTTATCCTATTTCAGATAGTTCTTGGGTGAGTCCAGTCCAAGTTGTCCAGTCCAAGTTGTTCCGAAAAATTCTAGGATCACCGTGATCCAGAATGAGGCAAATAGTTAATTTGCACTCAAATCCAAACCGGATGGTGAGTCTGCATTGATTATAGAAAACTCAACTTTGCTATCTGACATGATCACTTTCCTATTCCTTTCATAGACCAAATGCTTGAATGTTTAGCAGGACACGAGTTCTACAGTTTGTTACATGGATATTCAGGTTACAATTAGATTCTTATTGCCCTTGAAAATCAAGAGAAAACCATTTCCACATGCCCATATGGAACCTTTGCTTACCGTCACATACCTTTTGGGTTATGCAATGCTCCAGCCGCTTCCTAACGGTGCATAATCAGCATTTTCTCTGCTATGGTTGAACGATTCTTAGAAATTTTCGTGGATGATTTTTTGATAGTTGGTGACTTATTTTCTAAGTGTTTACATCATCTCAAACTTATTTTAAATTAGTGTAAGGAGAATCTGAATCTTAATTGGGAAAAATATCACTTCATGGTCAAACATGGAGTTATCTTGAGCATGTAGTTTTCAATAAGGGAATAGAAGTTGATAAAGCTAAGATAGATCTCATTTCTAATCTTCCTCCTCCCAAAAATGTTAAGGACGTCAGATCATTCTTAGGTCATGCTGGCCTTTATAGACAGTTTATCAAAAACTTTAACAAACTTGCTAGGCCTTTGACCAATCTTTTAGCCAAGGATACCCCTTTGATTTCTCTCCTCAATGCCTTAAGGCATTTGATTATCTGAAGAAGGAAATAACCACAACTCCTATCATTCATGCACTAGATTAGACCCTACACTTTGAGTTAATGTATGATGCATCTGATTTTGCACTTGATATTATCTTACAATAATGGATAGATGGAAATTCACATTTGATCTACTATGTAAGTAGGGCACTAAATGATGCATAACAAAATTACTCTATCACTGAGAAAGAGTTTTTAGCTATTATTTTTGTCTTAGAGAAATTCAGGTCCTATCTCATTGGGTCTATTATCAAGGTTTGCACTAATCACGCCCCCACTTAAGTATTTCTTGACCAAGAAAGATGCTAAAGCATGACTTGTTAGACAGATTCTCCTACTTTAAGAGTTTGATCTATAAATTCTTGATCAAAGAAGAGCAGATAACCCTATAGCAGATACCTTGTCTAGGCTCCCTAATGCACCAACATTATATATTCTGATAAACGATCATTTCCAGATGAACAACTCACACAAGTCCTGTCCGTACCATGATTTTTAGATATTGAAAACCATTTGGATACGAAGAAGCTCCCTTCTCATTAGTCAAAACAGGGTAGATCTCATTTTCTCTCCTAGATAAAATATTTCAAATGGGATAATCTCTATCTGTTCAAGTAGTGTCCTAATCAGATCTTTAGGAGATATATTCTAAATGAAAAAAGTAGGAGTGTTCTCTCATTTTATCATGAGCAAGCTTGTGGGGCCCTCTCATTTTATCATGAGCAAGCTTGTGGGGCCCACTTTGGTACAAGAAAAACTACCAAAAAAGTCTTACAATGTAGGTTGTGTTGGCGCAGCTTGTTCAATGTACTGTATGTAATCATTATTAGTTCATAGAAAGAATCCCTAGAAGAAATATGATGCCCTTACAACAAATTCTCACATTTAACCTTTTTGATACATGGGGTATAAATTTCATGGGTCCATTTCTAAATTCTTTTAAAAACTTGTGCATTCTAGTGATAGTAGATTACATGTTAAAATGGACTGAAGCGGTTGCATGTAAAACTAATGACAACAAGGTGGTTGCCAAATTTCTCAAAGATCACATCTTTTCACAGTTTGAGTGCCACGTGTGATCATTAGTGATAACAGTACCTATTTTTGTAATCGTTCTTTTAAAGCTTTGATGTGGAAATACTAAGTTACTCATAAATAATCCACTCCTTATCATCCCCAAATGAGTGGATAAGTTGAAATCACTAGTAGATAGATCAAACAAATTTTATACAAAACTATAAATCAGAATAGAAAATATTGGTATATTAAGTTGAGTGAAGGGCTATGGGATTTGCATTCAAGAAAAAACTAGGAAGGGTTCTGTATAGGCTTGTTTTCGGAAAGGCATGTCACCTTCCGGTTGAACTTGAGCATCAAGTGATGTGGGCAATCAAGCAACTTAATTTTAATTTAAGCTCAGCAAAAAAAAAGGAATGCTCCAAATAAATAAAATAGAAGAGAGCACATATGATGCATATATAAATTTAAAATTTACAAAGAGAAAACAAAGATTTTTCATGATAACTCAATAGTACGAAAGAATTTTACACCGAGACAAAATGTTCTGCTTTATAACTTAAAACTTCATTTTTTTTCTTGAAAACTTAAGATCATGATGGACTGATCTGTATATTATTATACATGTTTTCTCTCATGGAGCAATTGAAATAGAAAATCCTAAAAATGGTGACAATTTTTAAAATCAACGGTCAATGTTTAAAACCTTTTCTAGAATTCTCTACACTTTAAGAAGAGGAGATGTTGGTTCTTCATGAACCACACAAATTCTAGAAAAGAAGAAAGAAAAGAAAAAAAGAAAAAAAGAAGAAGAAAAATAAGTTTTTTTCTTCTCCTCTCTTGGCGCATATAGATAAATAAAGTGTTTTTTTAATTTAATTTTTCCAAGTCCAACTCAGCCAACACCCAGTTAAAGAAAATAATTGCTGAAAGTATTTCTCATGGGCTAATGCCAAGCCCAACACAAAAAAATTTTAATAAAAAAGAAAACAAGAAAAAAAGAAAAAAAGAAAACAAAACTAACAGGACTAACTGACTAGCACCAGCTAATCAATTAGCCCTCTGAACCCCTCTTCTCCCTTGTTCTCCCTTTCTTTCTCAATCTCTCACAAAACCTCAATCGATCTAATTTTTCAATCTCCGATGAGCTCATCACATCTCTTCAAGTTCTTGACAAAGAATTAACATCTTCCTTGCTTTTTCTTCTCAAATTTGAAGGTATAAACTCAAACCCTAACTCTTTTGTTTTATACAATGTTTCTCAAATTATTGATAAAATTGGGTGGGATGAATGACTGTGATGATGATAAAAATGCACAAGGGAAATTTTAGGATGAATTGTAGTGGATATGTATGAAAACATTTGAAGAAAAATAGAAATTTGTATGAACTAATCAATTAGTTTCTGTAGCTAATTGATTAGCTCATGAACTAATCGATTAGCTACATTAGCTAATTGATTAGTTGCTGTTGTATCATAGAAATGACTAAGCGTTAATACTATTCCAGGAGATGACACGTGTCTCAAATTAACTGTACACCAACTCGATCTGACCTCATGAAGGCCGAGTTAAAGGATGCCTTCACTCAAACCCTCCCAAGAGGGCCGAGTGAAAAAGCGTCCTCACTCGGGCCCTGCTGCTAAAACAACCTTAGTTGACCAAGTCGAGATGCACCCTCATTTAGAATGAGCGAGTCGAAGGCATCTTTTCTCAGCCTCCCTCGAAGAGCTGAGACTAAAGGCGGTCTTTCTCGAACCCTGATGATAGCCAGTCACCATCGCATTAAATGCACAGTCGGAGTCATTGTTACACCACTGCCGAAAGTCTTAATGACTCATCAGACCATGTCAGCACCGTAACTCCCCTGTTGTCATCGCGTTAATTACAAAGGTGACTTAGATCACCCATTGCCGACACCTATAAAGTATCAGCTAAATAAGCCAACTGCTTGGACTCGGCCAAAATTACGCAACTACTCTTCTGGATATACTATAAATAAGCACATTGCTTACTACATAAAAGTATGCAATTTTCACACTACAACGTACAGTAATCATACTTGCTATCATCCACTTGAGATCAATACTGACTTGGCCGTCGGAGAACCACCGAAGAACCCAACTTTGATGGTCTTACATATTGTTTGTATGCAGGATCGAACCCTCTGCTCAATAATCAACCATCAAAAAAGATTGAGGGATCCTAAACTCTCTATAACTCAAACTAAACCCAACTGTTAAGCATCTGACATCAACAGTTGCCAGCAAAAACTCCCATTTTGCATGTAAACTTGCATTTTAACCCCTAAAATGCCTTGTTTTTGCAATTAAAACCCCAACTGTCATATCTAATTAAAAGTCTTGCATATTAGACATGACTTCGGGGAAAAGATAGGGGGTGGCACAATCTACACTAAATTTTGAGAATTTATGGATCCACTTTGAGAGGGGGTTCACAACCAGTAAATTGTTTGAGTTTACATCCATTATCTAACTTTTTGAGAGAGATTGCTTGCCGAGCATGATGGGTAGAAAACCCAATATGGCCAGCTCCACTACTGTTAGAGAGTTTTATGCAAATAAGAACCAATCGGATGAAGATGAGTATGCAATTACTCAACCATGAGGGGAATGCTAGTCACGATGACTCCCAAGATCATCTACCGTATTTTGGGATTACTGAAACCCCTAAGGATAGTCCCAATTTTTTTTGAGATTCAGCCAATTTGACATCTCTTTCTTAAGTTTGACCTATACCCAAGTTCCTCGTACTCAATGATTAGCTCCGGGGACCTTCTACTTCTATATTGGATTGCTATGGGTTAGTTGTCCAATGTTGTAGAGGTTATTTAAACTTGCATGGGACTACAGCTGGCACTGCGAAAGAGTACTTGACCCAGAGATACTATCAGAAGGTCTAGTTCATCTACCCATTTTTTTATCACTGGATCTGTGAGATTACAGGGGTGCAGGGATGGGACACTGATAGATATGAGGTAGGATGTTCACCACTTGCTATGAAAACCGTGAAGAAGAGTGTATCTGCCCGAGGTAAGGGCCCTACTACTATTGCTTCCACTTCTTCACAGTGTTCAGCAACCCAACTCCACCTCTACCACCTCTGCCACCTAGCGCTGCACCCACTAAGTGGACACCCCAAATACTCATTGATCGTCTTTTTGCTCTTGAGATGGCGTTCCACCAGTGCAGGATAGAGTATACAGCTAATCAGGCTCGACTCACATCTAGGCTCCATTACATGGAGACATCTACCCAACACATCTTGACAACTTTACATGAGACGTGACCTAGATCTGAGCTACCACTTCCACCACTACATTACACCCCACATCCACCTCCACCATAGCAGGCCACCACGACGTCATCCTGTTGCCACACTTGAAGAGGAGAAGGATATTAGTAGTATCGATACAGACACTGAGGAAGAGAATATGGATGTTATAGGGAGTGGTTCAAATGATTAGGGACAGCAGAATAATTTTGACGATAAGGGAGATGATGATGATGAGTAGTGGGGGATGTTTTTCTTTTAATCACTCCCACCCTATTTTCATTTTGGCATGTAATCTTTTGGCACCATATTTTGTACTTTCATGCCTATTCTGTAGTTTTTATTTTCAGTATTTGCCTTGAGGACAATGCAGATTTTAGATGCGGGGGAGGGGACTAGTTATCTTTTCTCTTTTATTTTCTCTTTATGTTATCTTTTCTTTTCTTTTCCTTAAAAAAATTTAAAAATATTGTCACTTGCCAACTTGATAGAGTTAATTAATCATTAATTTACTTGATGAATTTTTAAACTTTTTAATTCTTAGTTAATTTTTTACTCAAGTTAGCCTTTTATGATAACTTTAAACAAATTTTTAAGAAATGATTTTCAAAGTATTGTACCTTGCTATAGCTCTAACTTAGGACTTTTTTTGAAGTAATCAAATTTTTTAGAACAGATAACAATTTCTCAAGTCCCTTTGATCTAAATATTTCTTCAAAGAGGGTAATTAATAATAGACTCTTGAGACTATTGGGAGCCATGAACACACATAAACAATAAAGCCCTCTCCCATAGAGTGAATTTAACGGGATCGATATACAAGACAAAGTTATCTATCTTAATTAGATGTGTTTATCCACAGCTAGTTGAGATAGGCAATTATGACCCCCACAATTCACTACAAACCCTTACAAGACTTCAACTCATCCTCTAGGGTAACATAAGGGTTTAAGGCTTGTTGCATGTGATAAATACAATTGCGATTCCTGCGAAAGTGAGTTAGAATTTCTTTTTCTTTCTTTTTTATTTTCTTTCTTTGTTGGAGGACTAGCAAAAGCTTAGGTGTTGGGGTATTTGATCATTACATTTAATTATACTTTTATACCATCATTATCTATTTTATTTGAATAAATATCTTTATTAATAATTTTTTATCTTATTCTATAGGTAATAAAGAATTATCGAATAGGGCTTTAAGAAATAAGGAATTATCGAATAAGACTTTAAGGAATCAAAATTCCTTATTTTGAAGCCCATAATTAAGCTTGGAAGAAGCCCATAATTAAGGAATAAGACTTTATCTACTCATCTGTGTGTTTATAAATCTGTCAGAAAGTTCCATTGAATTTTCTGTATATCATTGCACAAGACACTTATAGTGTATTGCATTCATATTTGTTTAACTGATCATCTGTGTGTTCTGCTTTACATTGCTATAAAGTTCTACTAAATTTTCCAGACTATAGTTCCACAAAACTATGATAGTGCTCTTGCATCTGTCTTAGTATTGCATTATCACTATATTAGTAGTAACAATTTTTATTTATCCTATTTACTCGCATGCTCCGCAAATGCCAACTTAGTGATAGCTACATATAGAGGCTCTGTAAGAATCTCCTTTAAGGATGGAGAATCAACGTGGCACTACACAACATCCCAGGTCGATTGTGCACCCCTAACTCGCGCGTAATAATTGGAAGAAATTAGAAAGCCATGGAGTGTTCAAGATGGCACAATAAATACTGTTCGATTTTACCCACGATGTATGATGTCTCGCATGGTCTCTTCAAGGCCACGGATGAGTTGCTAGCCTTACTCCTGTCGGTGGAGAATGCCCTAACTCTAGTGCTTGTTAAGGTTACCCTCCCTTTCTTGTTTGGTCTAGAACTGTAAGCTCCATCAATGACTTCCCTCCTTTGCTCTCTAGGCATTTGGTTAGGATCCGCAAGAGTGTCCTCTATGTCTTGAGACTGGAGGACTTGGGACAAGGCAAAGTCTTGCGAAGCTTCCGGTGCCGCCTGAATAACTTATAGCAATAAAAAAATAAATTAGGAACTCTAATGAGAAATAATTATGTGCAAATATGAAATTAAGCTCATACTTACATGCACATCATTACTTTTCTCCACCTTTTATCCTTACTATAGCCTCAAGTGGTGTATAAGCTCTTCTTGCAAGAAGGGTTGGCGGCATAGTCAAGGCGTCCTGTAATATATCAAATTCTAAATTAATTCAAGCAATTTATGAAACTAGCTATATGAGTTAAGTTTCAATAATTTGATCATACCGAGTTCTCACTCAAATACTTATGCTCGATCCGAGCATAGGGAGTGGCTCCCAAAAAGTGATCATATAGCTTTGCATGGCAATTCTTTGATGCCGTCAAACATTTTTCCTTCAAAATAAAGTATTTTTTAGTATATGCGGTGGTAATATAATGAAATAAAAATAACTCACTTTCTTTTCACCCTCCCACTCGACAATGAGAGTGATCCAATTATATGGAGGAACCCTCTTAGCAAGCTCATGGATCCTCTTCCAATCAATAGTTATTTCTATAAAGTATTTTTTCTTGAGTTTACGGCTCCACCCACGAAAAATCTTGCTCACTCTAGGCATTACATAATCTTAAGAGTTTGGGTTGTTCTCAAGGTAATAATGATCCTGCAAATTACATGTAGAAAAAACATACACTATTAAAATAATTAAATAAATATTTTCTTTATGCAATTCCAATGTTGTTCTTCAAAATTATGAGCAATGTTTATGGAGTGCGCGTCTCTGATTAAACAGATGATCAAATTATTAAATTTGATGGCATAATCCCCAACGGGAATATTGTCCCTCCACTCCAAAGCAACCCGATAACCTTGAGGAAGTACTTTAGTTTGCTGATCACTCCTGTTGATGCTCAAACTGGTGTTCAGATCTAACAGTCGCTGATTGCGGTGGAATCAGGGTTTAAGGAAGCGAGGCACGTTTCCCCTCCTAATACGACGTCTAGCAGCTGGACTCAATGCCTGTGGAACACCTGTGGAAGGGTCGGAGTTGGGTTCTCCGGTAGCCACTCCGACGATCAAGTCAGTATATGGAAGAGAGTAAAATTGTGAAAACTAGAAATTAGGGTTAGGGTTTTTGCGGAGGAGATTGCTTACCTTTGTCACTGTTTGTTCTTGGTTTTTATACGTGGGCTGGAGGGTATTACCGTCACTTCGTGTGTTGAGGGTGGTGCGTCAGCCCTATGCTGACGTGGGCTGACTTGGCGACGTGACTAGGGCGTGAA
>JBAKGM010000002.1:10136148-10153705 GCA_037177215.1 Asparagus racemosus | reverse complement strand
CTCTATCTCACGGATTTGCGAGATGAGTTCAACGCCTCACATTCTTCTCCAAATATATTTTATGGTTGAGTTTAACCCATTTTTATTTTAGTCGAGTATCCCACTAGAGTGTTTCCTTCTCACGCGGTTGACGGATGCTGCGGCGAGCACTATTCCACATGTGATGACCCTGCCATTTTGACTTTACCTCAGTTCGCATCGGATACGCCAGCGGAGGTGTCCTAGGTGGTACTTGAGGGTAGCCCTTGTGTACTGAGATTATTGATGACTGATGCACCACTTGTGAGGGACACCAGCTCTACTCAGCCTCTGAGGAACACAGACTATCTGTTTGGCGACTCCGTTGAGGACTCGAATGCAGCGTTCATTGAGAGTGAGCAATGGCTACACAAGGATGATGGAGGGTTCTTATACCTCCCGTGGACACCCCGCCATCGTTGCTTGACTGAGCTGAGGGGCCAGGCTGTGGCACGAGAGATCTCGTGGTGCCTGACGGAGGAGCGTGACTACATTCACTGCAGGTTCATTACCTACCAGTCGGTCCCAGGCTCGCTGAGGAGCCGAGTTGTCAGATTACGTCCTGAGGTATTGGGGTTAGACTCAATGCCCCGTGACGAGTTTTTCACTACTGCTCAGACTTTGAAGAATCGTCTTGCACAGCTGGGGCTAGAGATGCTGGTGTACCGTCATAGATTTTACGGCTGGGTTCATTCCGCAGACAGGCTCTGGTGGACTCGTCTGACAAGTTATGTTATTGGCCGGTGGGACGAGGAGCTTTGTTCCTGTGGCTTATATGCCGCGGTCCGCGCTACTATGTACAGGCTTCCAATTAGAGCCAGCCACTTCTTCGCTTTATCTGAGCTCTACGATCCTGATTTAAACACATTCTTGACCAGGCATGGTGAGCTGGGAGTAGCCCTTCATGAGATGAATCAGGTCTCAGGTTTACCCATGGGGAAGACCATATATCAAGAGTACTTCCCTTCAAATCGAGAATTGGGCTAGTTGTGGGATCGCATGCCCGACCACTACGACACTTTGTGGGACCTCACCTGCCATTATCATATTCCCTGGCACAGATTGTGCCATCAACGAAGAGGAAGTCATACATAGGTCTGAAGCAATTCACGAGGTACTTGTTCAGTAACTTGGATGGCCTTTCTGGCGAAGAGATTTGTGAGTTGACCCCTCTCACTCCTTCGAAAGTTAAAGAGTTGATCAGGAAATTCAGTGCCAAATCCTATAGCCTGGGCAGTACCGAGCACGGTTTTTCTACGGGGACCAAGTTTTCGATCTTCTTATGGCATGCAGTGAAGCTGATCCGACCAGTGACCCTTTTAGCTAGCTTCCTCGCCATCTGGCTGAAGAAGTGCATAGTGCCATATCAGTCCACCAATGCTTTACCATTAGAGGTACTTTATCCCGTGGTTCAGCTTGTCCACAAAACGGAACTGTCCCTTCTTCCAGTGATGGTGGCTAACATTCACCTTGGGCTTCGTCAGATAATCAACGTTTTTACTCAAGAGAAAGGTGAACCATCAGCTAAGATTCCTCACGTCAAGGTGGAGCTCCCATATGCCTATTTGATGGCCTAGTTCGTTCTTTATCACCCTGATATGATGTCAACACCGAGGCTCGCAGATCCATCCACTCCCCTACTCCAATCGTTAGAGGACTGTAAATGGTAGGGACGTGAATTCCCAGAGATAAAGAAGCAGCTATAAATTCACAAGGGCTGGGTCTTCTTCAGATGCTTTCCCTAATTCTCTGGCTAGTATGGCGAATCTTTGATTGATGAAGAGAGACCGAGGGTGAATTAGACTTTAATTGATATTGACTGCTTCAATTGGCTGACGAACATCAGACCGGGCTATCTCACCTTTCTGGTGAGGGACGAGTACTTCATTGAGCCATATCTCCCTTGTTGCTTTGCTCGACAGTTCAGGTATGATAAACTTTATGTTGGAAATCTGAACTGGCAGCTTCGGGCTCGCGGCAGGTTGGTAGATGGCGTCTGAGCATGGCTATGGAGCATGACGGGGTGCACCGGTGCTAGGTTTAGCCTCCCGAACGCTAACCGCCAGCTGAAGTCGACATTCTTACACTACAGTTGGCTCTTGGTAGCCAATGAGCATGTTTCCGTAAAGTCCCTCAACGAATTGGTGGCCGAAGGGATCTCTCGAGCTGACACCCAAACAATTCAACGAGCTGCTCGAGCACAACGGAAGTGATGCAGGACTCAGCAGCCAAATAGAGATGAAGAGGAGATCCTCAGTTCTGCCGACGGGACCTCAGGAGATGATCATGGAGAGGCCGCGGTTCATGAGGACTTTGGTACTCTCCTTTTCCCCTTTTCGTTTTATTGTTCCCTTTTCCTAGTTACCGGGTCTGACAGTGACTTAATCTTTCAGGAGTGACAGAAGAGGAGGCGGTTCGCCCTCTTCATGGGGGAAAGCCTTGAGCTAGGGCTCAGCCTATCAAATGGAAGAGGCTAGCCTACAAGTCCCGTTCTGCTCCTCGGGCTTTCGATGTGGACTTGACTGCTTAAGACCCTGTCAGTGACAGAGGTAATGCTTAACCATCATGTAGTCCTTTTGATTACTTAATTCTTGCTCTTGAGGCTCACGGTTTTCATCTCTGTGTAGGAGGATGTGGGGGTGGTAACACTGACTTTGATTTCCCCCTTCCAGGTTTCGCCGAGCCCAGTTTTACTTAGCAAGTGCACAGAACTATGACAGGAGAGCCTTACACCACCGACATAGGACCTGATTTAGCGAATCCAGGTACATCTAATATTGGTAATCCTCCATTTAGACGGTGAATACAGGAATTGAATGACTCAAAATTTGTACCTCCCCTAATCGCCTCTACGCTTCTTGCTCTTTAAGAAAAATTGCAGGAAGCCAATATGGATGCGGGGCTTAGAGAGACCAATTCTGCCCTAGAAGGTAAGTCATCTCAGCCGGCTGCTGGTTCTTGATTTCACTTCTTCCGCTTATGTCTTCTTATGTCAGATTTTTTGATGGAGGACTTCGATGAGGATGGTTTACCCGGGGATATACCCCTAGATGACTTGATACGTGGCTCGCCCCGAGATGATTATCCTCATGGGGACATTCAGCCTAAGCCAGTGATTCCCGGGAATCCCGAGGCAGGTTCCTCTAAAGGTATGGGTTCCCTTTTTCAATAATCATAGGACCAGCCAGCCTTGACTAGTACAACTATAATCTAATCACTTGGTCGGTGATAGGAACTCCTCAATCTGCTGCTCCTCCAAAATCAGCTACTGCAGCTAATGTCGTGCCAGACGTACACGTTGAGGGACCGACTACGACAGTCGATGCGCCATTAACTGATGCTCCTTCCATGGCCCCGTTAGATCAAGGAGCTATACCAATGGACACAGGTACGGACTGCCTAGCTGGGGGCACCCATACCGATTTACTGCCTTAGGATTCAGAAATGTTTAACTCTTCTCTTTTTACTTGTAGGACCGACAACAAAGCTTAATGACTTAGAAAGAGTGCTGATGTCAGACGACAATCCATCTCGGCTTATCATCCGCATAGAGGTCCATTCATTCCTCTCCTTTGTAATCATGGTGATAGACACGCTCCTTAGCAACAGGCTTCCTTTTCATCAGCTCAGGCCATTTCTTGACCCTAGGACAGCCTTGATACGGGATGCGGGCTACTCAGAGCTTGCCCAGGCTATTGCTGATGACCTCGACTGCCTAGAGGCCAAGCTTTAGAGATTACAGGAGTTAGAGGCAGCGAGCGTTTCTTCATATACACCCGCGCAGACAGAGACTCGCTTGACGGCTTGCCGTGATACTCGCGTTTTTACTGGACTTGAGGTCCAAATGCAGCGAGACCAGACGCATCATTTTGAGGTTGCTGTTGCTGAAACTTCATCATCTTTGGGCCATCTTCAGTCATGCGTTGTCGTGAGCGAGACTAAGATAGTACAGCTTGAGCAGGAGGTCTAGGCGGAGAAAGAGAACTTGAGTGTCTTGGAGCTGACGAGGGTTAATAAAGAAGAAACTCTGCCTATTGTGTCTAAAAAGTTTAAACTTTCGAAGCAGAAGCTGGTCAAGATTGAGGAGGAGACTGCAAAGACACTGAACACCAGCGAGGAGTCTTTTAGGGCTAAGCTACAGGAGGAACTTCCACGAACTTTCTTCTATGAACTGTCCAAATTAAAACAACAAATTTGTTGTCATAAATTTAATGTTTAAGCAACTGTAACTTCAGTCTATGTCTTCTTCTTAAATGAATATGTCTCCCTTTTCTTTTATGATTTATCATGATTCTTTTATTTCATTTGAAATAATTAACCATGATACTCGTAGGATTTTTGGCAAACCCTTAGCCATCAATGGATTGGTGTGCTTTTACCGATTACCGTTTGAATCGGGCTAGCACACAGATTATTTAAACCCGTTCCGCATGTGACGTTGTGCTAAAAGAATGAAATACTTTTAAAATCGGTGCTATGGTATTGAATACATAGACTTTGTCTTTTTCACGGGAATAGACTAACGCAGCAACACGTGTGAGGCGTCGACTTATCCCTACTTAGAATTCAGGATCAAATTCCCCAAGATGAATCCTGGATTCAAAGAGTAGAAATATTAATGTGGGAAAGGAAGAATTTTATATTCTATTTCTCGATGATAGAGAGGAAGGATTTTTGTCCTGTCTCCGAATGAAGATGAGTTTGAAACAAGGGAAGGAGGATCTTATCTCCTATCACTTACTCTTGGAGAGGAAGGAGGATCTTGTCTCCTATCTCCAAAAAAAAGATGAGTTCGAAACAAGAGAGGAAGGTTTTGTATCCTATCTCTTTCTGGTAGAGAGGAAAGAGGATCTTGTCTCCTATCTCCGGGTAAGGGGTGAATTTGAAATAAGAGAGGAATGTTCTGTATCCTATCTCTTGCCAGTGGAGAGGAAGGTTTTGTATCCTATTTCCGGAAGCTCACAAATTCGAAACAAGAGAGGAAGGTTTTGTGTCCTATCTCTTGCTAGTGGAGAAGAAGGTTTTGTATCCTATCTTTGATGCTAGAAAGGAAGGATTTTTGTCCTGTTTCAAGTACGAAAGAAACTAAAAGTGGGATCTCTAATTCGAGAATCTTGAAAGGTGAAACTAAGAGTGGGATCTCCACTCTGAGAATCGGAAAGATTCAGATAACTTTCACATTTTGTTACCTGATCTGGCTCGAGACAAGAAAGGAAGGTTTTGTATCCTATCTCTTGCTCATGGAGAGGAAGGATTTTTTTCCTGTCTCTAGTGAAGGTGAAACAAGAGAGGAAGATTTTGTATCCTATCTCTTATTGGCAGAGAGGAAGGAGGATCTTGTCTCCTATTTCCAACGTTGAAGAGGAAGGATTTTTATCCTGTCTCTGACATGAGGGAAATTTTAAGTGGGCCTCTTGTTCGTGGAAAGAATCAAGAGGAAATTTTGATGGATTAGACCAATAAATTTTTGTAGACCCACCGTCAATGCGTTTGATCGGTGGAGGATAAATTCAGGGTTATCCTTGAGGAAAGTGGGTGAAATATCCCATGAGGCACTTCCCGTTGAAACGGGTTATCCTGAATATACTAAGGATAGTATTTCTTTAGGAACTTCTCATTTTTCGGCATTAATTGCCTGTCGCCGTTTTGAGTAATCAGGCGATAAGCACAGTTCGAATAGACCGTCTCTATTACGAACGGTCCTTCTCATTTGGGTTTGAATTTACCTTTCTTTTTAGAGTTGAAGATTATCGGTCGTCGAGCATTGAGGACCAGATCTCATTCCTTAAAACGCCCATGTCGAACTTTCTTATTGAAAGCTCTCGACATTCTAGCTTGGTAGAACTCAATGCGTTATTGAGCTTCTAGGTGCTTTTCATCCAATATTTCGAGTTTTTCGAGATGTTTCTGATATTGTTCTTCAGTCATCATCTCTGCTGTGAGGGCGATGCGAAGTGACAGGATCTGGACTTCTAGCGAAAGAACGGCTTCACATCCGTAGATTGGAGAGTATGGAGTCGCTCTGATTGGTGTGCGTATGGTGGTGTGATATGCCCAGAGTACTTCTCCGAGTTTATCATCTAAATCTTGCTTGTTGGTTTTCACAAGCTTTGACAAAATCTTGATGATCTTCTTGTTGAACGCCTCGGCTAGTCCATTCGCAATTGGATTATAAGCCGTTGACGAGACGTCATGGATCTTACATTTCTCGCAAAACCTGATACAAGTATTGCTGATGAACTGAGGACCGCTGTCATGCATGATCCGTCTTGGCACACTGTGTCGATAGATGACATGGTGCTTAATGAACTTGACACCTCTTTAAGCAGGATTGATTCAGCCCACTTAGAGAAGTAATCGGTGATGGTGAGAATGAACCGATTGCCTTTGACCGACGGAGGAAAAATAGGACCTACAACGCCCATTCCCCACATCCCGATCGCGTCGTTGACCATTGTTGGCCAGAAGTATCTCATTTTTTTATACGATCATACAGTTTGGGACCAGACTAGTGTATGCCACATTCCCCTCCGTGCGCTTCCCGAAGGACTTCTTGTGCTTTGATATTTGAAAGACACCAGAGTAATAAGCCGTCGCACCTTTTACAATATAATGTCTAGGTATCTACATCGTCGAAGAACCTTGGTACTCTTCGTTGGATCGATTCTCTCCTCTTCGCATCCTCTGGCAAAATACCATGTAGGATGTAGTCGATAATAGGAAAGCCCCAATCTCGGGGCACCAATTTGGTTTGGATTGTGCATACCTCTTTGGTAACTACCCCCTTGTCTTCTTCCTCTTTGCTATCTCTGTTATTAATTGGTACAAAAAGCTGGTCGGTCCGGACAGTGACTAACTGCTCAGTCTCAGGAGGTTGTGCCAACGACACTACTAACGCGTCCGCGTATGCGTTCTGAAGGCGCAGAATATACTCGATGAAAATTTCTTCAAACGAGTCCGCCATCTCAACAGCCGCTTGGTGGTATGGAATTAGATCCAGATTCCTGACTTCATAGTCTCCACAGATTTAGTTGACTATTAATTGTGAATCGCTGTAGGCTTCGAGATATTCGAACCCAAACTTTTTGGCGAAACTAAGTCCAATAAGCAACGCGTTGTATTCGGCCACATTATTAGAGCACAACTCAGTTAATGAATAAGCCCGCGGCATCACATGTTTTCCTACTCCTACTCCAGCAAAAATCTTAGAACATCTGGGGGTACTTGCCACATTAGTTGCTCGAGAAGCTCTGTCAAAATACAACCGTCATATCTGTTGATGTGACGTAGTGTTGACTTCGCGGGCTTCATCCGGCAAGTCATCATATAATTTGGCTGCGTTCGTCATCAGATTTGTCACTAGAAGATCACAAATCACTTGTCCTTTGACTGACTTCTGTTGCTCAAAGTGCAGGCCATATTGGGACAAGAATAAGGCCCATTTCGCCAAACGTCAACTCATAGAGGCCAGTTGCGTCATGAATATCCAGACTGGATTTACGTTAGAGATAACATAAATCATCTATCTAACCAAGTAGTGCCTCATCTTCTGTATCACGAACACTAATGCGAGGCACTGCTTCTCGATCATCGGATAATGAGACTCAGCACTAACCAGAGTTCGGCTCAGGTAACACACTGCATGTTCGTGACTGCTGTTATCGTCTTGTGCGAGTAAAGTGCTTAACGAGTGGTTTGTCACCTTGGTGTAAATCAGGAACGGTTTACCCGACTGCGGTGCAACAAGAATAGGAGGCTTTGCTAGATATGCTTTGATATCCTCGAATGCCTCTTGACAAGCGTTGTCCTAAACAAACGACATGCCTTTCTTATTCAGCTTAGAGAATGGCTGGCACTTCCTAAATAGATTCGAGATGAATCTCCGAATATACGCCAATTGCCCTTGTAACCCCCTGAGTTCTTTCAGATTTCTTAGAGGCTACAATTCTTGTTGCCTTCACTTTATCAGGATTAACGTGGATACCCTTATTTGTGACTACGAATCTGAGGAACTTGCCCCGGGACATCCTGAGGAAGGACTTAGCAGGGTTCATCTTCAGCTGATAAGCTCACATGAGGTTGAACACTGTCCTCAGGTCTTTAATGTGATCATTCTTGTCGCAGCTCTTCACGACCAAATCGTCAACATAGCATTCGACCATTTTCTGGAGATGGTCCTGGAAGATCTTTGTCATCGCTCGCTGGTACGTGGCACCTGCTTTCTTCAAACGGAACGGCATAACTGTGTAGCAAAAAATGTCGAAGGGAGTTCTTAATGCTGTGTGTTTGGCATCATCTAGGTGCATCTTGATTTGATTATAACCTAAAAAACCGTCCATGAAGGACATTCTCTCGAACCCACACATATTGTCAATGATGACATTGGTGATCTGGAGAGGAAAATCGTCCTTTGGGCATACGGCGTTCAGGTCTATGTAGTCGACACAGATCCTGATCGTCCCATTTCTCTTCAAGACCGTGACAATATTCGCCACCCAATCTAGATGCTGTATCTCTATGATAAAGCCTGACTCGATGAGCCTTTTTACTTTCACCACGATTGCCTCCATAATTTGCGAATGAAACTGTCTTTGCTGTTGCTTGATGGGTTTGGCATTCTTCTTGATATTGAGGTGGTGGGTCACCACATTTAGGTCGAGCCCTAGCATATCTTCGTAGTTCCAAGTGAACACGTCGATATATTCCCTAACAAGAGTGATCAACTCCTGCTTTTCATCTGGGGGAAGACTACCACTCATGAATATAGGCTTTGGATTAGCTTCGTCGTCTATATTAACTTTGATGACTATGTCTTCAGTTGGGGGTTCTCTCTGCTCGAACCGATCCCTGTACTACATGTTGAGGTAATGAATCCACGGGTCTTCCCATATTGGCATTTCCTCGTCGTCCTCCATTGTAGTGAGATCAGCTGTAGCCATATTTGACATCAAGGCTTTGAAAGTTTCGCCAAGGCTAACGTCGGAATCCCAAGAAGATGAGTCAGATGAATATCCATCCTCTACCTTGGGTGATCGGTTGTCAATCAACCAAGAGCATTCGTCTTTTGAGGAGGATTCATATCCCAATCCTCTCCTGAATGCGTAATGATTGTTAGGCTTCCCTCTTGGGACATGCGCAGCTTTGGGCAAAAGTTGAGGACATTGTCCGAAACAAAGATCTCCCTCTTGCACGAAGTCGTACCCCCACTTTTTCATGAGGTCTAGCATTTCCGGACTATAT
The DNA here is from genome assembly GCA_037177215.1 of Asparagus racemosus. Taxonomy (NCBI): domain Eukaryota; kingdom Viridiplantae; phylum Streptophyta; class Magnoliopsida; order Asparagales; family Asparagaceae; genus Asparagus; species Asparagus racemosus. The sequence goes on along the minus strand of JBAKGM010000002.1, from coordinate 10,144,447 downwards.
CTGAATAGATGAAGTCTAGGCCCGTTGTTATCGACGTCCTCCCCTAAAAATTAGTTTGGTGTCGGAATTGCATCTCCTTTACCGTAGACCAAGTCTTTTTCATTACTTGTTCTATGCAGAATGACGAGTGTTGTCCTAAAAAAGTCTTGGAACGGCTTCTGTGTTATGCACGACGACCGTGTCGGTAGGTGCAGGTCAGGGTCACCATATAATCTTGTCATTGCATCATCCAAAGACAATGAGTACTCTAATCATCTTTTATTAATTCGTCGGCAAGTTGCCAATTACAACCTTCATCCGACGATTTTTCATCGTCAAGACTGATTACAACAGGTACAATGTTGTTTAAAATAAAACCACCATCGTAATTAGGTCTGGCTTCGGTATCTACTTCCCCACCGCTGTCCGTGTCTTGGGTTGATGATTCAGTATCGAACTTATCACCGTAGAGGAGGGAATCAATGAAGTAATTCACCATCCCCTTAAACGGTTGTTTGTCCGTGACCACCGTCTTGACTTCATTATTCGCGTCTACATATTTTAAACACTGATGAAGAGTGGAGGGAACTATAACATTACTATGGATCCAAGGCTGACCAAGCAATAAGTTATAGGAAATCTCTGCGTCAATGACATAGTATGTGACTTTTGACTTCAAGTCTCCCATCTGACACTTCACTCAGATTTTACCAAGTGGCTAAGACCAGCTGGTGTTAAAACCGTAGATCATTGTGCTGGTTGATGCTTGCTTATTAGCAGGAACCCCGAGGCTATACACGAGATGCAAGGGCATGATACTCACAGCGAAACCTAGATCAACTTAGATCCGGTTAACTTCACTGGAGTCAATGTACCCGTGAAATAAAGAGGCCTGTCATGCTGTGAGTTCTTTGTCTGCATGTCCTCCTTGGTAAAGGTGATGCAAGGAATTTACTTGGCAGTAAGGTAACACTGCTGGACAGAAGACTCTGGATCTTCAGGAGCTGGCTTTATCCAAGTGAGGAAGACTTTAGAGTCAGCTAGTGCTTCCTGAAGGGCTTCGCGGGTCTCTTTAGATGGACGCAACAGCTCGTAGAGAGTGATCCTTGCCGGGATGTTAGCCAATTGAGCCATCACGTCGAAGTGATACGGGGAGTTCAAACTTCCTAGTTTACCTCTTCCAATCGGGTGATTGAATTGAGACTGCTTCGGGTGTTGAACCTCCTAACGTTGCTTCTCCTTTGGTTTGGCCACGCCCTCCTTGGCAGCTGCCTGCTGCTGTATCTTTTCAGCTCACGTAAGGGGAGTTATCGCCACTCCTAGCTCTGTGAATGTCTTCGTGTTCGGGTCAGGAACTTCGGGATACTTGTATCTGTACTCGTGCCCGCTCCTGGTGGAAAGGACTTCAGGTTGTTCTTCGGAGAGTTGGTATGTCACCATCCGTTCATCGTCCTCTTCCAAGATTATTGAAGTGGCATGGTATAATTTCTCCTTTCCCTTCGACTTCTTTTTGGATGACGAATAGGCCGCCCACTGATTATCTTATATCAGGTCAGGATGGACCCATAGAATTTCTCCGCTTGGGGAGGTATGTGGCACAAGACCCTTTTCACGCTGCCCATGAGGATCATTGTTCACTGTCTTCACCCCTACTTTGATGATAGGCTCTGGTTGGAACTAAGTTAGCGGTACTGATCCAAAGTTAATGAATACGGCATTCACTGCCACTTTCTTCTCCTTTAACAGCTTCGGGGTAATAACCCCCACATCAATCAAGGCTTAGATTTTATCCTTGAGATGATAACACGCCTTTGTCGGGTGGTGCACTGCTCTGTGGTACACGCAGTACTTCAGGTCATTGACCTTGCTGGCCTTCTCTCAATTCACGATCGGTGGTAGCTGGATCGGTGGTAGCTAGATCTTGTTATCTTCTAGAAGATATTTAAAGGTTCTGGGTACCTCGTCATCCTTAAAGGAGTATAGCTTGGGGAATCTGGAACCTGGAGGCTTCTATTGATGTGGCCTCTGCTGCCATTGGGGCGACGAATGTTGCGATGCCCACTGTTGTGGCTCTTGCTATGGCTGTAGCTAGAACGCCTGGTTGGCAACCACCGTTCTCGCCTATTCCTTCCCCTTGCTATGTGGGATGAAATTGCGTTTTAGAGCTTCTGCCGCTAGCTGGCCTCTTTCTACCTTCTTCCTCTTGAGGAACCGTTCGGCTTGCTCCCCACGCACTTTTAGATCCTTTCATTTAGTGGAGGGTGTTGTTCCCATAGTTTCGAGCACATCCAATGATAGGTTGTTGTGGCAGGTCTGGAGAATAAATTCTTCAGTTATCAGATCCTGGTAGTTCAATTCTTTGTTCTGGAACCATTTGACAAAGGTATCCACAGTTTCCCCATCTTTCTGCTTCTCATCCAACAATGTCCCGATGGATATCTTGGTGTCATCATCGAAGAAATTTGCGAGGAATATGGACTCCATATCATCCCAGCTAGTAACGCTCCTAGGTTTGAGATGGTGGTACCAATCGAAGGCAGCTCCGTGAAGGGTTCTAACGAATGATCGAACCATCAAGGACTCGTTTCTAAAAATCACCCCCAAGTAAGACTTGAAGTAGATTAAGTGTTGGGTGGGGCACCCCTTCTCGTCGAATGGCGTGAAGTTAATCAGGCTGAACTTCGACGGATATGGGATCGACTCCCACTCTCTTGGGTATGGACACGGTATCCCAGTCTTCGTCACTTCTTGAGCAGAGATCAAGGTGTTGATCTTACTCTCGAGATCTGTTATCTTCTCATTTTTCAGAATGATGGCATTGCCACTGGTATTCTCGTGACTACCTCCAGCATTTCATTCTTCAGGGGGATTATTGGCACCACGGTCTTCTTCCCCGTCTGTGTCGCTGTTAATTTGATTGATGTTGTTGCGACGACTGGTTTCACCCTAACGGTTCGTCAGTGCTTGGAACTGTTGGTCATGCATTTCTCGCATCTGCTGCATGGCATATCCATTTCAAACTTGAAGTTTCCCTTCTGTTTGGCCATCGCTTCTTCGAGCATTTTGGCCACCTGTTCGACACTGATCATTAATGCTTCATGGGGCTGTCCCTCATTGGAAACTGTGTTGTCAGAAGCCAGTGCAGAGCCAGCATCCGACACTTCATCGTCTGACGGCAACCCTTTCATGATCTTGTCATAATTGGAATGTCGAATTGTGCTGGTGCGCAACCGAGTTATCTGGTCAGATGGTCGGGGACCGGCACCAGTTGACGTCCTCTGCCTGTCATGTTGTTGGTGACTCGTCGCTTCTCCAGTGGAAGCATCTTGATCTGGGCTTCAGCAGTTTGGCACCAAGTCTGTCAAAAACTGACACCCTTTTTAGAGTCGCTTTGCTACAGCTACACTCCGATAACACTGCCTTGATCAACTTGGAGCAGAGGCACTGTGCAGGCTTCTCGGGAGAACTCCTTTTTCGAGACTTTCTCGCACCAACAGCACTATAGTACAACTCATCGGCATGAATGCTGGAGCAACCCATCGTGTGTTGGCATGATTTCTCAGGTATGACATCTTCATCATTAGACAAAAACATCTCCTTCTGAGGATGGACTGCTTTGTCAAAGCTGCCAAAAGTGACTCACCTTGACGTTCGCCTGTGGGGGTGTGAAGTCTCGGCAAACTCTTGTACTTCGATTCTCAGTCCGGTGTGTAAAGTTGTAAGGGCCTTCTGGTCCATGTTGAGGTGGGTGCGACCTCCTGCATTAGGAGTGACCCGTGATTTCCTCAATAGACCCATGCGTTTTTTGATTAGAATTTTACCTCGATCATCTTACAACAGGCCAAGGCGCTCCGTGATTGTTGGCTTGCTAGTTGAAGCAGGAAACAGCTTAGCCATAAGTTTGGATGTGGATACTATAGGTGGCCTCGGCGTCAGGGGAACTTGAGCTGGGGCACCCGCGGACTTTGGCCTCAATGCCGAAGAGACTGGGGTTAGGGTGCCTGCGGAGTTTGGCCTCCGCGCTATGGAAATTAGAGTTAGGGCACTGGCAGACTTTAGCCTCGGCACTGGGGAAATTAGAGTTGGGGCGCTGGCAGAGTTTAGCCTCGGCGCCAGGGCAACTGGTGTCGGGGCGCCGGCGGACTTTAGCATAGGTGCTGGGGCAACTGAAGTTGGAGCATCGGCAGACTTGGGCTTCGGCACCGTGGCCGCTGGAGTTAGAGTGCTGGCGGACTTGGGCCTCCAGACTTGGCGGACTCTCGGTGGCTTCATGGCCATCTCCCCCTTTTTCAGTTGGCGAGCTTGTTGCACCAAAGCCCATGCCTACGCAACGAGTGCGCGGCGCTTCCAGATGCGCTCCTAAACTGTGGAACGGTTCCGTTTGACTCAGACCCATTCGTTTGCTGATGGCTTGGTCAGGCCATCGATCACCTGAGGCTGAAGCCTTTGAGTTAATCTGGACCTTAGATCTACCTCGTAGCGGATCACGCCCGTTAATTACATGGCCTTGGTGAATTTGCGCGCCATGCTCTGTCATCGTCGCTACCGTGCTCGCTTGGAGAGTGTGGACTCGCCATCAGCAGTCATCTCAGGTGCCGGGGGATTTTGGGCTGCGGGCGCCGAGAAAATTTTACCACTACCTACAACTTTGGCGGTAGCGAGGTTAGAATCGTCCTCTTGGGACTCAACATCTGAGGCCCACCGGATCTTCCTTGCAGTAGAGACCCTCTTGGACTTGTAGGGAGATGCAGATCTGGATGAGGAGGAGAGGTATTCCTCGTACTTCTGCTGGTCAAACCCGTATTCAACCTCCTCTTCGACCAGGATCTAGATCTGCGGCTACAACACGACGACCTCAGATCTGAGGCTGTTGGCTCCCACTGTGGTCGTCAGCTTGTTCGTAGGGAAAGTTGCGTTGATTGTCGTTGATTGAACTCATTACAGATTTTTACTTTTTTACAACAAAATTTAATAAAAATGTCACCTTTTTATAAGACTTACAATGAAAATCGAAAAAGATTACAACTTTTTACTATTTTATGAACAAATGCGGGATCCTTTTTTCAGATCCTTGCTTGCATGGGATCTTATCCTGTGTTGGGGACTCTTTTATCCGTCCGTGGACCACTGCGTGATCAGATCTAGGTGCTAGATCCACAGATTTGCAATGATTACTTTGCAAAGAAAATAAACACCGATGGGGATCAACTCATGAAGGAGATGATCATCGGAGTGGGTGAAATTGACAAAGCGATGTCATGCACGAACCCTGGGATTAAGACGAAGCTTAATCTAGAGGGTGGATCTGATAGATCTGACCTAGATCGCCTTGATTCTCCTCCTCGCCATGTAGATCAGAGATGGGAAGCATTCTTCGCTTGCTTGAGATCTAGATCTGACTTTTTAGCTTTGCAGATGCTAGGATCTATGCAAGAGGCTCTCACAAGTCTAGGCTCAGACAGAATTTTTCCAACCCTGAAGAATGAGACCCCCCTCTCCTATTTATAGGCAAGAGGGGGTGTTGGCCGGGCACTCATTGGTGCCTCGGCCTGGCTGAGGCACCAAATGGTGCCTCGGTCGGCTGAGGCACCAAATGGTGCCTAGGCCTGGCTGAGGCACTCATCTGGTGTTTTTGTCCATTCTCGATTCCTCCTAGTGATTCGTCTGATCTCGATTTTCCCTGATCACATCAAATCCGTACCTTGTTAATCGTCTCGTTGATCCCGGAGTTCGATCGGTTCAGTTCCGTCAATGCTCGAGTCTGTCTCGTTGATGTTCGAGTCTGGTTGACTCGCCTTGTTGAAACTCGCTGATCTGAAGCTTTGTCGTTGGATTTATTCCATGATTCATAGCTTCACTGACTTGTACGCCTTGTGGATTTGCTTCATACGCTCGTTGACTCGCTTTGTGCATTTTGCGACGCAATTACGTCATCAGCGGTTCTTGGTCGCATCGTCGGATGGGTCTTCGATTGTCAACCCACCGTCACGAGTCATGTTCGGGTACTTACAGGCATTTTTCAACGCCTACAGTCATGTCAGATGTTCAATGCATTCAAGTCTCGCCGAGCCTGTAAATCATCTTTTGATTTCTTACCATCCTATAAGAGTGTGGATGACAGGTTTTTGCATATATTTTTTTAATATGCATTACATGTAAGTTATGCCAAATTTTGAGCTTTTGCTAGTGCACGAGCTGAAATAATATACTAAAATTTGTCCATCCTCTTGGCAATTCCTTGGCATGTGTGTCATCCATAATTGACACTTGTCTCTTTCGTTTCGGGTGCCCTCTTCATGATGGAAATGCATCTCAGAGCTAGAATATCCTCTCTTGTATATATGTTCTTTCTGAACTTGATTTTAAGATATCCCTCAAATAATTTTACAATCTCATCCCCAGCCATTACTAACGGCTCCCCTTTTTCTCTTCTTAGCCGTCAAACTTATTCGCCTACTTTTAACCCTTGTATTTATATCCCTGTCGTAATCATCTTCTGCTAATCCAATAACACATCTTTCGACTATGTTGTAAATGAAAGCCTTTGAAGTTTGGACCACCATACTAGACAAGTGTATGTCCCTTTCATAGACCAACCAGAGAGATTAGCATAAGCTTGAAAACCATTAACCATCCATATAAGAATAGCATGGAGATTAAACGGCTCACTAGAAAATACATCATATGTTTGGATCCCCTCATCCCAAAGAAGTTTTAACTTATCAATTAATGGCTCCATGAACACATCTATATCGTTATTGGGTGAGTGCTTGCCTAGTATTAGTAATGAAAGGATCATATACGGTTGTTTCATACAAAGGCCAGGTAGCAGATTATAAGGCATTAACACAATTGGCCAAGTAAACCAACCCGATCTCATAATGCCAAATGGGTTGAATCCATCACTAGATAGAATGAGTCTAACATTCCTATACTCTGTGGCAAACTAGGGAAAAGATTGATTCACATGCCCCTATGCATTTGCATCTGTTGGATGTCTGAGTTTACCATTAACTACGCGTCCTTCCTTACGCCACCGCATATTTTTAGCTATATCTTTGGTCCTATACAACCTCTGTAACCAAGCACTAAGGGAAAATGTAGGAGCACCACTAAATATTCTTCTGCTCCTTCACTGACTCATCTGTATTTCATGTTGAAGTGCGTGTATTCTTTCTCTAATGAGACACTCCACACTCTAGATATTCCTCATGCCTCTCATTATCCTTATAATATGGGATACAATTATTAGGACACGCATCGATTTTATTGTAATCTAAACCCATAGTGCCAACAATCTTATTTGCGTCATAACACTTTTTGATATGCTATTCTCTCTATTTGAAATTACCTTGCGTAGTAAATTAAGAAGCATTTGAAAATATTTCTCTGCCATTCCACTGAGGGTCTTAATATGCATCAGTTAAAGAATAAATGACAATCTGCTATACTTTGAGCAACTGGCATATAGATCCTTCTTATCATCTTCCAATAACTTCATTAAGCTTTTAAAGCCATTATATCACGCACATCTTCAGCATTTTTGACACCTTTTACATCTTCGGGAACCCCTGGTACTTCTGCATTTGGTAACTTTTATAACTACTGCACTATCATTAAACATTGCATGTGTATCGTCATCTCACGTTTATATTTTCATTGGCTGGTTCAATACCTTCGTCTTCTCCGTGAAATCTCCAATATTGTACTTTTCATCAAATCCCCATCTTTCTAAGTATTTTCGTATAGCAACTCTATCTACCAAACCCCTATTTTGGCATATGTTACATGGACAAAATAGCAAATCGTTCTCTAATTTTCTTCAGTTCGCGTACGCATACTTAAGGAAGGCTTTCCATCCTTCATGATATCAAGTGTCACCTCCCGCACTTCTATTCATAATAGGAATATCAATCCACGACTTGTCAGGAACTTCGCTCATCTGTATGTCAAGTATAATTATTAATTATTTTAATATCTCATAAATCATCTTAGGGTTGATAGTTTTTACAGTAGTTGATTTGAACAAATACTAAGTAGGTAAAATTACTCTTTTATAATGGTCATTGTCGTACTAAATTGGACTAAACACTATGTGATAATCTTCATTGTCAACATTTGAGCAAACACTAGGTTAGTCTAAAACTCTCTTAGCTATCATAAGAAGGCTTCTATCCCATTAAGAATACAGTAGTGTGTTCGCCTCGAAAGTGATTTTCTTTGTTGATTCCATTACAAAACGCTTTGTTAATGAAAATAGATGAAAATTACACGTGTAACTCTCAATTACAAAGATTGACACTCTCTACAAACTCGAACA
>JBAKGM010000002.1:10109525-10129199 GCA_037177215.1 Asparagus racemosus | reverse complement strand
AAGGATTTTGAAGACTTATTCAGCGGGATAACACTTCATGAAGGCCACTATATGTCCGGTGCAATTTATTGAAGCCCCGCGGAAACTCCAAAATAGGTATATGAGTATAAACTATTTCCTATTTTGTCGAGAAGTTCCTGGAGAATATTTCAAATATATATATATAAATATTCTTAGGGATAACTCGATGAACACCAGTGAGGCGTGGAAAATCATATCGACGCCAGACAACGCGTCTTGAAGGAATTCCCTTCACTGTGCTACTCCAATAAGGTACACGAGTATAAATTGTTTCCTATTTTGTCGAGAAGTTCCCAGAGAATATTTCCATAAAAGAAATATTTTTAGGGATAACTAGATAATCACCAATAAAAGCGTGAGGATATTATCGACTCCGGCCAACGTGTCGCCAATGGGGAATTCACCGACTCTCCAACAAGGAATATGCGTCTCTATTTCCTCCCACGGTGGTCAAGGTGACGATCAAATGCGTCACAACAAGGGAATCCACCGATCAAAGGACGAATCCCAATCTTCTCCCACTAGGATGATACGACAGACGTCATCACGAGAATTTCGTTGACTAGAGTTCAAAAAATTCACGACGCCGAACAACGCAATTCGTGTCAAAGAAAAATCCTCCCGCTGTGGGAATTACATCTTATTTTGTCGAGAAATTCCCCAAGAGGATTTCTAAATATTTCTGGGGATAACCCGAAGAATGCCAATGAAGCGTATTGACGCTGGTCAATGCGTCGCACTCACCGACTGAAGGCCAAAATTCCATATATATTTGGGACGCCGATCAACGCGTTGCAATGGAGAATTCCCCGATCAATCGAGGAGTCCCGTAAAAAGTTTGATGGTCAGTTGGGTGGTAACTCACCGACACGAGTCAACAACAATTGAGCTTAATCAGCTACAGTTCAAAATTCTGACAACGGTCAAACAATAAATGCAGTACCGTCATGCCTTCAGATATCCTACAAAGAACTGGAGAATCTGGAAGGATTGGAGGAATTGAGTATTGAGGCTAATCTCAAGAGAAATTCATTCATTGACTTCAGGTCAGGATCTCGGCAGTGGTTAGACAATAAATGCAGTATTGTGATACTTTTAGCAATCCTACCAAGAACTGGAAAGCCTAAAAGGATTGGAGAGATCAAACACCAAAGTTATCCTTAGGTCCCGTCCCACCGACTGAAGGTTGGGGCCTATCATAACCAAAGTATCCCAGGCTAGTCCGCAAATCGAGACTGAGACACTTTGGAGGGGATATCTGTAGGCATCGAAAATCACTTATCAGTGCCAGAATCAGACTCATGTCGGCGGGTTCGTGACCGATGAACCATCGAGCGATCCGACCAAACCACAAAGGCGAGTCGACGAACGCATGAAGTGAGTCAGCGAGGCGTACAAGCCATCGAAGCGATGTGTTCCAGCAACGAAACTTCGAATCAGTGGGACTCGACAAAGAGGGTTAACTGGATTTAGACGTTGACGAGACGGGACCATCCATATTTAAGCGTCGATGGAATTACATCGATCGGATTCTGGAATCAACGAAAGATCGAGCCGGGCTTTGATTTGACGTGACCAGACAAAACGAATCTCAGATTAAACTGCGGACGTACAGACGAACGTTAAAAGAAGGAAAAAATTAGAAAAAACGTCATTTGGCACCTCGGCACGGCTGAGGCACCATTTGGTGCCTCGGCCGACCGAGGCACCATTTGGTGCCTCGGCCACATTGCCGAGGCACCAAATGCCGCCCGGCCGTTTAGTGCCCTCCCCTCTTTGTTCAATGCCTATAAATAGGCCAGGGGTTCCTCAACTGAAGGGGTTGGATTTTTGCAATGAAGCTCTGAAGGTTGGAGAAAATTCCCTGAAGCCCTACGCGTGATCTACGAGCCCCTGCTGCACAGATGCAAGCTTCGGCGAACTCGTCCTTTCAGATCTACGTTGTAAGGTAAGGGATTGAGGTTGGATCCGAGATCTAAGGGTCAGATTTGCAGAGTCTAGCACGTGATTTCTTCTAGTAGATCTCACCCGCTCCGGCGATCGCCTCCTTCGTGAGTCGATCCCCGGCCCGGTGATCACCTCCTTCGTGAGTTGATCCCTGTCAGGCGTTTATTTCCTTCGTGAAATAAGCCCCTCAAATCTGCAGATCCAGAACCCAGATCTATATTATCTATTTAGATCAGAATTGCACGGTGGTCCACGGATGAAACAAGTCCCCGTCACAGGCAAAGAATCCCACACAAGCGAGGGCCCGATACGGACCCCGCATTTGTTCAAATTAGATATTTAAAGTTGTAATTTTGTTTGATTTTTCTCGTTGTAAGCCTTATAAAAATGCGTTCCTTTTATTTTTGAATTTGTTTGTAATTCCATAAAGGTATAATAGATTCAAAGCAATGGAAAAATCAGCAGCCTTAAATTCCACCGCGAACAATGTTGTGTAGAGTCGGTCACATTTTCACTATCGTGTTGCATTGAGGACCATTAGTAGTTCATGACCTAGGACTTGTGCATCATGAATGAGACTTAGTGACATGTGTGAGTTGTGTTGACTATGATTAGGAGGTGAACCAGTGATTTGTTTGACCATATCGTTAACTTGTAATTACTCGAGACCTTGGGATGGGAAAGTCTGGGTTCATATTATTGGATATGACTATTGATGCATCTTCCAGACTTGCTCTAAGTGAATGGTTTCGCACTTGGGGTTGGTTTGTTGGGCTAGTGAATCATTTCACACGTGGCCAGTGAAATCATTTCGTCTTCTGAGTCCTGCTTGTGTCCGGACAAGCCAGAATTGGATTGCGTGTAGTCCTTTGACTAGATCATTTCATAGCATTGGATGTGCATAGAGGAATATGAGCAGTCAGTTATCCGAGTATATGAACGTTGACTCTTGTGAGATATAGACTAGAGACCTGATATAGAATGGCTAGACTCTAACACCAAGTTGAGACGTTTGACAGTTAGGAAACCTGGTTGTACAGACAAATGAGTTGCACATGTTAATGCTTATTCTAGTTATATGTTCCATCCGTGTAACGTACAGGGTTAATATCTAGTTATTTACAATCTAAGATATATGGTATATATATGAGGGTTTCCTTGTTTGGATTATTCGCTCGGCGTACTACGTCTCGTTTTGTAGATTTCTAATTATTAATCAACTAGATTTACATGGATAGTTAATCAGATTGTTATACCCAGATCACTCACAATTTCTGATTACTTGTATTCATTTATATTTATTATTGTACTATCATATCATTGTGGGATCTTGCCGTGTGTTATACACGTTGACGTACTCCATTCTCAGTATGGAGAGACAACAGAGCTGGAGTATTCCCAGCAGGAGTGCCGCACCGTAGTGGCAGAAGAACCGTCTGAAGCCTAGACTTTTATTTATGCATTAGATGTTGGACTTTTAGACTTCATCTGATGTTGGACTTTTAGACTTCATCTTACTTTTCCTTAGTTCAGTAGATGTTCCTTGACTATTCAGTTTTAGCTTTTGTCTGGGATGATATTAATTTTGGTGATATGTATCACGTAGTTCTAGATTTGTTTATTAAATTCTTGCTGATTGTGACTGTGATTGGGAGACCTATAGATTATTGTAATTTATGCTTGATGCTTGGCGTATTACATTGAGGGGAAGAGTTTTTCATTTTATACTCCTCAATCTAATACGTCGCAGGCTTGTTCGCGTCCCATTTCCGTGTAATTTGGGAAGCAGGCGTGACAGCAGAGTCATGGTATATATAGGCGAGGAGGTAGACTCGTGCCGACATCACAGTGCCCGACCTAGTTATTGATGAACGGCTAGGATCGATCCTGAAATTTGAGGCAGCAACTCAGTAATCAAAGCACCACTCTAGCCGTCATGCAATCCCTGTGCGTAAACTGAGGTGACACTGACACACGTTCTCCTTTGATGTCAGAACATCAGATTGACAGTGACCCATCAAGGACCCCTCATAAATGCACCTCGAAACCCTAACAGGTGCTGGCATTTTATCTCACTCGGACTCAGCCACCCAAGTTCGAGCGAAAGGGACTAGTGTTATGACATGGAATTGACAAACTGTTAATCCTGCACTAGGAGTCAACACGTGTCCCGAATTAACTATGCATCATCTCAACTCGACCTTATGAAGGATGAGTCCAATAAACGTAATCACTCGACCATTACCAAGAAGAGTCGAGTAGAAAGACATCCTCACTCGGACCCTGTAGTTAAGAACGGCTCTATTCCTCCTCATTTCTCGAGGCCGGGTCAAGAACTCCCAGTCCAAGGTGGCTGAGTAAAAAGGCATCTTTTATTGGCCCACTCACAAAGCTGAGTCAAAAGGCATCTTTTAATGACTCATCAGACGTCATCAGCACCTGATTTTCCCTATCACCCTTGTATTAATCACGAAGGTGACTCATACCATCTACTACTGACACCTGTACAGTGTTAGCCGAGTAAGCTGATTGCTTGGACTCAGATGAAGTTACAAAATTGCCCTCTCAATTTTGCTATAAATGGGTTCTCTTCCTACTGCATGGAGGTACGTGACTTCAGCCTAAAAAAGATACTACAGTTGTAATTTTCTCCTCCACTTAAACTCTCTACTGACTCAACCATTAGAAAAGCCATTAGAGATCCCAACTCTGATCCTCTCACGCCTTGTTTGTACGCAAGACTCAACCCTCAGTCCCATAACCAACCATCGAAGAAGATCAAGGAACCCTAAACTAAAACATGTCCTACACTAAAATTTCCTGTTTGATAATTGACATCAACAAATATACTTGAGATTTTTATGATTGATGAAGATTTCTACCTTCTCTCCCAGAATATAGTGTTGTCAAATCTTCAATGCATGAATCACTACTACTAACTCCAAATCATGAGTGGGGTAATTCTTCTCATATGGCCTTAAGTATGAGAAATAGAAGCAATCATCTTCTCATACTGTATTAATACATGCCCTATTTCAATTTTTGAAGTGTCAGCAAGAATTACAAACTTACCTCTCTCGTCAGGCAACATCAATACTGGTGTTGTCGTTGGGCAAATCTTAAGAGTTTCAAACATTTTCCGACATTCTATTGTCTAGTTGAATTTCTCACCCTTACGAAGCAACTTCATCATTGGTGTTGTAATGTGTGATTAGTCTTTGATAAATCTCTGGTGGTAACCCATCATTTCTCAAGAACCTACAAACTTCTCTTCCATCGTCAATGGTTATTTTCAAACCTGCTTTTATTTTACTCGGATCAACTAATAAACCTTTTAAAGATATAATGTAGCCTAGAAAAGGCACACTCTCTAGCCCAAATTCTCACTTGCTTAAGTTGCCGAGTAGATGTTCTCTTAGCATAACTTCTAAAATCAACTTGAGATGTTGTTAATACTCTTCCAGTGTCTTTGAGTAAAGTAGGATATCATCAATGAATACAACTACAAATAGAACTAAGTTTATAAAAATACATGATTCATAAAACTAGTGAAGACCGAGGAGCGTTCGTCGCACCAAATGTCATAAAAGGAAATTCAAAATGTTCATAACGCATCCTAAAAGATGTCTTTGGAATGTCTTCTTTCTTCACCCTCAATTGGTGATAATAGGATCTCAGATCAAGTTTGGATAATATGTTTGATCTTGCTAGTTGGTCGAACAAATTATTGATTCTTGGTAATGAATATTTATTCTTGATGGTAACTTGGTTCAACTCTTGATAGATGATACACATTCTGCCAATACTATCCTTCTTTCGAACTATCAAAACTGAGGATCCTCAAGATGAAACACTCAGTCTATTGAAACCTTTATAGAGCAATTCCTCAATCTGAACCTTCAACTCTTCAAGTTCTCTAGGTGCCATGCACTATGGTGGTTTCGAGATAGATGTGTCCCCGATACGAGTTAAATAGTAAACTCAATATCACATTGAGGTGGTAATCCTGGAAGATCATCAGCAAATACATCTAAAAACTCTAACACAACTGGTGGAATTGCCTTCTCCTCCTCCAATACTACATTTTCTTCTTCTAAACTCATGATAGTCAATATACCTTTTGATACAGCTTGATACTACCATAAATCAACTAACTTTCATCCCCGGAATATAACTTTGGGATGATTACATAACCTAAACACTACCTTCTTTCGACGACATCAATATACGCATAAAAAACATGTAATCAACTGATTATCAAGTTTTATTGCATTTTCATACCCCTATTTTAAATAAATTTCATGCAAATAAATGATTAATATGATTTTTTTATCTTATTTTGTAGAAAAAGTGAAGATAATAAATAAGAGCTCAAATAAAAATATCTCAAGCCTAATTACAGCTCAATGAAGCCCAAGAAAAGCCCAAGAAAAATTAGAGCAAAAATGTCCACGATAGTTCATCGTTGGAGATGTTGTAACATGTTTCATATAAAAGTTCACAAGATAATTTTATTTGATCAGTTGATAATTAAAACAAATTATCCTTCTATCAATTACAAATCCAACAATTTAAGTTTGAGTTAAATTGGAATTGTAAAACTCAAGATATGATCATTTTAGTGAACCAGTGGTAGAATCGTAAATATTCTAAATCAGGTGCAGAATTTTCTAGCTTACATCTATGGCTGAAAATGGTTTCTTGGTAGCTCATATTGATTTATGTAATCTATAAATAAGGGTAGAGAGTGAGGGTGAGAGATATGTAAAATTTTATAAATCTTCTTTTAGAGGATAGGAGGGCTACTCTTTTTTAAGAAGACCTTCTAAATATTATAAAATTTTAAATATATAATAAAAATAAAACAAATTCTCTTTTTAATTTTTTTTCTCATGGAGACATGAAAAACTTTGGGTCTACACAAGGGGCCAACCCTTGTAACGTGAGTTTTTATTTTGTTTTTAAATTTTTCTTATTTAATTAGAATTGTATGTTTAGAAAATAGTTTAGATTTAATTCATTTTTAGCTTTACTTATTTAATTTTTATGCTTAGTTAGTTTTTTCTCTTAATTTAGGAGTACATTTATTTTCATGCTTAAATTGTTAATTTATTTTCTTTTTACAATTAGTTTTTTTCTTGTCCTTTTATTCATGCTTTCGTTATTTGCTTATAATTAGGATTTAATAAAATATGTGGCTAAAATTCTTACAATAATTAGGATAAGGAGAAACTAGTATAACTTATTTATTAGAATTGGAATTGCTCTCTTTTATGCCTTAATTGTATATGTAGAGATTAATCAATTAAAATAATAGTTGATAGAATATTCAAATTTGATAGGTTATACTTTCCTTAAATGGTTTAATAATCTATGCTTATTAATATTTTAGGATTATTATTTTCAATTAATTATCTATAAAATACTTTTTATTTTTATTTTTAGAATTTATCTTGATAATCTATGCTTTCTTTAATTAGATTGACAGGTTACGCTTTTTAATTCTAAAAATACATAAATAAAGAGAGTAGTTTCTAGATCTAATAAATAGTTACCTAGTGGAATCTATCCTAATTTCGTAGTTTAATTATGCTACTCTTTCTTTCTTTCTTTTAGTCTCTAGGTTTGTTAATTTTAATGTTTTCTTTCTTTTTTCTAATTCTTTTACTTTTTTCATTTTATTTCTAGTTCTTTACCTCTCCATTTTCTTTACCCTTTTTCTCTTGTTTTTTTTGTTACTTTTATTTTATTCTTCTATTTTTTCTTGTCTTATTTGTATTTCTATTCTCCCCCCCCCCCCCCTCTCTCTTTCTCTTTCTACTTTCTTTTCTTTATCAAAAGTTCAAAACTCATTTTTTCAACATCTTTTCATAAAAAATATCCTTTCAAATAGCTTTTGGAAAGAAAATTTTCAATTTAAAATTTTTGAAAACCGTCTCCTTGTGGCTAGACATATTTCTATACTATAACTTGGTTATGCACTTGCAACACACACACTTTCTCACACAACAAGTGTTTGGTGTTGTCGTTGGGGAGGAAGTTATTTTTTTATTTATTTTAGAATTTTCCTTTTTGAACTTCTTTAATTTTTTTGTTGAGTTGTGAAGAATTCAATGCTTAGATTGAAGATGATTTGGAAGAAAAGGTCAATCTTTGCTTTCGTCAAGAGAGGCAAATTTTTTCACTTTCACTTTTCAATTCTTAGTTAGATTCTCACAATTTAGTAATTTAGTTTAATAAAACAATCAAAAAAAATTCTTTTTGTTGACCATAATAAAATCCACAACCATCGTTGAATAATTATTAAATAAGATAAGAAAAAATCAAACAAAAATTTAATTTTGTTTTCTCTATCCTAAATATAAAAAAGTTTAGAAACAATTTGCTTAAGGCATCCACTTGTAGATTACTTTTATTTTCATAGGCTACAGTTAGTGTCTAAGGAAAGAGATTAGAGTGGCAAAAGCCCTCGCAAGAAAAGAAGTTACATAATTGGCACTTGAGTCACGCTTAGGGTGAGCCCCCTCTGAATTTACTCTTACCTGACCATTTGATTAACTGAATTCGGATTTAGTATGGCCTGAAGGAGTCTTTAGTTAGGAGCTGGTCTAGTACAGTTTAAGCTTAACTTTAGATTAGGAAAGTGATTGAGTGGTTTATCTTTTGCTTTGTTTAGTTATGATTTTCTCTTTTTCTCTTTTTCTTTAAGATTTTTTACCTTGACAAAAAAATTCTTTTTAGATCTTTTTCTTAGGTTTTATTTTAAAAAATTTTACAAAGAGAGTTTTCATTAGTTTATGCAAGCTTGGATTAGAGATAATACAAAATGTTTAGTTCGTGTTGAATTTAAATTAAATAAATGGCTAATCCTAGTCCACTCATTCTTCACATATGTATTATGCTACTAGGAATATAATCTCATCTTACATTAAACTTACAGATGTTAATGGTGTTAATTATGAGCTTAGACCTCATTTCATAAATATTCTTCCCAAATTTTTAGAAAATGAGTCTAAAGATGCTTACATTTTTATAATTTTAGGAAGTTTGTCTTATGACAAAATTAGAGAGTTATATGAGGATGCAATCAAGCTCATATTTGTCAGCTTCGCTCTGAAGGATAAGGTTAAAAAATAATTGTATAACTTGCCACAAGTTCAATCTCCACTTGGGATGAATTTATTATCTTTTTCAAAAAAATTCTTCCCAATTCACAAATAGTAAGCTTTGGAGCAACATTCAGAATTATAAGATAATCCTTGGAGAACGATTCTGGAACTATTTTGATAAGATCTTCTCATCCAGTGTGCTCATCATGATTTAGAAAAGTGGCGATTATGCCAAATTATCTATGAAGAATTAGATTATTCTTTAAAAATATTCATAGAATCTAGTTGTCAAGGGCATTTCATGAAGAAAAATGTTGATGAAGCTTGGAAATTTTTAGAGGAGTTATCTAAGAAAATCATGCAATGGGAACAATGTGATAAAAGACTAACTTTATCAGTTCCCTCAATCAAATGCAGTGGTTTGTCCTTAGAGTCGAACATAACCTCCGAAGCTAAAATGGCTACAATCTTACATTAGTTAGAAGCTTTAGAAACCAAATATCGAGTTCCCGCTCATATCCTACTGTTGAACAAGAAAGGCGTGGCGATCTTATAGAAAAGATCTGATTCGGTAACCTTAAACTTGTTTTTACATTTCCTAAATGCATGCTAGAGTTTCTTTATTTCTGATATGCATAATCTTGTTATAGATTATCTCCATTGCATACGTGTAGTTATCCGGATCTTAACAAGTACATTTCAAGTTCAGAATACAAGATCTTATTTCAGACTGGTCTTATAATTTTATGTAGCACAGACACTTGGTTCTTTGAGATTCAAGCAGTAGGATGCACCTGAGGGCTCGGAGCAACCAGCACCATAATGCCTGAAGTAAAGATCAAATTCCACGATAATATTCCTGCCAGGCTCAACCACAATATTCTTACCAAGAGCATATCCTCTTGCAAGCCGAAACTTCCCAGTCCCTCCAATTATATTCACTTCCCAACTACTCAACAATAGTCGTATTGGCCTCCCAAATATGGCGAGCGTACTTCCTTTATACTCACCGTTCGTAAACACAAAATTTGCTTCGACAAGGCTCGATCCTTCATCTCTTGATGCAGTGGTGCCTGTCCCTTGAGATTGCCCAATAAGTTTCGAGATTGGGTCTGCTCCTTCTCTTAGCTCGTTTTCGAAAACCCTGATTGTTCCGAAGGAGGATGGAGCAGTTGTGGTCACGGCGGTTATGGAAGTGGGACTTGGACCGGTGAAGTTCTCGTGTAAATATAAGTGTAAGTGCGTTTCGGTTTCTTGTGTGAAGGATTGTGATGAGGGAGGGATTGCTGTCAAGAAGAAATAGAGGAGAAAGGAGGAGATGTAGGGGTTCATGATGACTTTGGTTGAGAGAAGAATATGCCATGATAATTTGATTTATAATACAATTTCTTTTAGGAACGAGTTATAATAGATACTTTTGTGTACTGAATTGTTGTGTTTTGCTTGAATGATTTTCTTGTGAAAGGTTTGTAAGGAATAAATGAAGTAGTAAATACTAGTGTAATAGAACATTAAGGTTGAACATCATTTTCCTAACGGATACTAGAATGTCAATGGTGTGTGCAAGATTCTTTATAACTTGCAGGTTGCACATCGTTTTCCCTCCAAATTGAGAAAAATTCTGAAAATAATAACATTAATCCAAAATTTTGAACAACTGTTATTAGGTCAATTTCCATCAAAGCTATTGTTCTATCGTTTTCCCTCAAAATTGAGAAAAATTCTCAAAATTGTTTCGGAGCTTGGTAAGTTATTAGCATCAATCCAAAAATTTGAACAAATGTTATTTGGTCAATTTCCATCAAAATTAATGTTCTATGGTTTTCACTCAAAATTAAGAAAAATTCTCAAAATTGTTTCGCAGCTTGGTAAGTTCACTGGTAAAAAACAACACATCCTAGACGGAGAATTCCGTCTAAGTTAACCATTCTAGATGGAATTCTGTCTAGGATGTTGGTCAGTTAAGTTTCCATCAAGGATGAGACATTCTAGATGGAATTCCGTCTAGGATGTTGGTCTGTTAAGTTTCCATCTAGAATGGGACATTCTAAATAGAATTTTATCTAAAAAGATTATCCTTGACGGAAAAAATCCTAGATGGAATCAACAAACCATCTAGGACGTATCTTAGACAGAATTCCCATCTAGGATCTATCCTAGAAAGAATTTCCGTCCATGATATATCCTAGATGGAAATCCATCTAGAATACGTTCTAGATGGAAATTTTTCCGTCTACTTTAGTCCATCTAGAATGCCTTGTTTTTCACTAGTGGTTGTTAGTTTACACCCAAAAATTTGAACATCTTTTATTTGGTCAATTTCCATCAACGCTATTGTTATATTAAGGTGTAGAAGCACTTTATAAAAAGGGAGTGCATGGTTTGTAGATATTTTAGCTTATTGTATCCTCTCTTACTCTAAGAGAGCTCTAAAGACAAGTGACCAAACGTAAGAAAGAGATTGACAAATGAAATTTGGAAAAGAAAATGCGTGTGTGATAAAATTTTGAAATTTTTCCAAAGTTAGCTTAGTTCTTATGTTTAACATATGAAATTTAGGAAAAATATGTAAGTGGTAATTAACACACACTTCCACTTTAAAACCATCTTTTGGTTATTTATGATATAAACACCCAAATATGTGGATGGATAATGTCTTATCTTAGAGATAAGATATTTATCATCCTAATGCTTGTAGGATTCTATCTCTAAGCTGTTTACATATAGATATAGGGTTTTCATGATGGGTTGAAGAGAGAAAGACCATAAACCTTCACAAAGTCGTCATCTCCTTCTCCAATCAAGTTCATGCCTTATGCAGTAGTCTTGAGGTGATATGCGGGGGCTTCTCACTGTATCGGTGTGGTCGCCCTTTGGCCGTTGTTCAAAGATCAAGAGTAGATGTGTGGCGATTCTTCTACAAGATCTGGGAAAGGTAATCTCTAAACGAGAGTATTTTCTGCATAATTTACATTAGCATCAGAGCGAGATTAAGGTTGCTCGCATCTCTGATCTTCTTTTAGGGTTTAGATCTAATTGTATATTATATTGTGGAGAATAGATCTAGTTTCTTGATGGTTATCTTGGTCTCAGGAACAGATAAAGTTAGGATTTTTATTAATAAAAATTTATTTTTCATTAAAAATTAAATTTTTGGTGTAAAAATATGACATCTAGGATGTCAGATCTATAATAAAAATTTAATCTTTATGAACTAGTAGGCAATTTTAATAAATAAGGGATTTATTCAAAAACATTTGGCCCGCCGCTGGCGCTAGGGACTCTTATGGCTGCAGGATCATATGCGGGCGTCTCCAGCACTGGGAGCCGGAGGCCCGCTATTTACCACCACCAGCACTAGACGCCCGCGACGGTAATTAAAAAGAACAAATAAAAGATGGAGGTCGGGGCTCACCGCAGTGGTGGCGCTGGATCGCTGTCGCTAACGGCGATGTAGGTGAGTCCCCGCGGCCGACCCTGACGAGGGGTCGAGGTGGCACTGCGGGGCAGTGTTGTCACTGTCGCCGCCTCTTCTTGGATCAGCCCCTAGGGTTAAAACCCTAGGGG
Source organism: Asparagus racemosus (assembly GCA_037177215.1). Taxonomy (NCBI): domain Eukaryota; kingdom Viridiplantae; phylum Streptophyta; class Magnoliopsida; order Asparagales; family Asparagaceae; genus Asparagus; species Asparagus racemosus. The sequence goes on along the minus strand of JBAKGM010000002.1, from coordinate 10,116,555 downwards.
GAAATTTGTAAAAATGTTTTTTAATTTTTGAAAATTGTAGAAATCTATTTTTAAATTAGAAAAATTGTTTTAAATTAAAAAATATCTTTAAATTTTTAAAAAAATTTAGAAAATATTTTTATTATTTTCCTTATGAAATTTAGGAAATATTTGATGTGGGGCCCACTAGATTTTATAAAAGAGTTGCTTTTTAGATTTTAGAAAAATAATTTTTGAGCTTTAGAAGTTCAGAAAAACTATTTTTATACTATAAAAAATTTAATTATAAAATCCTAATAAAATCTTGGATGTTTTGATGGGTAGCTGTTCCAGTGGGAGCGCCTGGGGCGCATGCCAATTTCACAAGAAACGTAAAACCTAATAAAATTGACAAGATAAATTAGGTAGTTAAATGTAAAAGTGAAATTATTTGTTTATGTTTGTCATGCCTCATGTTCAGACGCATACCGGTCAAATAAACAAATAATTTCAAGTGGCGGATTTCGGGTAGAGATGGTAATATGATTTAACTACCCAATCAATTCTATCTTTAAGAAATCTAATATTCCATTTTCAAAACTTTTATAACGATTTAAAAAATTATATCTTTGAACTCTATGGTTTTGGCCTTAGGCATTCTTCTCTTTGTTTGGGATGTAATTTTATTATCGATATGAAAGGCTTGATGAGATGGAATGTTCTTCAGGGAAGAATAATACTCTACGTAAATGCCAATAATCTTAATGTATCCCTAATTAAAGTGTATTAATCCTTCTCTTAAGGTACCAAGATACTAATTCCGACGATAGTCTAGGACTGAGAAGTTTGAGATATTTTGTCAGAAGATCCATTTTCTACTGAGAGCATGAGATTTTGGTGGGTATTGAGGCGGTAATATCCAAGTCAGAATAGGGTTCAACTCGAGACTTAGATTTGAGGTCGGTCGATACGAGATCTGGAAGCAAAATAATCGTTGAAGTGGTTCAATGGGTGGATTGCAAAGAGAGACAATCTTATTAAGGATTACGAGGATAATCTGAATGCAAAAGCTTTCGGGATGCTCTTAAATGTGAGATATGGATAAGTCTCTTCAATGAGGATCCGAGTTCTTATTATTAAGTTGGATTCAAACAAGATAACTGCTGGGCAGAGTACATGATGACCTCTACGATCAGGGATCATGAGAAAGCCTAAACTGTGCTGAGCTAGGAACGGCTGATCTAGAGGGTTATCTAGGCTACATAACTCCGGAAAAGAGATTTGTTACTTTTATTGCACATTGCAAATGTGATACGTTTGGGAATATGCAAATAATAATGAAGTTGGAGTCTAAACACTAGGGAGTGTTCAAGACTAAAATGTCTACTTTGGCTTTGGAAGCTGATCTCGGAACAAGGCTAAGAGCCTAGTTGTAATGGTAGACATGGAGATTTTTCAGAACAGGTTTTGAAATAAAATAAGCCAATAAAAAGGTGAAGAGTCCAACTAAGAAGAAAGATCAATTAATTTCACTACAAACAAGCCGATTATTTCGCGCATGAATGCATATTTAACTGAGTAAACTCAGGACTTGCGGATTGCATCTGCAGGGCAGAGGTAGTATTGAGTTCTGAAAAAATAGGAGTAGAAAGTTTTGGCTGGAGATAATGTAACGGTGCTAGGCACTGATGCATAGAGGTCTCCTCTGAGTTAAGGGAACAAATAGATCTTTCAGCCTATTCTATTTACTGTCAAGAAGAGTAAGGAATCATCTCTCAGAAGTTAGGTTGTGGGATTCTAGTCAGTTTCTTGTTCGAGGGTAACTTAGTTTTACTTCAAGATTTCTCTACTTATATAAGCCAAGCTTATTATTTGGTTGATTTTAAAATGTGACTTATTACTAGATATCATGTTATCTTCTAGTTTATATTATATTGTGAATTAAGGTTGGATCTAATTTATGGTATAATAGACTAAGTCACATAAGAGGACACACAAAGGCTCACCAGGGGTGACCTCCTTGGTATATGTACTAAGGTATTTGTCCTTCTACGAGTATGGTCTCGTGATAAAATCACTGGAAAGCCATTTTGTGAGGCTATGAGCACCACAAATTGCAATTTGTTCACTCTGATTTATGCGGACTGAAATTTATGAAGGTACAAAGTAGAGTACATTAATTCCTCATATTTATAGGATATTACTTTGTTTATGATCATGTGTCTCTACTTACACGGCATCAAGCGCTAAATTAGTAAGGTGAATAATCAGTTAAGAAAAAGCATTAGGGCTTTGCACACTAATCATAAAGGAGTATCTATCTTAAAAGTTTAGGAAACTATGTCAAGAGAAAGGAAAGTCATACAGTTGACAATATCCTATATTCTGCTACAAAATGGTGTTGTAAAAATGAGGAATTTATCTCCATTAGATGTGGTTCGGAATATATTAGTTGACACTAATATACCCATTTGGTTTTGGGTAGATGTATTATTTATGGTGACATATATTCTGAACCGTGTACCTTCAAGGTCAGTACGACCAGTACCCTATGAGTCATGGATGGCCAAGGGCTAGTATTGGATATCACTATGTTCATGAGGGAATGATGCTTTCATACAATACTTTTCATTGGATGAGAAGTTTGAACCCTAGAATGTTGAAGTGTACTTTCATACACTATTTTAGATACTCCCCAAGTTGTGTTTACATGTGAGCAACATGATGAGACTATAACTAAAAGAGTTGTGGTATATTGAGTTTCTTGGAGAGGATTTCATGCACAAAGAAGAAATAGGTTGAGATTTGGGCTCAAACGAGATCAAGGGTGCTGTCATGGAACTAGCAATAGAGGAGGAATTGGTTCCCTTACTAGTAGGTAGATAGTGGAAGTGAGATATTTTTAGATGACATGAAGCCATCTATGAAATCTCAACTGCCTCGGAGATTGTTTCATGGACAAGAACCCAAAAGATATCTGAGATCTATGGGAAATGTTCATGATAGTACCGCATGTTGTTGCAGAGCCCAAGTCATGTGAGGACACTATTTCTTAGTCCGTAGTGAAAGAGTAGAAAGTAGCAATGGATGGGGGGCTTGAGTTCATGAGGAAGAATCAAGTCTGGGATTGGTAAATCTTCCAACTAAATGCAAGACCATTGAAAATAAATGGTTTTCAAGGCCAAGCAAGATGGGACATTCAAGGTATGCAGAGCACGCTTAATGGTGAAAGAGTACGCCTAAGTAGTAAGGTGGACTACTAAAAAAATATTTTCTCTGATGGTAAGAATCAGCTCTATTCATATGATATTGACTCTTGTAGCATAAATGGATCTTTGAACTAGTCTAGATACACATTGAGATAGTTTTTACCTATACAAAACTAAAAAGGTGATCTATGTGGATCAACTTATGTTTCATAGCCAAGGGACTTGAGCACAATGTGTACAAGTTAAGGATCCTATCTATAGCTTGAAATATCTTTTCAGTGTGTAATGTTTTTGATCTTCTTGGATCGTGCTAGGTCATGGTTTCTAGACGATCGATCTAGATGGTTAGGTCCATATATACTAAACTGATAGAAGTTTGAGATTCTATCATCATATATCAATGAGAAATTACTGATGGGTATAGCATGAAGACCAGTAAGACTCCAATTGCTACGAGTCGTTCTCTAAATATAGAGCAATGTCCCAACATGAAAGCAGAGAAGAAGCTAATTCTAAACATCCCTTTCAAAGAGTGTAGTCAATAGTCCTGTATGCATACAATGATCGACACATCCTTTGCAGTAGGATTGATGAGAAGGCGTTTGTCCAATACTAGTACGACCCACTGGGATGAGTCAAAAGGATGCTCATATATTTGATTCAGACTGCACTTTATGTATTAGGCTATGACAACAAGGACTCTCACCTGCAGTGATATTCAGATGTCAATTGGGCTGACAACCTGGATGGGTAAGTGTTAATGTCTAGTTATGCTTTCTTACTAAATGACATGGTCATTTCTTTGGTAGTAAGAAGCAGCCATGTATAGCCCTTTTCCATTTAGAGCGGAATATGTGGTGCTATATACATTGGATGCAATCCAGTTGAGCAAATTCTTAGAGAATTTGTCTATAGCGCAACATGTAGAGGATGATGTGATTCTCTATCATGATAGCATGTCGACTACTGGTTGTATGATATGCCCAAATTAGTTTGGGAAATTGAATAAATTCAGATTCGGTACCACTTTATTGAGCATTAAGAGAAGGACCAGGTTGTTCTAAGTGTATCTATGAGTTAGTTGATCGAGGATCTACTGATAAAGAGAATATCTGAGGAGTAGCTAGTGCAGTACATTTGATCCTTATAGGCTGCATCTTTAATGCAGATTCATTACTTGAAACCTCATACACTTAGGTTATTACAGATGAGAGCTTTATAAGATATTACCTTTTATTTGATTGTCTTTTTTTCTCATCAATATGCATATCTGAGATTGCTTATGTCTTATTATTGTTTGATTATCACGACATGGAGTGTATGAGTATTATGATGTGTATAGGGTACACAAAAGCACACTTGGTGCACTATTACAAAGTTACATCAGCAGGTAGGAGCTCTTATCACACAAGATATCCCCTTCGGAGCTGTGGCAGTTGCCAAAGCTGAGACTGAGTGTTGAATGTCATTTGGCTTGGAGCAATGACTCCACTATTATGATACTGGGAGGACGATAATGGGAGCACTCTACTAGTAGCCCTGACTGGGTCAGGATGAGGTTGCTGTATACTTATATGTTGAAGCGACCAATTGGAACCCCACATCCACTTTACCTATTTACTATCAGTAAGACTAGGGGTTTGACTTGGTGCAAGAGGTGCGGGCTTATCAGGAGATCCCAGGCATATCGTGGGGCGATATGGCCAGACAAGTTCATTGCAGGGTAATAGAACTTGGGTCTATATGGTATTCATTTAATGATGTATGCTCTCAGTGAGAGAGAAGTAATACCGTAGAACGCTACCATACAACGTGTGCTTGGACCAGATATAAGGAGGTTAAGGGTTGGATCCCTGCTCCCACATTGTGTGGGCCCTTATAGATGACCACTAGTGATGGAGGGCAATCCCTATACCCTTAGAGGTATTAGGCTATATGGAAAGGCTGTTATGAGTGTCCACTACTTTGACTGCTGTTTCTTGCTGCAATGGGACAATACCGCACATACAGGGCAGTATCAGAAAAGCAAGTGATTAACACGCTCAACTATTCTAGGCCAGAGGAAGATCGATTGACATGTCTACTGACTGCATCGTATGTGCAACTCTTATTTATGCCAGGGGTGAAGTTTTAAGAGTGCGATGAATCAAGAGCAGACCCGGGTGTTCATGTACGCTTCTTCGAGGGATCGAAGGTAATTGAGCAGCCATGGTTGATTAGATCTGGGGTATGAGATACAGCATACTTACACTTTAATTTGTGTACTTTTATTTCTTTAGGGGGATCCTTGTGTCGGTCCTAATGGATCTGGCTGCAGGGCTACCCACTTGCAGGTTTTCAATAGTCCACGTCGCAATAACTATGTATGGACATGGATTTGAAAAGGAAGGAGATTCTCAAGGAAACTTTGACTCAGGGAGTCAACAACTCAGTGAGTTGGCTCAGGGAGCAATGGGTGGCACCCACACATTTCTGTGAATGGGAGTATGTTGGTTATTGATAATCACATTTTTATAATATTTTTATACCCTCATTATCTATTTTATATCAATAAATATGTCACTAATAACATGTTTTGTCTTAATTTGTAGGTTAATGAAGAATTAATGAATAAAAGATTAAAAAAACTCAAATTTTCTTTTTTTTAACATTATATTGAAGCCTGGGATCAAGCTAAGTAATCTACAGAAACCGAAGAAATAAGGATCCAATATGAAAAGAAATCAAGTCAAAATTATGTATAAGATGATTAGCCACAAAGAAATGGTGATATCTTCTAATCTGGAAGGCAAAATTTAACATATAATATATGAAAATCACCTATCTCGACGAGATGGAGCTATCTGCATTTTTAGAATTTTGAAATTCTAATCTTTGGTCAACTAATTGGCTAATCGGTTGACCAACCAATTAGTTCGTAACAAGCTTGTTTTGTGGCTAAGATTTAATCTTTGGAGCCAAAGTTTCATCTAAGAGTTCTCATTTATTACTGTAGGCTATAAGTAGGGGTAGATAGTAAGGGATTTGAGTGTAAAAAATTTTGTAAAAACTCATTTTGGAGAGGAGGGTTACTCTTAATTGAGAAAACCTTCCAAAATTGTAACTTTTTGTTGTAATTAATAAAAAAATTTCACCTCTTCATATGTATCTTTTCTTCTCTTTATTTGATCATGAAGATTAAGATTAGATGAAGATGAAGATTTACCTTCATCAAGAGGCTAGAACTCTCTTGGAATGTAAGTTTTCTCTTTTATCTTTTATTTTCTTATAATATTTTATTTCTTGTTGTTAAATATTCATGAGGTTATAACCCTCTCGAATTAGATTTATGTTGATGCATTTACTTTCACGTATTTATTTCTTGCATAGCTTAGATTTTATTTTCTTGCACTATTCGCCTTGAGGCTAGAACTCTCTTGAGAATTGGTTTTTATTTTTCCTTTTTTTTTCTTTCATTCACCTTGACACTAGAACCCTCTTGAGAACTATTTTTATCTTCTTACACTATTCGCCTTGAGACTAGAACCTCTTGGGAATTAGTTTTTATTTTCTTCTTTTTTCTTTGATTCGCCTTGAGGCTAGAACCCTCTTGGAAATTGTTATTCTTTTCATTTTCTTCTTTTTATTCACTTTGAGGCTAGAACCCTCTAGGAAATATTTTATTTCCATGCTTTTCCATTTTTTTCTCTAGTATAGATTTTATTTCTTAATTTTATTTTCTAAAGAAGTGGATTCAATTCTATAATCCTCATATCTCTAATTGAATCCCTATCTTTTACTTTCCTAATTTTCCTCTTTATTCTTGATTTTTCTTTCTTGATTTTATTTTCCTTTATTTCTTTCTCCCCTCTCAATCTCATTTT
>JBAKGM010000002.1:10083108-10099320 GCA_037177215.1 Asparagus racemosus | reverse complement strand
GGCGACGCGTGTGAGGCGTCGACCTATCCCTGCTTAGGATTCGGGATCAAATTCCCCAAGATGATTCTTGGATTAAAGGATTGTTTATTGAAAAAAGATTGATATTAATGATGGTGAGAGAGAAAAAATTTTATATTCTATCTCTTGTGGTAGGCGAATAAAACCGTAGGTAGGAGTTCTGTCTTTAGGAATCGAGGGGATTCAGGCGACCTTCAGACGGACGACCTGATCCAAAATTCCCAGCGCATACCTTCAGTCGGCGCTACCTGGGGAAGAGCTGGAACCAAGAATGAGGTTTTCACTCTAGGAACCGATAAGATTCAGGTGACCTTCAGGCGGACAACCTGATCTGGAAATCCTGGCGCATACCTTCAGGCAGCGCTACCTAGGATGAAGATTCTAGTGCCTACCTTCAGTCGGCGCTACTCGGAAAAGGATAGAACTAAGAGTGGGATCTCCACTCTGAGAACCAGAAGGGATTCAGGTGACCTTCAGGCGGACAACCTGAACTGAAAATCCTGGCGCATACCTTCAGGCGGCGCTACCTAGGATGAAAGTTTCGGCGCATACCTTCAGTCAGCGCTACTCGGAAAAAAATAGAACTAAGAGTGGGATGTCCACTCTAAGAACCGAAGGGACTCAGGTAACCTTCAGGTGGACAACCTGGTCTGAAAATCCTGGCGCATACCTTCAGGCAGCGCTACCTAGGAATAGGATGGGACTAAGAGTGGGATCTCCACTCTGAGAACTGGAAAGGATTCAGGTGACATTCAGGCAGACAACCTGATCTGAAAATTCTAGCGCATGCCTTAAGGTGGCGCTACCTAGGATGAAAGTTCTGGCACATACCTTCAGTCAGCTCTACTCGAAAAAGAATGGAACTAAGAGTGGGATCTCCACTCCGAGAACCGCAAAGACGCAGGTGACTTTCAGGCGGACAACTTGGTCTGAAAATCCTGGCGCATACCTTCAAGCGGCGCTACCTAGGAACAGAATGGAACTAAGAGTGGGATCTCCACTCCGAGAACCGGAAAGTATTCAGGCGACCTTCAAGCGGATAACCTGATCTGAAAATCCTGGCGCATACCTTCAGGCGGCACTACCTAGGAATAGGATGGGACTAAGAGTGGGATCTCCACTCTGAGAACTAGAAAAGATTTAGGCGACCTTCAGGCGGACAACCTGATCTGAAAATCCTGGCACATACCTTCAGGCGGCGCTACCTAGGATGAAGAATTGAAACTAAGAGCGGGGCTTCCGCTCAGAGAATTGAAAAGATCTAGGTGACCTTCAGTCAGAAGACCTGATTTGAAAGTCTAATTCTGACCTATGCCTTCAGTGAGTAGGTTCTAGAAGAGGAAAGGATGTGTTTGGAGAGGAAGAATGTTATATTCTATCTCTAGTGTGAAAGGAATTTTAAGTGGACCTCTTGTTCATGGAAGGAATCAAGAGGGGATTTTGGTAACGAACCAGAGAATTTTGTAGACCCACCGTCAATGAATTTGATCGGTGGGGGATTTTATGGTGGAGGATAAATTCAGGTTTATCCTCGAGTGGGTGAAAATATCCCACGAGGAACTTCCCGTTGAAACGGGTTATCCTAAAGATACTAGGGGTAGTATTTCTTCAAGAACTTTCCATTTATCGGCATTAATTGCCGATCACCATTTTGATTGATTAGGCGATTTGCGCCGTTAGAATAGACTGTCTCTAGTACAAACGGGTCTTCTCATTTGGGTTCAAATTTACCTTTTTTCTTAGAGTTGAGGATTATCGGTCGTCGAGCAGCGAGGACCAAATCTTCTTCTTTGAAACTCCTCTGTCGCCCTTCTTGTTGAAAACTTTCGACATCCTTACTTGGTAAAACTCAATGTGTTGTTGAGCCTCCAGGCACTTTTCATCCAACATCTCGAGTTCTTCGGGATGTTTTTGATGCTGTTTTTCGACCGTCATCTCTGTTGCGAGGGCGATGCGAAGTGATGGGATTTGGATTTCCAACAGCAGGACCGCTTCACACCCGTAGACTAGAGAGTACGGGGTCCCTCCAGTCGGCGTGCGTATTGTGGTACGATATGCCTAGAGCGCTTCTTCAAGTTTATCATCCCAATCTCGCTTGTTGGACTTCACAAGCTTTGATAGAATTTTGATGATTGTCTTGTTGAATGCCTCTGCTAGTCCATTTGTAGCGGGATTATAGGCTGTTGACAAGACATCTTGAATCTTGAACTTTTCACAAAACCTGATAAAGGAATTGCTGATGAACTGAGGACTGTTGTCATGCACAATCCGCTATTCCGTCCGATGTTCTATCCAGGTTTGGGTTCGTCCAGCTGTGTTGGATCAAAAATCAGATTGTGTTGATTCCGGAATGCGCTTGGTGTAATTCCGTCGACGCTTAAGCACGGTTGATTCCGTCGATGCTAACGCCTGAGTCTGGTCAACTCGCCTTGCAGATTCCCGCTGACTCGAAGCTTCGTTGTTGAATACGTCGCTTCGTTGACTTGGGGGATTCGCCAATTCACTTTATGCGCTCGTCGACTCGCCTTGTACGTTTTGCGGTTTGGTCGCATCGTTCGATGGTTCGTCGGTCATGAACCCACTGACACGAGTCTGGCTCGGGCACTGATAAGCGATTTTCAATGCCTACAACGGCGTCCGTCAACCGCATGAGAAGGAAACGCTGTAGAGGGGTACTCGACTGAAACAAAAAAATCAGGACGGATCCAACTCAGATACAAAGAATGTATGAGGCGTTGAACTCATCTTGCAAACCCGTGAGATAGAGTTACGACTTCATAGCGGGAGAACTGATTCTGAAATACCTTAACGGCTCGTAGAACAATATACTCAGTCACATAAAGTAACAGGGTATCCTGTCTTGCTGACCGTGGTACATCACAGAATCGCTCCCATCAATGGCCAAAATATAAGCGTCGATCCTCACCAAGGAGGAGTCAAGCCTGTGTAAGTGTTGATCCTCACCAAGGAGGAATCAAGGCTCTTCCCGATCGCCTCACAAAGGAGAACGAAGCGGGGATGCAATATGCAAATGCAAACTGGGAGCGTGTGAAAGGATGTGAAAGGCTCACCTACAAACGATGGGGGCACGCCCTCACATGAAGGGGTAGACAGCTGGCTCCTCGGAGCGTGTGATCTTCCCAACGACATGTTAACCTGCACAAAGCCAAGCATGTCAGATGTAGGTAAAATAAATAATTAAATAAATAAAAATGTACTGTGTTGTCTCGGCCAAGGCTGAGATTAGTGTCTCGGCTAAGGCCGAGACCCTGTTAGGGCCACGGCCGAGACCTACGGTCTCGACCGAGGTCAAGACTGGCTCTCGGCTGTGGCCAAGGCTAAGAGAAAAAAAGAAAAAAAAAGAGAAAAAAAGAAGAAGAGAAAAAAAGAAGAAGAGAAAAAAAAGAAAAGAAAAAAAGAGAAGAAGAAAAAGAAAAAAAAGAAGATGAATAAAAAAAAGAAAAAAAGAAAAAAAAAGAAGAAAACTCCAATCACTTCGAGCAAATTCAAGTTTCTTTTTGTCAAACCTTATCAAACCCTAGATTTGATATTAGAATTCATGTGTATGTATATGTTATGATCATATACCTAAAGAAAAGCCTGAGAAATCTGAAGAAAGTTGAGATTTTGAAGGACTGTTTGAGTTCTGGGTATGGTGAAAACTCGTATCTCAGACGGATATTAGGGTTTGAGGGAGTCAAGACGACAAAGAGAGAAGAAAAACACGAGAAAAGAGAGAGAGGGGGCCGGCCTAGGTCAGAGAAAAGAGAGGAGAGGGGTATTTATAACAGTCCCTAATAGGTCCCAAACCATTTCCAATTAGAACTCTAATCAGTGCCTAATTAGGAGTCCTAACGGGAGCCCTATCTCGATGCCAAAACAGTGCCAAATCAGCCCGTTAATTGGCTCCTCCTCTCCCCCACACATTTGAGGGATCCTGGACAATTTTTTAGCAAAGTTATTGCTGCATGAAAGCCCCTTCACGTCTGGTTCAATTGATACAAATTCTGGAAATACTCTAAAAAGGTACACGAGTATAAACTGTTCCTTATTTTGACCGAGAAGTTCCTGGAGATTATTTTCGTAAAATTTTCTTAAGGATAACTCGCTGAAAACTCCAGTAAACACACGAGTATAAACTGTGTTGACGTAGGACAACGCGTCGCCGCCGTAGGATTCGCCGATTAACGGTTTGAATCCAAGTAAAATTGGACACCGGTCAACGCGTCGCACTCGCCAATTGAAGGTTAAACTCTACATATTTTGACGCTAATTAACACGTGGCAATGAAGAATTCCCCGATCAACGAAGGAGTCTCATAAAAAAGTTTGATGGTCAGTTAAACGACAACTCACCAACACGAGTCAAATTCAAACGAACTCAATCAGCTTCAAGATTCTGACAGCGGTCAGACAAAAAGTGCAGTACCGTCATGCCTTCAGCTATCCTACAAACAACTGGAGAATCTAAGAGGCTTAGAGGAATCAAATACTAAAGCTAATCTCAAAAGAAATTCATTTATCGACTTCAAGTCAAGATCTCAACAACGGTCAAATAAAAAGTGCAATACCATCATGCCTTCAGCTATTCTACAAAGAACTGGAGAATCTAAAAGGATTGGAAAGATCGAACACCGAAGCCATTTATAGGTCCTGTCACACCGACTGAAGGTTGGGGCCTATCATATCCAAAGTATCCCACGCTCGCTAAAAATTGAGACTGAGACACTTTGGAGGGGGTATCTGTAGGTGTTGAAAATCACTTGTCAGTACCTGAACGAGACTCGTGATGGTGGATTGACAACCGACGACCTATCTAACGATGTGACCAATAACCGCTGACGGCGTAACTGTGTCGCAAAACGCATAAAGTGAGTCGACGAACACATGAAGTTAGTCGGCAAGGCGTACAAGACAATAAAGCAACGTATCGTGGAATAAATCTAAGGACAAAGCTTCAGGTTAGCGAGATTCGACAAGGCGAGTTGACCAGACTCAGACGTCGACGAGACAGAATCAACTGGACTTAACCCGTCAATGGGATTGAATCAATTGAGTTCTGAGTCAGTGAAAAAATCAATCAGACACGGACTCAGCATGACGGCAACAAGATCAGGAGGAAACAACATCGGAAAACCCTAGAACGAGGCCAAACAGTGTCTCAGCCAAGGCCGAGACACCAAGTGCTTCGACCCACAACTTCCCCCCCTCTTGCCTATAAATAGAGAGGCGGGGTCTTAGTTGTCTGGGGGTTGGAAAATTCAATCAGGGTTGCAAAAAATAGATTTTTGGGAGTTTTAGATGAGATCCACATGAGCTGTTGCACAGATCCGACCGTCTACAAGATCAAAAGACCAGATCTAGATCCCGTGCAAGCGAAGAACTCCTTCTGAGTCAGATCTACGTGGCGAGGAAGAGAATCATGCCTAGATCTACGTCAATCCAGGTCAGTTCTATGGTTCTACCCTCTAGATTGAGCTTCGTGTTAATCTCAAGGTCTAGCCTGTGACTTCGCTTAGTCGATTTCACCCGCTCTGGCGATCATCTCCTTTGTGAGTTGATCTCCGTCGGTATTTTATTTTCTTCGTGAAATAAATACCCTAGATCCGTAGATCTAGCATCTAGATCAGATTACGCTGCAGTCTATGGACACAAAAAGTCCCCGTCACAGGCAAAGACACCCACACAAGCGAGGATCCGATAAACGGATCTCGCGTTTGTTCATTAAGGGTCAAAAATTGTAATCTTTGTTGATTCTCATTGTAAGCCTTATAAAAAGGTAATTTTTATTTGAAATTTTGTTGTAGGCAACTGAAGCTTGTAACGAGTCCAAATCAATGACAATTGGAACAACTTTCCCCACGAACAACATACAGATAGCAATAACCAACAATAATTATAAGTTTGTTGTAGATTCTCATTGACAATTGCAAGAATTTTTGATTGCTTAGGGTTTGAACAGAGAGTCCCTAGGGAAGCTGTGGGGAAACTTCATGTCTGATGTACAAGTCCCTTCATTGAGTTCTAAAGAAGATTGGTTCAGATGCATACGAGTTGGGCTTCCCACGAGATTTCTCTACCGGTCATGTTTTCAATATCGAGAATTTGACCCCTTCTCTGGCACCTATGGGCTGTCTGACAACAATCCTAAAGTTTACACCATCAACTTTAGCAAAACTAGAGAAAACTCCAACTCCACCACCTATGCAGCTGACTAGCTATCCACTGGGGCAGATTGAGGAGATTCTATACGACGAGATTCTACAACAACTACTAAGTGTAAATAATGGTTGGTTTCACCAAACCCCTCTATTTGCGCATGATTTCCCAAACTTTTAATCTCACATGACACCTCGAACTTTAGGCTACTCACAATACCCCACCCTCCATCCACAACCCCATCACTAAAGTTTAAACTTTTCTCACTTGTTTCTCCCACTCTAATATGAAAATAACTAAATTCCTTGAGGAAAAACTCTCAATTAAAGGGAGATATGTTGTTTATAACAACAAACGATGCAATTTGTGATTTTTCTCTCGAGGGCATTGTAATGATTTGCCAATTACTTATAGGGGGTCACATAATAAAAGTTTAAGTTGAGGGAGTTATGTGTGATAGCCAAAACATCAAAAAGGAGGTTAATGTGTAAAACCCTTCAAAGTTCAAGGAGGTCTTTCAAATTAACCATAACATTTAATTTGTGCTAAGACTCAAGACGGCCACATTATCTTCAGCCCAATTAGTATAAAAAATTTAAATTATTAGTAATTAGCCTTAACTTTCTATTTAAGTACATCGATTTTGTTATTTTGGATCAGTTATTTGTCATGATAATTATGGGATTGAGGATGATGTGATTCATAATCAAATATTGTCGGTTAGAATTGGAAGTGCTTCTAGAATCTCTCTTATTTTTCTAAAAAAGATATAAAGCCTTTAATGGCATAAATTAACTAGTCGTTAGATGAGAAATCTCATCCATGATTACACCGATCCATAAAGAACAATCCCAAAGGCTTAGAGCATACTTGGCTAAGTGATGAGAAACTCTGTTGTCATTGCACTTCACATAATAGTAAGAGACTACATCAAAATCTTTCTCAAGTTGCTCGATACCATCTATAACACCTCCATTACTTGTCAATGACTCATCTTGATGTTGACATTCTCGAATGAGATTGAGAGCGTTATAGATGGTGGAAATTGATGCGATACCACATCGTTGAGCAAACTTTAATGCTTCTCGCATAGCTAAAGCTTCAGTAGAACTTGCTGATTCAACTCCATGAATGGGTATAGCCATTGTACCCATATAATCATTATCCTGGTTTTTATTCTTACAACCATGCTCCATCAATCCACATTCTAGATCCCTCTGCTCAGACTTGATCATGTTCAACTATATTCAGTGTTGAGTTTTTCTTGATTTCTTGCCCTAATTGAAACTCATTTAGCAAGCTTACGACTTTGATACACAAGTCTGAGTAGGTAGCTGCTCCATCCCCACCCTCCTTTGAGTTCTATTGTGCCACAAGCTCCAACACAACATCAAAAATAATTCTAGTCCATGATTATCCAATTTCTCAACTATCTCAGCAATCCACCACCTAATACTTTCACCTCTGGCATTAGAAATAATGTCTTCCATGCCATATTCCTGCCATACCTCTATAGCCTTTAGGCACAATTGGAAAATGTGAATAATTATTTCCTCTACGTTGCCACACACAAAACATCTTGGTTCAAAGGACATACACTCTTCTATTCAAATTATCAATTATTGGAAGAATGTTGTAACTCAACCTCCATGCAAATAACTTCACTTTGTTAAGGACGATAGCCTTCCATATGATATCCCATTGGTTCTTGTAGGTGCTCGTGTGACTGGTTGAAGCATTGCCTCCATTTGTGGCATGTGTAGCTGCTCTATTACTCATAAATTCCAAGTAGTAAGCACTCCTTACTAAAATGTGCCTGTTATCATTATAATGCCAAATAATTTTATCTTCAATTTTAGAGGCAGCAAGCGGGATGGTTAAAATTTCCTCCACATCCTGTTGAGTGAACATATTATTTTGGTTTTTGCTCGACCTATTTCTGATGGCCTTGGATTACTAGCTTTACAACTCTCATGTTCGGTTGCTCCACATTTCTTAAAGATATTGGGTGGAATGTGCTTGGCCGTTCTTTCCAAGGATCTCCCCAAACTTTTACATTTTGATCATCTTCAATGCACCAGCGAACACCTTTGACCAGTGGTTTTCAGCCTTCCATTATGCTTCTCCAACATAGAGATCACTTGTTGCCAAGTTTAGCGTCCAAAAAGTTTTTGTTGGGGAAATACTTTGCTTGAGAGTTCTATGATAGAGGTTATGAGGTTCCTTCAAGATGGGCCATACTCTCTTTGCTAGAAGTGCTCGATTAAAGCTCTCGAAATCCTAATCCTCCCTCTTTCTTTGGAGTACACATATGTTCCCATTTGAACCAATAAATTGAGTTCACATCTTTGCTTTGACCCCCACCAAAATTTATTTTTAAGTTTTGTGAGCTCATCACAAAGACCATTAACAAGTTGAAAACACTCATGGCAAATTTTGGGATCGCCTGAGCCACCACTTTGATGAGCACCCCTTTCCCATCTTTTTATAAAAGTTTTCCTTTCCATCCTTGAACTCTCTTCCTAACACTATCTTTGATTACAATGAGGGCACCATTTTTGGATTTTCCAATCATGGTTGGTAAACCTAAATATCTTTCATGATTTGTTACCACTTGAACTCCAAATGTTGCAATCACCAAGCTTTTATCCTCCTATCGAGTGTTTGAACTGAAAAATCCCTGGAAATTTCTCAAAGTTGATCAGTTGCCTTGAAGCTTCTTGATATTTTTGAAGGATTTCTTTCAGTACCATACTTTCTTGCCTCTTTGCCTTGATGAAATGAAGACTGTCATCTACAATAAATAAGTGGAAAACCCTAGGGCCTCCTCTATTAGCTTCGACGCCTGACAAGAGATTTCTGTCCTTCGCTTTCTTTAATAGACCTGAAAGACCTCCGGCATATAGAAGAAATAAGTATCATGAGAGAATATCTCCTTGTCGAAGACCTCTTGAGGGTAAAATACATGATTGATAGCCATTTAAAAGCAACGAGTAAGAGATGAACGTCACACAGTGCATAATAAACTTAACCCATTGTTCATTGAAATAAATTTTTAACGTCATAGCTCTAAGGAAATCCATTCCACCATGTCATAAGCTTTACTCATGTCCAATTTTAGTGCTCACTTACCCTCTCTCCCTCTCTTTTTAGTCTTCAGAGCATGGATCATTTCATAGACAATTAAGATATTGTTAGTAATTTGTCTACCCACTATGAAAGCACTTTGGTTTTCAGATATAATATAATGAAGGATCTATTTTGACCTATTGACTAGACCTTTTGACACGATTTTGTAGATAAGATTGCATGAGCTAATAGGTCTAAGGTGAGACATAGATTCAGGTCAGGGCATCTTGGGTATAAGAACAATGTATGTGTGATTAATGCAATTAAAAGGAGATCCGTCTATAAGAAAAGATAAACAAGCACTAGTAATATCAGGGCCTACAATATGCCCCTTTTTTAAAAGAATATAGTGGACATACTGTCAGGACCAGGAGCTTTTGTCGGGTTCAATTTGTGAATGATTTCGTCCACTTCATGTGTAGTAAAAGGTTCAGAAAGGTTCTCCTTCATCAACAGAGTGATTTTGGCATCTATGACATTTAGGATTTCATCAAAATTTTGTAGACCATTTGTGGAAAATATTTTTTGGAAATATTCTACCACCAGTCTCAACATATCCTCCTCTCTATTATCTTCAATTCCATCTTCATCCTTTAGCATCTTGAGAGTATTTCCTCATCTTTTGTGTGAGGCTTGCGCATGAAAAAATCTCGTGTTGTGGTCGTCCGCCTGCAGCCATGATATTTTGGAGCGTTGTTTCCATTAGATCTCTTCTTTCTTAAAGATATCTTTCATTTCCTTCACTAGTACATGTTCTCATGCACCCTCTTGCGGTCGTCCACCTATAGCCATGATATTCTGGAACATTATTTCCATTTGATTTCTTCTTTTTCCAAGATATCGTTAATTTCCTTCACTAGTACATGTTCTCATGCACCCTCTGAGCCCCTTAATAGCATGTTCTCCACTTCCCTCAATTGTTTGTTAAGCTCTTTCAACTTCTTCCCCTTACAACCAGATTTAGAGATACTCTATTCTTTAAGGTTTGATCGAATGATGCCTAGCTTCAATTTGACATCGGCCCAAGTAGCTGCATTGTTTGATTCACCCAAACTACGTTCAATCACCGTACAAACTTCCTCTTTTTTAAATGACATCGCCTTGAATCTAAACAACTTGCTTTTACGTAATTATTGATGACGATGCTAATAATATTGAAGATTGCCATAAAAAAATAATTTGGATGGGGGCAATGGTCACTAGAATAATGCTTGATGTATTTTACTTTGAAAATGAGAACATATTTTTCCATGCCAGGTAGCCATAAATTTATCCAACTTCTATCGAATAGGGCTTCTATCTTGTTGTTTATTGCTCCAATTAAGTCCCTCTCCTTCGATACCCATATCTATACATTCACATTAATCGATTACTTCTTTGAAATTCCTCAATTGAGATGTAGCTCTACATCTTTGGGCCCTCTTTTCATCATTTGTTAATATCTAATTATAATCTCCATGACATAACCAAGGCAAATTGGATCTAGTTTTTAGATATTTAAGGGTGTCTCATATAATGTGTCGGTGACTCACAATTGGCGCTCCATAGAATCCTATGAATCTCCATTCCTCTCCTCCACTATCAAGAAAAACAGTAATCTCAATATGAGCCTTTGAATAACTTAAAAGGCTGATACCCGTTTTATGATTCCAGAGTATTACTAAACCACCTTTTCTCCCTTCACAAGTGACACCAAATATACATTCATAGCCACACGCTCTTTTAATTGAGTCTACTTCAATCGTTAGTTTCCTGGTCTAAATTCAAAAGAGTATGTCGAGAGGTAACTTGCGTGCTAGATGATACAAGGAGTGAATTGTACAAGGGTTCCCAACCCCTCGACAATTCCAGACTATGCAACACATTGCATCTGGAGGGATTGGACATGGCAAATCTCTGTTGATTCCTCGTAAAACATCTGGTCAACCAATTTGTTCTTTTTGCTACCTATAAGAAGGACCTCCACATCGATTAGTTCATTCTCCTCAGAATCCTTTCTCTTTTTCCCACCTTTTTTCATTTTTTGAATGCTGAATTCTTGATCTCCTATATTCCTTGCCAACTACTTCCAAGTGATTTGAGTTTGGTTTTGCTCCTGTTGTGATATGTTGTTGTCCTCTATCATTTCTCCTTCAATCTAATTGCTTGTTACCACCTTTTGTCATTACATGTTTGAGACGAGGCATCAACTTCAGTATTGCATTGACGCTTCTTTTAACAGGAATGTTTCTTTCCCTCTCTTCATCTCTTGCTGCACTTGAGGTCCTCAAAGGAATGGGTTGTTTTGTTGTTTACCCATAATTGTACCTTCTAAAACCATTCTCTTACTGTGTTTCTCCTATATCTTCTCAAGAGTTATTTCTGCTAGACCCACATCCCACTTCATTTGATTCCTTCCAATGACCCCAATGCATGAGTTTCTCCGATCTTGAGTTATTGTATCTACCTTCGTCATTGCCTCTCTCACTTCTTCTTAATGGTAATGCCCTAAACCAAGATCCATATTGGAAGGTGATATCCCCTCCTTCCATCTCCACGACTCCCTCTTCCTGACACTCTTTAATGTGATGCCCAAGGATGCTGCAGTAGAAATAAAATGTAGGGAGTCGCTCATACTTGACTGGAATTCTCATGGGTGTTTGATGTCCTTTGACTGCTAACGGAACAAAATTTTTTAATGGTTTTGAGATATCCAAGTTGACCTGAACCCTCTGTGATCTTCCTCAAATCATGTTTTCTCGTCCACAATCTATTTTAGTCACCATTACCACCTTTCTTCCTAGCTTCATCCCTAAATTGCGAGTCATGCTTCCCAATGGCAAACTGTAAAAGTGAATCTAAAAGTTTGACTTATTGAGAACCAAATCAATAGGTTGGACTCTTTTCTCAAACTCATGAAGAGTAACCAGGTTGTTGTTAAAATGCCAAGGCAATCCCGCCCACACCCTTTGCACATCTACCTGATAAGAACATTCGAAGAGGAATAGATTTCTCCAATAGCCTTTATTTTTAGATTCTCTTTGGTCTCCAAATACTTTTCATTGTATTCATAAATGACACTCCATGGAATGGTCTCACAGTTAGAAGCTTGCTAAGCAAGATAAGTTTCTTCTCTCCACTTGATACTCCTTTGTTGCCTTCATCTGCCACAGCCACGTCCTCCCCTTTAGAAGTAAGTTTTAAGTTTTTCTATAGATATTGTAATTTTCATTCCATTTACCATAGATCCACTAAAGGCAATAAAATCCTGAATCACTCACATGAATAGATCCTAAAGAGAACTGATCTATTCCTACTACATAAAAATGGAGAAAGACTCCAAAAAAACTCTGAAGGAACATAGACCAAGACGAGAGGATAGAAAACAGAGGAGTCTAATGTGAAAAGAAATAAAATAATAACTATAGTGGATCTAAGCCCTAATACGATGACGACATATTGAGATAGACTAGACGAGAAGAATCAATGACTCTTATATGAAAATGAGACAAAGGACTGAGCAAGACGGTGGCTAGAAAGAAAAAAAAGTAAGGATAAGGAAAACTAAAACCCTAGATAACTAGAAAAAACCCTAGATGACTAGAGGCGAGAAACCCTAGAAACCTAGACACAGAACCCTGAAATCTTATATCATCATAGAACTAATGAGATTAAAAAAATTGTAAAGACATTTAATAAACTAATAATGTTAGGTTCGAGCTAGGCGACCCTAGAGGGGGAGTGAATGATGGGCATCTATGGATGGTATATTCTAGAAGAAAAAAGCACATGGGATTAGGATGATATGCTTGATTTTGGATTTATTCTCTATATCTTAGAGACTTTATTTGTTAAGGGCGTGTTTATTTTAGTTTCTAGAATTTGAAGATTTGGTTTGATCTTTTGATATATTATTTTCTCTTTAAACAATGTTGTAAAGCCTCTTCAAAAAGGCAGACTATTCTAGAGGTATGAAAATTCTGAAAATTAATTAGCATGTGAATTGCTTTGATAGGTGTGAAGCTTAGGGCAATATAAGGGCCTGACCCCAGACCGGGTAATATTCAATCATAGATCTTGATCGAGAGAATGTGAGCCATTAGCTTCAATCTAGCCTTGGTCTCTTACCAACTGTCATCACTCTCATGTTTTTGGTTTCTTGCGTTTGTTTTTGGATTTGAAAATAAATTTTACTCAAATGAGGGCTTTTATGCACTTTTAAGCTCAGTACTTTTGATCCATGTTATGATGAGATTTTTCATGGATTTTTGGTGGTCTGATTCTCTACAATTTATTACATGTTTTAGATCATTAGAAGTAGGATTGGCAAGGGGTTGCCCCTATTTTTGTTGTAAATGTGAGCTCGAGAGCTCTAATGGTGAAATTTTACATGCTTGAAAACTGATGGATTATAGAACGAGTGTATGCCCTCAATCCATCCAGCGCACGTGCTTAGAAGGGAATCAAGTGTGCAAGATGGTTACAATGTTTGAGTGCACACACCCACCCTAATGAGATTTTCAAAACTGATTCAATTTGATTATTAGCTAACTGTCAATCTGACATGGCACAAGGGTGAGCGCACGCGCTCAACTTTTTGAGCACATGCGCCTAGCCCAAAAAAATATATTCAATTATTTTTCAATTTTGGATTCGTTCGAACTTTCTTTTAGGGTTCTTTACTTTTTTTTGTGTACCTTACAATGTCTAAAGTATATCAGCTCTTGTTCTTGCTATCTTGAGATAAAGTAGGTGATAAACTAGTTGATAAAGTAAAGTTATTACTAATGTTCCAATTTATCAAAAGTCATGCTATATTCATATTTTGATTCAAGTAAAGATAGTTTGATGTGTTTCTAATTAAACAGTTGTAATTGCACAACTAGTGTGCGTAGCATGCAAATGTCTATCCCATGAGGAATGTGTGTTCTAAGAAAAGTTGTTAAAGTAGTTCTTGAATTATGAAAGAGAAGAGTGAGAGTGTAGAGATTGGTTGGTTAAGATTATTGCAAATAAAAAGGCTAAAAATAAGAAGAGAGAATGAAAGAAAGAGAAGAGAGAAAAAAAGAAAATAAAAAAGAGAATAAAATCTACAAGAAGAAGCAAGAGATGAAGGAAATCAAGAGAATAAACTAAGAATCTATGATTGAATCCACTAGTTAATTCCTATTTTTATTTAAGAACTACTCTCTTTAAATTCTCATATTACTTAAAATTCTTAAGCATAGATTATCAAGTTATTCAAAACAAGCATAATCTATCAAAAAAATTATCAAGCAATATTACCATTCATGAATAATAATAAACTAGTAGATATTAGATTTAGATTGAAAAAAGCATAAATTGTTAAGCCATTTAAGATAAATGTAGCTTATCAAACATTTTTCTATCAATTATTTTTCTAATTGATTATTCTAAGCATGATCATTTAAGCACAAAAAGAGAGCAATTCAAAAACTTAAAAGGAAATTAACCTAGTTTCATATAATCCTAGAAATTATAAAGAAATTAGCTACTCATACTACAAAAGTAAATAAATCCTAAATTACAAAGCATAAATAATACCTGCAAAGCAAGAATAAGGAGCAAGGAATTATATGTAAACTACAAAGCATGAATAAAAAGCAAGAAAAAGAATTTTAAACTACAAAGCATGAAAAAGAAATAAAATCCTAAACATGTAATTCTAAACAAAAAATAAAAGGGGGAAGATGAAAACTTATATTGTAAGGGGTTAACCCCTTGGGATGCAAATCTTCATCAAGAAAAGCGAAGAAGAAGAAAATTAGAAAGAGGAAGAAATTTATTTATTGCAAATTAAACTTTATAATGTAGTAGGCCTAATTAAAGGCACTCCTCTCTAAAAAGTAGTTTTATAAAATTTCTATATATCTCTCACTATCACTTGCTACCCCTATTTATAGCCTACATCAACCAATATTAGCCATTGTATTAAACTTGAGCATCAAGAAATTAAAATCAGCCATAGAACAAAATCTATTTAAAACTAATCGATTAGCTCATCAATTAAATGAGCTAATCAATTTAATTAGCTAATTAATAAGTGATATTTATGATTTTGCTACTATTTCACTAAAGTGACCATATCTTGAGTTTTACCACCCCGATTTAACCCAAATTTGATTCGTTGGATTTGTAATTAAAAGACAAAACATATTATAAGATTCTTAATTGGATAAAATAAATATATCCTGCATACATTTACTTGAAACATATTAGAACACCTCTAAAGATGAGCGATCCAGATCATTTTTACTCTAATTTTTCTTTAACTTTACTTGGACTTTTCTTAGGCTTCATTGAGTTCAATTGGGCTTCATATATGTTTATTTTAGCTCTCAATTATTTTCTTTATTTTTTTAAATAAAAAAGGATAAAAATATATATTAAATATTTATTTGCATAAAACATGTTGATATATAGGTATGAAAATAGAATAAAACAAGATAAACAAATACCCCCTCCCCCCATCACAAGTAAACTTTTGCTAGTCCCTTAGCAAAAAAGAAAATGAAGAAGAAACAAAATTTTGACCTCATTTTCATAGGAATTGTTGGTGCATTTAGTGCATACAACAAGCCTTTAAACTCTTAGGATACTCTAGAGGACGAGTTGTACTCTCGTGGGTATACAGTGAATATGCCCACAAAATTTGGTCCACTTACCAATTTAAAGAAGTCAATATAGAATTAATTCACTTGATATCTATAAACAATCTAATTAAAGATTGTTTTTACTCATGAAAATATTTTTATGCATAACTCTAAAGTAAAATTTTTAGAAAATCTTTTCATTGTAGTTATATAAAATGAAGTTCAACTTAGAGATTTTGATTTAAAATTTTAGAAAGAATATGCTAACCCTTTGTTTCAATCAATTCCCAAGCGTCTTAATCATTTTATTATCA
>JBAKGM010000002.1:10049241-10061557 GCA_037177215.1 Asparagus racemosus | reverse complement strand
TTGGGGAAAACCCCCCCCCCCCCTCCCCCCCCCTCGGAGCTTTGTGCTCCCCTGAGCTTTGTGCGATCCCCCTGAGCTTTGTGCTCCCCCGAGCTTTGTGCTCCCCTGAGCTTTGTGCGACCTTGAGCTTTGTGCGATCCCCCCTTGTTCCCCTGTTCTCCCATTTGTGTCCTTGGTGGTGCACAGTGAGGGTATTTCGACGGTAACTAAGTGTGAACAAGCTTTTGAGCCAACGACGAGATCCTAACACTATGGTATCATGTGGAGGGTGATATCCTCACAAGCCTGTAAATCTGGCAGTCAGATGTGTCTATAATCTGGGTTTCAAGCTTTTTGATTGTGATCTTGTTTGTATGTAAAGTAATATTGATGTTTGTAGCATTTGCTTAAGAAATGGGTCTAATAATTTGAAACTTTGGTGTTTCCTTCTGGTTCCCTGTTGAGTAATTGTTGTTAAGTGGATTTGTACTAAAACTAAGGTTGTTAAACGAGCAGAATAAAGCTTTGCTCATTTAGTTCGAAAATTTGGAAGTTTTTCTTTGATCATTTGGGAGTTGATTCTTGGGCCCTCAAATCTCCATGACCACATGCATTCCTATGGAAACTTTCTTACGCGAAGCCATGGTCGGGTTTTTTGAGAGATCATGGTTCCAACTTGCTGTTGGTGCTTATGGATAGCAAGAAACAAGAAACTCTTTAATGGGGTTGATTATAATATTGATTATCTAACTTCCAGTATCCTTTTATATCTTCGCCCTTGGACAAAGGCCCCATCTCAGAAGAAGGGTGCAAGGTTGAGAGAAGCTTTATATGCTCCTTCCCAGTTTGTGTCTTTTTGAAGCACAAGGGGGTTGGATTTTGGTTTAGGCTTTTTGGAGGTGGTGGGTAATCTTTTGCTGGGAGGAAACATGTTTTTGCTGTTAATCAGGCTTTTTTCTTTTCCGGGGTTGTTATAAGAGCTTTAGATTTCTTTCTGTAGGACCCAGATAACTACACACATGCAATAGGGATAATCTATAACTAGATTATGCATCAGGTCCCACAAGGTATCGTAACGGTTGGGCATGCGATCTTTCAGCTGGCACAACTCCCAGTTCGAAGGAAAGTATTCTTGATACAACGTCTTTCCCATAGGCAGGCCGGAAATCCATTACATCTCATGCAGGGCTAACCCTAACGTACCGTGCTTAGTAAAGAAAGTGTTCGAATCGGGGTTGTAGAGCTCAGACAACACAAGGAAGTGGTTGGCACTAAATAGAAGACCGTCCATCGTGGCGCGAATAGCCGCGTATAATCCGCAAGCCCAGAGCTCTTCATCCCATCGACTAAGAACATAACTTGTCAAGCGGGCCCACTAATGTGTATCTGAAGAGTGAACCCAGCAGTAAAATCTATGGCGTGAGGGCAATAACTCTCGCCCCAGCTTGGCAAGACGATTCTGTAAAGTCTGGGCAGTGATGAAAAGATCATCACGGGGCGATGTGTCTAGCCCCAAGACTTCGGGGTGTAGTCCGATGACACGGTCTCTGCTAGAACTAGGAATCGCCTGATGGGTAATGAACCCACAATGGATATGATCGCGCTCCTCAGTCAAGCGCCATGACATCTCCCGTGTCACAGCCTGGTGCCATAGCTCAGTTAGCGAGAGGTGGCGAGGTATGTGGGGAAGATACAAATGCCCTCCATCGTCCTTGTGCAGCCACTGTTCACTGCAATAAGAACCGCGTCTGGGTCTTTGACAGAATCACCAAATAAGTAGTTTGTCTTCTTTAGGGATTGAGTGGAGCTAGCATCTCTCACAAGCGGTGCATCCGTGATCAGTAGCCTAAGTGTACGAGAACTTCCCTCAAGAACGGCCTGGGCGGTCTCTCTCAGTGTATCCGGAGCAAATTAGGAAGAAGTAAAAGTGGCGGGATCATCGCATGTGGAATAATCCTCACCACGGCGCCCATCAACCACATGAGACGGAAATGCTCCCGAAGGGTGTTCAACTGAAAACAGATGATTAATATTCGTTAAAATTCAGTTATAAAAAAGTGATAAAGGCCGTCGAACTCGTCTTACGGACAGAGTCACGACCTTGTGATGAGTAAGACAATTTCGTACGCGTCAAATACTCAATGGACAATATATACCATCGCACACACAAAGCAATGATATATCCCATCCCACGAAGTACGGAAACGGCGTGAAATTACTCTCATCAAAGATCTTGAGACAGGTTCTAACCAAGCAAAACCCATCTTTTTGAAGTGTCAATCCTCACGAAGAAGGATCTCAACTCTTCCCAATCGCCTCACGAAGGAGAACGAAGCGGGGATGCAGTATGCATGTGCATGAAAAAAAGGACAAGATTGGGCTCACCAGTAAACAAAGAGGGTGTATCCTCACGCGATGCATGAGCTGAGTGGCTCCTTAGGACACGGGACTTCCTCGACGCCATAACGATCTGCACAAAAGCTAATTAGATCAGTCGCATGCAATAAAAAGGGGAATATGTGTGTATATGTAGGCATATACATAAATATAATGATAAAAGCAAAAAAAAAGAAGAAGAAAGAAGAAAAAAGAAAAAGAAAAAAAAAAGAAAGAGAGGAGAAAAACCCCTAAACCCTAGTTTCATCTTACATAATTGTCATACCTCGAGTTGGAAAGAGATGAGACGACGTGAGGTGAGATGAAAACAAGAGAAAAGCACAGGGGGGCCGGCCTTGGAGAGGAGAGAAGAGAGGTGGAGGGCTTTTTATAATAGCCCCACATGGACCCAATCCCCATTAAATAAGGACTCCTATTTGACCATGAGTAGGAATTCTATTTGGAGGCCAATTGGATATCCATATCAGCTCAATAATTAGCCCATCCTCTCTCCAACATATTTTGAAGGATTTTAAAGACTTATTCAGCAAAATAACACTTCATGAAGGCCACTACACATCCGGTGCAATTTACTCAAGCCCCGAGAAACTCCAAAATAGGTATATGAGTATAAACTGTTTCCTATTTTGTCGAGAAGTTCTCGGAGAATATTTCCATAAAAGGAATATTCTAGGGATAACTCGATGAACGCCACTAAAGTATGGAAAATTATATCGACGCCAGACAACGCGTCTTGAAGAAATTCCCCCCACTGTGATACTCCAAAAATGTACACGAGTATAAACTGTTTCCTATTTTGTCGAGGAGTTCCCAGAAAACATTTCCATAAAAGAAATATTTTTAGGGATAACTCGATAATCACAAATAAAGCGTGGGGATAATATCGACGCCGGTCAACGCGTCGCCAATTCACCGACTCTCCAACAAAGAATATGAGTCCGCCAATTCACCAACTCTCCAACAAAGAATATGAGTCCCTATTTCCTCCCACGGTGGTCAAGGTGATGATCAAATGTGTCACAATAAGGGAATCCATTGATCAAAGGACGAACCCCAATCTCCTCCCACTGGGATGTGACGACCAACGTCATCACGTGAAATTCGCCGACCAGGAGTTAAAAATTCATGACGCCAAACAACGCATTTTGTGTCAAGGAAAATCCTCCCACTACAGGAACTACTTCTTATTCCCTGAGGATATTTCCAAATATTCCTGGGGATAACCTGATGCACGCCAATGAAGCGTATCGATGCCAGTCAACGTGTCGCTGCCGTAGGATTCGCCGATCAACAGTTCGAATCTGGGTAAAATCAGACACCGGTCAATGCATCACACTCGCCGACTAAAGGCTGAAATTCTATATATTTTGGACGCCTATCAACGCGTTGCAACGGAAAATTCCCCGATGAATGGAGGAGTCCCGTAAAGAGTTTGATGGTCAGTTGGATGGCTACTCACCAACACGAGTCAACAACAATTGAGCTCAGTCAGCTAAAGTTTAAGATTCTGACAGCGGTTAGACAATAAATGCAGTACTATCATGCATTCAGCTATCCTACAAAGAACTGGAGAATCTGAAAGGATTGGAAGAATCAAGTATTGAGGCTAATCTCAAGAGAAATTTATTCATCGACTTCAGGTCAAAATCTCGACAGCGGTCAGACAATAAATGCAGCGTCGTGATGCCTTCAGTAATCCTACAAAGAACTGGAAAACTTGAAAGGATTGGAGAGATCGAACACCGAAGTTGTCCATAGGTCCCGTCACACCGACTGAAGGTTGGGGCCTATCATATCCAAAGTATCCCAGGCTCGTCCGAAGATCAAGACTGAGACACTTTGGAGGGGGTATCTGTAGGCGTTGAAAATCGCTCATCAAAGCCCGAACGAGACTCGTGACGGCGGGTTCACGACCGACGAACTATCAACTGATGCGACCAAGAACCGCTGATGATGTAATCATGCCACAAAACGCATAAAGCGAGTCGACGAATACATGAAGTGAGTCGACAAGGCGTACAAGTCAACAGAGCTACGTATCGCTAAATAAATCCAACGATGAAGCTCCAGGTTAGCAAAATTCAATGAGGCAAATCAACTGAACTCAAGCGACGACGATG
The DNA here is from genome assembly GCA_037177215.1 of Asparagus racemosus. NCBI lineage: Eukaryota > Viridiplantae > Streptophyta > Magnoliopsida > Asparagales > Asparagaceae > Asparagus > Asparagus racemosus. The sequence goes on along the minus strand of JBAKGM010000002.1, from coordinate 10,057,061 downwards.
TGCCAATCCGATTCTGGAATCAACGAAATAATCAGCCAAGCTTGGAAATACCGGGAAACGAGTCAGAACGGGCGAAAAAAGTCAACTGAACGCTGAAGAAGCTGGCCCGGGCCAAAAAGCTTCGGCCTTGGGTGAAATGCTTCGGCCTTGGCCGAAATGCTTCAGCCACATGGCTAAAGCTACTTCAGCCAAGCCGAAGTGCTTAGGCCACATAGCCGAAGCACTTCAGCCATGACCGAAGTGCTTTGGCCAGGCAGAAGCGCTCGGCCATTTGGCTGAGCCAAAACCCCCCCTTCTGCGCTATAAATAGGAGGGGGTGTTCTCAGTCAGGGGTTGGAAATTTTCTGGCTAGAGTTGGAAAAGTTTTGCTAGAGTTGGGATTTTGCTGCTTGGATTCAGAGAGAGCTTTACTGCCGGGGAAGATCATGCAGTCCTCCACAGATCTACGTTGTTCAAGTTCAGATCTGCGACGATCCAGGTCAGGTTTGTAGATCTACCCTCAAGTCTAAGCTGCGTCTTAGGCTCAGGGTGAGAGTGTGATTTCTCCTAGTAGATCTCACCCACTCCGGCGATCATCTCCTTTGTGAGATCGATTCTCGTCAGGCGTTTATTTCCTTCGTGAAATAAACCCCTCAGATCCGCAAATCTAGCATCTGGATCCTTAATTAGATCAGGATTGTGCGGTGGTCCACGGACAAAACAAGTTCCCGTCATGGGCCAAGATACCCACGCAAACGAGGGTCCGATAAACGGACCCCGCGTTTATTCAAATTGGAATTGAAAGTTGTAAATTTTTGATTTGATTTTTTCATTGTAAAGTCTTATAAAAAGGCGATCTTTTGTTATTTGAATTTTGTTTTGAGGCGCCTGAAGTTTGTAAATGAATTCAATTTCAATGGAAAGATCAGCAACTTTTTTCTGCGTGAACACCACTAAGAGCATAAATGGGGCATTAAACATGTCTTAAAAGAGGAAAGAGCACTTACAACAGCAGGAAACCCAACTCCTTTGGCCGAGACAGTTTTGGGCCGAGACACAAAAAGTCTCTTGCCCACTATGCAATTCTGGCATGTCACAACTTGGGTTCTTTCAGCTGTTACACTTCCTAAAGGGCTATAAATACCCCCCTACGCCCATTGGAGAGCGAGATCAGGAATATTTTTTTATCTAGAGAGCTGAAGATTGTAAGAAAGAGAGATCTAAAAACAGCAGAGAAAGAATTCAAGAACTTTCCACTTGGAGATTCCTCGAGTTTAAGCTTCGCCTTAAATCTTGGGAAGAGTAGATATCTAACTTAGCTAAGATATTTACTTAAGTTCTTGTTTCCTCAGTGAAACATAAACTCAATCTTATCAATTTAGCGATAGTTGCTCGGTAATCCACAGACGAGCGTCCCCAGAACAGGCAAAGAATCCACGCAAGTAGGAGCTCGCTATGTAGTGACTTCTGTTCGAGTTTTGTACGAGAGTGAGATCATTTTTCTTTGTATTAGAGAGAGTTACGCATGTAATCTTTCACTTGTTTTTATTTTGAAATGTTTTGGAATGGAAACTTCAAAGAAACTCGTTCTCGGTGGAAACACGATGGCGACCATAGTGGGAGCCAATAGTCTCAATGTTGAGACTATTGTGTCGCAACCAAGCAGCGATCAAGCTAAACTCACGGTCGATGGACTAGATTACATCTTCGATTAAGCCAAGTTTGAAGAGTATCTCTCCTCCTCTTCATCAAGATCCTCCTCATCTCACAAGCATCGAAGGATTTCATTTCCAAGAAGGGAGGTCCAACTTGTCACCAAGGGTGATGAATCTCATCCAGTTGTGGTGGAGGTTTTCCCTCGCAACTATACCCCGGCAAACTACAAAGCCAGAAGCTCTGCTCATGGGGCTCTATTCTGATGAAAGAGTCATCTTACAAGATTTCTACAACTTTGACGAGGAGGGCTTGTCAGAGACAGCATCAAAAGATAGCCTGCCAATTTGCAAAAGCCATGGAGTCGACGGACGGGGTTCACTAGTACGCGAGCTCACATAATCAGAGGTGTCATGAAACTACGTCGTCTCAATTCTAAACTTTCAGCACTCTGATAAAAGAAGAATGGATTATTATCAAGAGGATCTGTTTGACGAGGAAGGAGCGTGCTCAAAAGCGTCGTGCACGTGCCGCCCGTGCGTGTGCTATTATACGCAAGCGCAAGAGTTGAAATCAACTAAGGCATCAATTCAAAAAATTTGGATCCTGAAATCTGCACAAAGTTCAAGACAGAATCTAGCCCAAGGCTCTATCTTTGACCGAGACACTTCTAACTGTCTCGGTCAAAGAGCCTTTAGCTGAGACACTTCTAATTCTCTCGGCCAAAGAGCCCATAACCGAGACTCTTCCAACTGTCTCGGCCAAAGAGCCCATAACCGAGATAGTCCAAAGTGTCTCGGTCAAAGAAATCTCAGCCTGGACACTTCCAACTGTCCCGGCCAAGAGGGTTCTCCTCTGCTTCATTCATCCACTTCTCCTGCTGTTAAATCAATAACAAAGCTCGAGAACCCATCCAAACCCACAACTTCAGTGCTTAATCTCCTCGGTCCACAGCCCAGAAACTAAGGCAAAGCACCAGTGAAGGAATGCTTGGGTAAAGCAGTCCATACACGACAACAGACTGGGGGTCATGTCCAGAATCAAGCTGGTGTTCAGAAGTGTCTCGAACAAGTTGAGATATCTTAAACCACAAGAATTCCTATCTCGTCTCGTTTGAGCATCCCTCAGGGGGTCCACGGGTCTGCCGAAGGGAAGAATAGTAAGCATGTAATTCACGAAGTCACAAGAGATGAGCATACCATGTTGATTCATGCAATGACAACTTCAGTTGACAAACGACTAAAAGTGCCTCCTAAGGAGTGTGCTAGGTCGAAGGGTCAACGCCCCCAAAAGAAGACGTGTCTTCTAATAGAAAACAATGTTACACTTGGGGGGTGGAAATGCAATCTACGACGATTCACAACAACAAGCAATACGTCACCCTAGTAGACGGCATCATCAGGCTTGGGGTAGCGACACACGAAAAAGGACAATTGATGAAATAGATTATTCTTGCTCGTGTGCACAATTGATCAAGATACTATTATCAGGATGTGATTGCTCCAAGTCGGAAGCTCGTCCATAAAGAGCTTCAGTGTTCGAAAGACTTTCCCTACCAACATTAGAAGAGTCGAAGCCAAGGCCAAGACGTTTCCGTAGAAGAAAGTCTGCCGTCCAAAGAGATGAATTCCCTAAAGTTAACCATTAATATGGTAGACAAAAAGAAAGGAAAGACTGCAACAGACACAGATCCTTACTTCACTCCTGAAGCAAAAGTCAGCACCCAAATTTCCCAGAGAATGTCTCGGTTGCAATTGTGAGCTACACAACATAGAGATTATAGATGAATGCATGAAGGGGATTCATCTGAAGATGAAGACTCTGATGCTTACTCAGCAATGGCATCTGATGACATGATATCGAGCATGGGTTAGGCTAGAGAATCTTACACTATTACTCCCAAAATACTAGCTTAGATATTGCAAGAAGCCTTATCTAAACAGAGAGAAGAGCTCAGGGCCAAAATGAAAACAGAAATAGAGTTAGCCATACAACAAATGAGTGAGTTGCAAAGTCAGAAAGCTGCACAACCTAAATCTAGTCAACAAGGCAGACCAAGTCACTATGTCGCTTACAATATTGAAGATAGCGATACAAAAGGGGATGAAACCGTCATTGCTAACCCACCTTTGAAGAAAAGTACATCAGGCACTCAAAGTAGAGATGGCCCAACCCATCATACTGAGAGTAATCTGAAGCAAGGTGAGGGTGAAAGCAGAAAAATGAAAGAGCTTGAAGGTAAGATCAATGCTCTGATATCCGCTCAGGAAGTCAAGAAGACCGACATTCCGTGTCCATAACCGAGAGAGTGAGACTCAATTCCGTACCCATCAAAGTTCAACTTGATTAACTTCACACCATTTGATGGGAGAGGCTCACCCACACAACATTTAATATACTTCAAATCTCATTTGGGTGTGATCTTGAAAAATGAGCTTTTTATGGTTCGGTCATTTGTAGGTACCCTTCGTGGGGCCACCTTCGATTGGTATCGAAGACTCAAGACTGGGAGTATCAATTGCTGGGATGACATGGAGAGTTCTTTTCTTTAAAACTTCTTTGATGACAATACTGAAGTCTCTATCGGGACCCTTTTGGATGAGAAGCAGAAGAGTGGAGAGACAATTGACTCTTTCGTGAAACGCTTCCGCAATAAGGCCATGAACTGCAGGTGTAGGCCACACAAACCCCCTCTCTCTCATTTGCCTATAAATTGAGACGGGGGGTCTTAGTTCTCTGGGCTAGAGAATTTTCACAGATCTGAGCTTTTTCACAGATGAGAATTTAGATCCGACTTCCTGTACACGAGATCCGGACTTCCCGACATAGATCTACACAGCAAGCAAAGGAATTAGATGGGATCTAGTTAGATCTACAAGATCCACCCTCAAGATTAAGCTTTATTTTAATTTTAGTGTTCGTGCGCGACTTTGCTTGGTCGATTTCACCCACTCCGACAATTTTCTCCTTTGTGAGTTAATTCCCGTCGGTGATTATTTTCTTGATGAAATAATCCCATAGATCTGTAGATTTCGTACCTGGATCTAATCACGCGATGGTCTACAGATGGAATAGAGTCCCCGACACAGGTGAAGATACCCACGCAAGCGAGGATCCGACGAACGGATCCCGCGTTTGTTCAACAAAGGGCGAAAAGTTGTAATCTTTTTTGATTTTCATTGTAAGCTTTATAAAAAATCGATCTTTTTTCAGAATATCGTTGCAACCTATTAAAGTTTGTAACAGATTCGTTCAATGGAAATCGAACCAACTTTACTTGCGAACAAGCTGGCAACCATAGTGGGAGCTAACAGTCTCAGATCTGAGATTGTCATGTCACAACCGCGGATCTAGATCCCAATCAAAGAGGAGGTTGAATACGAGTTCGACTAGCAAAAGTATGAGGAGTACCTCTCATCCTCGTCCAGATACTCCACTCCCTGCAAATCTAGAAGGATCTCCACTGCAAGGAAGATTCGGTGGGCCTCAGATGCAGAGTCCCATGAAGAAAATTCCTACCTCGTTGCTGCGAAAGTTACAGTTAGCAGTAAATCCCCCTCGGCACCTGCAACCTCTGTTCCCTCGGCGTCAGGGATGACAGCCAATGGCGTGCCCGCACTCTCGAAGAGAGCCTGGCAGCGATGACGCCAAAGCATGGCGCGTCGATTCGCCAAGGCGCTACAATCAACAGATGGGATCTGCTATGAGGCGGTCTAAGATCCAGATTAAAGCAGAGGCTTTAGCCTCAAGTGATTGATGGCCCATCCGAACCGTTGACAAATGAGTGGATCCAATTCAAGTGGAACCCTTAAACACTGGAAGAGCGCATCCAAAAGCACTGCGCACTCCTTGCGCATGCACTGGCTTTGGTGCAAGAAGCCCGAAGACTGAAGAAGGAAGAGGCGGCCATGAAGTCACCAAAAATGCGTCTAGTCTGGAGGCCAAAGTAAGCAGGCACCCCAGCCCAGACCTTCATGGCGCCGAGGCCAAAGTCTGCCGGCGCCCCAACTTCGACGTCCACGGCGCCGAGGCTAAAGTCTGCAGGCACCCAAGCTCAGGTCACCCCAGTGCCGAGGTCACCTCTGGCATCCACGTCCAAACTTCTGGCTAAGCTGGTTCCTGTTTCAACTAGCAAGCTAACAATCATGAAGTGCCTTGGCCTGTTGCAAGATGATTGAGGTAAAAGTCCGATCAAGGAACGATTGGGTCCGTTGAGGAATTCACGGGTCACTCCTGATGCAGGAGGTCACACCCACCTCAACAAGGACCAGAAGACCCCTACGGCTTTACACACCGAACTGAGAATCAAAGTCCTAGAGTCCGTCAAGACTTCACGCCCCCACAGGCGAAAGTCAAGATGAGTCACTTTTAGCAACTTTGATAAGGCAGTCCGTCCTCAGAAGGAGACGTTTCGTCTGATGATGACGACGTTATGCCTGAGAAGTTGTGCTAACACACGATGGGTTACTTCGGCATTCATGCCGATGAGTTGTACTATCATGCTGGATGTACAAGTAAATCCTGAAAGAGGAGTTCCCTTGAGAAGCCTGCGCAATGCCTCTATTCCAAGTTGATCAGGGCAATGCTATCCGAGTGCAACCGCACCAAAGCAACTACAGAGAGGGTGTCGGTCTTTGACAGACTTGGTGTCGAAATACCGAAGCCCGACGCTTCTGCAGGAGAAGGTTAGTGTCTCAAGGTGATGAATTACCGAGAGTCACCATCAACATGGCAGGTGTTCGCGGTGGAATTTAAGGCTGCTGATTTTTCCATTGCTTTGAATCTGTTACACCTTTATGAAATTACAAACAAATTCAAAAATAAAAAGAACACCTTTTTATAAGGCTTACAACGAGAAAAATCAAACAAAATTACAACTTTAAATATCCAATTTGAACAAACGCGGGGTCCGTTTATCGAACCCTCGCTTGCGTGGGATTCTTTGCCTGTAACGGGGAGTTGTTTCGTCTGTGGACCCCCGCGCAATTCTGATCTAAATAGATAATATAGATCCGGGTTCTGGATCTACAGATCTGTGGGGCTTATTTCACGAAGGAAATAAACGCCTAACTAGGATCAACTCACGAAGGAGGTGATCGCCGTGCTGGGGATCAACTCACGAAGGAGGTGATCGCTGGGCCGGGGATCGACTCACGAAGGAGGCAATCGCCAGAGCGGGTGAGATCTACTAGGAGAAATCACACGCTAGACTTTGCAAATCTAACTCTTAGATCTTGGATCCAACCTCAATCCCTTACCTTAGGATGTAGATCTGAGTGGACGAGTTCGCCGGCGCTTGAATCTGTGCAGCAGGGGCTCGTAGATCACGCGTAGGGCTTCAGGGAATTTTCTCCAACCTTCAGAGCTTCGTTGCAAAAATCTAACCCCTTGAACTGAAGACTCCCCTGGTATTTATAGGGAGAGGGGGGTGTTTTTTGGCCGCGGACACCATTTGGTGTCTCGGCCAGGCTGAGATACCATATGGTGTCTCGGTTTTGGCTGAGACACCAAATGGTGTCTCGGTCTTTGCTGAGGCACCGTTAGGTGTCCGTACCTACGCCGATGCATTTTTCCAGACCTGATTTCATTTTTCCATCGTGTCGAGTCAGCGTCCGATCGGTTTCTGTCAATTTCTAAACTCAATTGGTGCAACTCCGACGACGGTTGAGTACAGTTGGTCCCGTCTCGTCGACGTTTGAGTCTAGTTGACTAGCTTTGTCGGATCTCGCTAATTTAAGGCGTCGTTATTGGATTCATTCTAGGATACGCCACTTTGTTGACCCATACGTCTTGCCGACTCGTTTCATGTGTTCGTCGGTCTTAAACCCACCGTCACGAGTCTGATTCGGGCACTGATGAGCGATTTTCAACACTTACAGATACCCCCTCCAAAGTGTCTCAGTCTTGATTTTCGGATGAGCCTAGGATACTTTGGATATGATAGGCCCCAACCTTCAGTCGGTGTGACGGGATCCATGGACAACTTCAGTGTTCGATCTCTCCAATCTTTTTAGGTTTTCCAGTTCTTTGTAGGATTACTGAAGGCATCACGGCGCTGCATTTATTGTCTGACCGCTGTCGCGATCTTGACCTGAAATCGATGAATAAAACTTTTTCTTGAGATTAGCCTCAATACTTGATTCCTCCAATCCTTTCAGATTCTCCAGTTCTTTGTAGGATAGCTGAAG
>JBAKGM010000002.1:10028567-10041316 GCA_037177215.1 Asparagus racemosus | reverse complement strand
ATTTGGGTTCAAACTTACCCTTTGGATAGCTTTGGGGTAATGACCCCTCCATCGGTCAAAGCCTGGATCTTATCCTTGAGATGGTAGCATGACTTTGTTGGATGGTGAACCGCTCTATGAAATGCGCAGTAACTCAGATTCGTGACTTTACTTGCCTCCTCCTGATTCACGATCGGCGGCAGCTAGATCTTATTGTTCCCTAGGAGGTATTTGAAGATACTAGGGACTTTGTCTTCCTTGAAAGAATAGACTTTAGGGAACCTTGGTTCTGACGACTTCAGATTTTAAAGTTGTTACGGACATTGGGGCTGCGATTGTTGCGGCGCTCACTGATGTAGTTGTTGCTAGAATGTTTAGTTTGCGCCAACTGCTTTCGCTTGCTTCTTCTATTTGCCTTGTGGGACGAATTCTGTTTGTGTGCATATACCACTTGTCGGCCTCTCTCTGCCTTTTTCCTCTTAAGGAATCGCTCGGCTTGCTCCTGTGCACCTTCAAGTCCTTCCATGTCTTGGACGGCGCTATTCTCATTGCTTCCAATACGTCCAACGAGAGGTTGTTGTGGCAGGTTTGGAGAATGAAGTCCTCAGTTATCGGGTCCTGACAATTCATTGCCTTGTTCATGAGCCGCTTGACGAAGCTATCTACTATCTCCCTGCCCTTCTATTTTTCATCTAACAATGTTCTGATGGATATCTCGGTATTGTCATTGAAGAAATTAGTGAGGAGCATGGTCTCCATGTCGTCCCAGCTATTAACGCTCTCCAGTTTGAGACGGCGGTACCAATCGAAAGTAGCTCTCTGAAGAGTGCCAACGAATGATCGAACCATCAGGAGTTCGTTAACAGAAATAACCCCTAGGTGGAACTTGAAGTAGATCAAATGTTGAGTAGGTGAACCCTTCCTGTAAAATAGCATAAAGTTTATTAGATTAAACTTTGTTAGATACAGGATTGATTCCCACTCCCTTGGGTATGAACACGGTATACCTGTCTTCTTTACTTATTGGGCAAAAATCAAAGTGTTGATCTTACTCTCAAGATCTTTTATCTTCTCATTTTCAGGAACGACGATGTTTCCACTGGCATTCCCGAGGCTACCCCCTGCGTTCCGTTCATTAGGGGGATTGCTGGCGTCATGGTCTTCATCCCTGTCTGTGTCGCTGTCTATCTGGTTGACGCGACGACTAGATTCACCCTGGTGATTCATTAGTGCCTAGATTTGCTGGTCATGCATTTCTCTCCATAGCCATCTCTATCTTGAACTTAAAGTTCTCCTTTTGCTTGGCCGTAGCCTCTTCAAGCATTTTGGCCACCTGTTGTGCACTGATCATGAGTGCCTCTCGGGGTCATTCTTCGCTAGAAACTGTGTTATCAGAAGCAATTCAGAGCCACCGTCCAACACTTTATCATCTAAGGGTAACCCCCTCTACACTTTACCATAATTAGGATGTTAGATAGTTCTGGACTGCAACCGAGTTATTCGCTACGATACACTAGGAATGGCACGTGACGATGCCCCCTTGCCAGTCATATTGATTGTGAGTCTTGGTAATTCATCGCCTTGAGACACCGATCTTCTTCTGCGAAAGTGTCTTGACCTGGGTTTTGGCATTTTGGTGCTGAGCCTATCAAAGACCAACACCTTCTAGGGGGCCATCTTGGTGCAATTGCATTCTGACAACACCACCCTGATCAGCTTCGAACACAAGCAATGCGTATTCAACTCTGGGGAACTCCTTTTTCGGGATTTACTCATACCCCTAGCACGATAGTTTAACTCATCGGCATGAAAACCGGAGCAACACATCATGTGTTGGCACGGATCCTCAGGTATAACGTAGTCATCCTCAAATGAAAATATCTCCTTTTGAGGATAGACTGCGTTACTGGAGTTCTCAAAAGTCACTCGTCTCGATATCCGCCTTTGTGGGTGAGAAGTCTTAATGGGCTCTTAGATTTCAATCCGCAGTCCAGTGTGGAGAACTGCAGTGGTCTCCTTGTTGTGGTGGAGGTGAATGTGACCCCCGGTGCCGTGGGTAGTCCGGGGCCTCTTCAATGGGCCAAGCGTTCCCTGACTAGAGTCTTGCCTTGATCGTCGTACGACGGGCTGAGGCGCTCTAACTCCAGAATGTGCCTGCGGGATTAGCCCAAGCGAGAACAAGCTTAGCTGGAGATCTCGATGTGACCGCCAGCGGTGGCCTCGGCATCGGGGTGACCTTACTCGGCACCGGGGTGACCTTATTCAGATCACGCTGCAGTGGCTGTGGTGGCCAGTGCTTAGTTGGAGCACCAGACTTTGGTCTCTAGACTTGGCCCGTCTTCGGTGGCTTCTTGGCCACTTCTTTGTCTTTCAACATTTGGGCCTCCTGGACTAGGGCCCGTGCGCATGCAAGGAGTGCGCGGCGCTTGCAGATGAGCTCCTCAAGTGTTGAGCAATTCCGTCTGACACGTACCCACTCACTTGTTGGCGGCTTGGAGGAGCTACCCACCCTCTGATGCTGAAGCCTCTGACTTGTTCTGGATCTTAGATCCACCTCATAGCGGATCCCATCCACTGACTACAGGGCCTTAGTGAATCGACGTGCCATTCTCCGGTGCCGTCTCCGCCGGGCACACTTTGAGAGTGTAATCAAGTCTTCAGTAGTCATCCCCAATGCCGAGGGGATGGAGTCTACAGATCTGGCCACTTTAGGGGCCGAGGAAAAGCCGCTGCCTGCAACCTTGATAGCTGCGGGGCTAGAATCTTCTCCCTAGGACTCTAATTTTGAGGCCCAACGGATCTTCCTTGCAGTGGAGATCATCTTGGACTTGTGAGGAGAGGAGGATCTAGACGAGGAAGAGAGGTACTCCTTGTACTTCTGTTGGTCGAACTCGTATTTGACCTCCTCATAAATCGGGACTCATAAATCGGGATCTAGATCCGCGGCTGCGGCACGGCGATCTCTTGATTAAGACCATTGGCTCCTACTGTGGTAGCCAGCTTGTTCGCGGGAAAAGTTAGTTTGATCTTCATTATTTGTGAACTCATTACAACTTTATGCGTTTACAAATGAATTAAAAAAAAGGTGTCTTTTTATAAGACTTACAATGAAAATCAAGAAAAATTATAACTTTCGCTTGAACAAACGTAGGATCCCGTTTATCGGTGCCCTACTTGCGTGAGTTCTTTGCCGGTGCTGGGGTTTATTAGTGGACCACCGCGTGATCATATCTGGGTCAACATCTATGGGATCGAGGGGACTATTTCACAAAGAAAATAGATCGCCTTAAGTGAACGAGATCGACTAAGTGAAATCGTTACTCTTCTCGAGATCAAAACAAGTCTTCATATCTACCTTAGGAAGAACTCCGAAGTTGTGGAAAATGTAGAGCTCATGTGCAAGAAGTCCGGTGCAAAAAGATCCAGCTCGTGCAAATGAGACCCCCCCTCTCTATTTATAGGAATTGAGGGGGGGGGGTCGGCGTGTGGCCGAGCCACAAAATATCGGCCGCCGAACTGCCCACGTGGCTTCGTTCTGGTGTTTTTCTAAGCCAGATTCATTTGGTAGTGTCGATTCTCGAGTCTGGCTAGTTCTTTCATCGATTTCAGTGTCCGATTGGTTTAGTTCCGCCGACGTTCGAGTCTGGTTGGTTCCGTCTCATCGATATTCGCTGATCTAAAGCTTCACCGTTGGATTTATCGGATGATTTGTCACTTCGCTAACATTTACGCCTTCCTGACTTGCTTCATGCATTTGTCGACTCGCTTTATACGTTTGCGGCATGATTCCGTCATCAGCGGTTCGCTGTTGCACTGTCGGATGGGTCGTCGATCGTCAATCCATCATCATGCGTCACGTTCGAGCACTTATAGGCTATTTTCAATGCCTACAATGACGACTGAGAGGTCGGGTGCCTTGGACATAATGAGGGCATTAAGGTCTTTTCAGTAATGATGATTGAGAGGTTGGGTGCCTCGAACTTAATAAGGGTGCTAAGGTATTTTTGGTAATGATGACCGAGAGGTTGGGTGCCTTCAACTTAATGAGGGCACCAAGCTCTTTTTGGCAATGACGATCAAGAGATCGGGTGCCTTGGACTTAATGAGGGTGCTAAGGTCTTTTCAGTAATGACGACCGAGAGGTTAGGTGCCTTAGACTTAATAAGGGCGCTAAGGTCTTTTCGGCAATGATGACCGAGAGGTCGGGTGCCTTAGATTTAATGAGGGTGCCAAAGTATATTTAGTAATGATGACCGAGAGGTCGTGTGCCTTGAACTTAATGAGGGTGCCATGTTCTTTTTCGCAATGACGACCGAGAGGTCGGGTGCCTTAGATTTATTGAGGGTGCTAAGATCTTTTCAGTATTGACGACCGAGAGGTCGGGTGCCTTGTACTTAATGAGTGTGCCAAGGTCTTTTCGGTAATGATGACCAAGAGGTCGGGTGCCTTGGACTTAGTGAGGGTGCCAATGTCATTTCAGTAATGACAGCCGGGAGGTCGGGTGCCTTGGACATAATGAGGGTGCCAAGGTCTTTTTAATTTCTACACAGATTTTACACTAGAAAAATGTGACATTAAAGTGACATTCAAAAGAATTTAATACCAAATGAAAGAATTATAAAGAATTACTGGAAATATTTCTTGAGGTGTCCGGACATAACTCCTCGAGAACTGTGTAGGGTCCTTCCTAGTTGGGAGTTAACTTGCCGCATCTAGCACCTTTGTCGAATGAGGCTTTTCAAAGGACAAGATCACTGATGTGAAACCTCCTGGGATGAATCTTGCTATTGTAGTACAGGGCGATGCGCTATTGGTTGATGGCTTGGGATTGGAGAGCTTTCCCTCAGACTTCTTCTAGGAGATCAAGTTCGCTACGTAGTCCTTCTGAATTTAGGCCTTCATCAAACCACTATAGTCAGATAGTTGGCATGCTGACTCCAACTGGGGTGACAGCTTCGGCTCCATAGGCTAACTTAAAGGGGGTTTCCCCTATTGAGCTCTTATGAGTCGTGTGATAAGACCACAGAATACCACATAGCTCCTCCACCCAATTTCTAACTGCCTCATCCACCTTCCTCTTTAAAGCCTGTAGGATGCACTTATTGGCGGCTTCGGCGAGTCCATTGCTTTTGGGATGTGCGACCGAGGAGAACTTGAGGTGGATATTATATTCATCGCAAAAGCACTGAAAGCCTCCGTTGTTGAACTGAGTGTTATTGTCTGTCACAAAGAAGAGGGGCACACCAAATCGGCAGACGATGGATCTCCACACAAAATTAGTGACATTACTTTCACTAATATTTGCCAAAGGCTCAGCCTCAATCCATTTGGTGAAGTAGGCAATAGCCACGATTAGGAAATTATGTTGTCCCGAGGCCATTGGGAGAGTGCCTAGCAAATCTAGTCTCCATTGAGCAAAGGGGATTTGACTCAAAATGGAGGTAAGCTCAGTGGCCCCTGCTCGTGGAATAGCGAAGAAAATGTAGCACTTTTTACACAGAGATACGAGCATTTTGGACTCGGCTATTGTGGTGCGTCAATAATATCCTTGACAGATCATTTTTTGAGCAAGAGTTCTAGCCTATTGATGGTTCCCACACATCCCTTCGTGGATTTTTCTGAGAACATAACTAGCCTCTGATGGCTGAAGACACTGAAGATAGGGCCCTACGCCACTATTGGAATATGACATTCGATAAAGCTGGTTATCAAGCATGAGATAGCGGCGAGTATTCCTCTGGAGACTCTTAGCTTCTTGTCACATGTACTGACCCACAATGCTCGTTTAGCATATCCCTTCCGAGTGTTGTTGGATACTCCTCTAGCCGTGGGACCACCACTGATAGTGTTGATGACTCCCCTATGGCTAGGCTCAGCAAGTCGACTACCGAACGGTGGCTGAGGGTGTGGCGACGGCGAACGAGACCTCTTGTCAGCTCTTTCTCGGCCCACTTCACTCCTGTCTCTCTGGGAGACAAAATTCTTTAGATACCCTCTGTGTATTAGGTCGCTAATGTCCTACTACAGGATTTGACAATCATTGGTGCGATGGCCATGATCCCGATGATATCGATAGTATTATCAGGTCTCTCGACTCTGAGGGTCCGACCTCATCTTAGGAGGTGGAGTAGTAGGTGCCTCTCCTTCTGGACCATGTGGAGGGCGTCGGTAAGAAAGGTGTTGAGGACCGTGAGGGCTGGTCTTGGTGTGAGCTCCCTTTTTTAGTCCCTCTTGTCAGATCGGTTTGAGTGGGGGTCAACTCTTGGAGGATCCTTGGTCCACTCCTGCCTTGGTGGGATATCTCTGACCAACTTTGGTGCCAGCGCCACTATCGAGGCTGTTGCAGCGGCTGGTGGTGTCGGAGTCAGAGCCAGTGTTGTAAGTGCTGCTACTAGTGCTGGGGCTACTGCCACAGCCTCTTCTGGTTGCTGCCTCATAAGCTCAGGCATCCTCCATATTCATATACTCGTGAGCTTGAGCCATTTGCTGCTCATAGTTAGCGACTGGCTTCTTGGCAAGTGAGTCAGCCAACTCATTGTTCAACAAACTAGACACTATGGCGGACATGGCGACCGAACACTCAGGGTCGTGAACCTCCACTCTTTTCACCTAGAACCTCTTGACATAGAGTCGTAGGCTCTCTCCAGGCTCTGGCCTCATTTGTATCAACATACAAGGAGGCAGATTATGCTTGGTGTCGGCTAAGAAGTGGTGCACAAACATATAGTTGAGCTACTTAAAGTTGCCAATGGACTTCTTCTCCAGCATATTCCACCAGAGCTCGGCACTTCCAGACAGGGTGATAGGGAAACACTAGTAGATGATCGTCTCGGATGCTTGTAGCATGCTCATCAGATCATAATAGTTTTGGACATGCTCTGTGGGGTCTCCTTCACCCTTGTATTTGTCGACCTGGGGTATCTAGAATTTCTCGTAGGCGGCCTTCATAATGTCATTGGTGAGGGGAGTGTTCCCTTATAGCTTCAGCGACTAGTTGGTAAGTCAGTTCATAACCGGATGCTTCATGGGTAGCTGAAGGTCTTGAAGTGACAGGACGATGCCGAGAGTCCTATGGCACTGCTGCTGCATGCTCCTTGTTGCGACTAGGGCTAGGGCTCTGATTAGAGGCTTCAGCATATCGAAGGTGATGCCGCCGGGAATCTGCACGGTGGGTTGTCTGGTGTGGTTGAGGAGACGCGTGCCCGGCGGGGTTTCTCCAATGCTTGGCTGTGGCATGTGAAGTCTCACGTGGGGGCACAGGTTGAGGTCTAGACAGAGAATGAGTCACTGAAGGCTGGTCTTCAGAGGGTTGAGGAGCGGTAGAGTGAGCAAGCTATGGGGAGGAAAACGCTTGAGGAGTTCGCTAGAAATCACTACGAACTGCTGTTGGAAGGTTTGAGTGATCCGCTAAGTCGACTTGTCAAGATGTGCTGGAGTGACATACACTGAAGGCTGTTGCTGTCCTCTAGGGATGAACTGGTCATCTCTCTACTCAGAACCAGACATGATTGCTCGAAGAAAGAAGATGCCCCACGGTGAGCGCCAAACTGTTGATGTTGCGAATCACACAATCATTTAGTTATGAGTTGAGGTCATGAGGGGCCTCTAACTTCCCTGAATATCTGACTCTAAGCTGGGCCATTTTTTCTTCCCTACACATGTGAGAGCTGGTAAGAGGGCAAAGTTGTGTTCTCCAGTTGTTCCTTCAACAATCAAGTTAGTAATTTACTTGAGTGAGAAAAAAGCTAAGAACTGAAGAAGTCCTTAGTGAATAGTTAATATTGCTTAGATATTACTTACCTTGATGTAGAGAATAGTCCCCTTATTTATAGTTGCAATAGAGGGGTGATTCGGCAACTTCGACCGAGTATGGGCTACGACTAATTTAGTACTTGCTTTACAAGTGGCGGCTGCAGAGTGGAGAGAGTCGCTTCAGCATTTAATATGATGTGACTGGAAGCATGGGGTGCCGACGTGGTCCGATGTCATTAAGATTTTTCGGGATGGAGAAGTAAAGCTCCTGAATATGCATTGAATGTGATGGCGATGTGCTCTCAGCCGGGGGCTCGAGGTATATCGTTATCTTCATACTCGCCTTGCTGAGTGTTGAGAAGTACTGCCTTTCGAGTCAACCCTGCAAGATGTCGCCCATGGAGATGATCGAGTGGGAGGCTCGTTGAGTTGGCCTATCAAGAGGGCCTACATGTTCTAGATTTTGGGTCAACTTCACGAGATGTTAACCCTTCGAGTCAACCATGCTGAAGGTTTGTGCCATCCTGAGGTGTTGAGTTGATTTGATTAGGTGTTTTATGCGGGACACTTGCCTACTACTGATTGGAGGTTAATATTTTGTAATGAAAACACCATATCACTACCAAAGTGTATAACCCTAATTCAACTAACTTTAAACCAAATTTCAATATTTTCCTATCCCTAATTAACTAGTTTTACTTTAATAACTTAATCCTAGCTCTAATAACTCAATCACCTTAATCTACCCAAAACAATCCAAATACTAACCCTAATCACATTACCCTATCTATAAAACACTAATTAAACTAACTTTAACCTTTTTCTTACCCTAATCCCAAATATAATAATACTAATTAAACTTAAGTTAGCCTATTCCTAATCTAATAACCCTAATTGAGCAAATCTAATCAAAATAGTCCTAATTATAACCTTAAATTCATTACCCAAGTCAATGACCCACGTAATTCAACTAACCTTTACCCAAATTTGACCTTTATTTTAAATCTAATTAATTAATTTAAATATAATAACCCTAATCCTAACTCTATGAACTAACTATCGAAAATAATCCTAATATTAATTTTTTATAAGTATAGAACATAATTAAACCAACTTTAAACTTAACATGATCGACAAAGTAACTTAACTTTAAGTACCCTCATCTTTTTAAATCAAGGAACTCTCGATAACTTAATTTAACCACAATATTCATAACCCTAACCTAGATTACATCACCCAAAGTATAGAATCCTAAATAAACTAAGGTTTATTATTAATCCTAAATTTAATTAAACGAATTCTACTTTAAACCAACTTTAGCCATCAGTCCTAACTAACCCTATTAAATATTACTATATAGTCATTCAATAAAAATATGCCTAATCCTAATAATAATATATGACTCTAGTTTATCATCCTAACTAAATTAACTTTAGTCGTATTATCATTTTAATCCTATTCAAAGTAAACTAGGCTTTATCTTTAAATAACACTAATTCAACCATGATTATATGACCATAAGTCTAAGACTCTAATTAAACTAAGTTTAACATCTACTTGAAATCTATCCTACCCTAATCAAACTAATTAAACAACAATTTTTCTAATATATCCTCATGCTGTTATTGACAGATTCAATTCAGTTAGATATATACTTTTGTATTGTGTTATATATCATGATTATACGAATCAAAGTCGTTAACCCTAGTTTCCCATCTAATAATGTTGGACTTCAATCTCTTCTAACATAAGCGCACACAATTCTAGTGGGTATGAAATTAATTTTTCTATCTAAAGAGAAAAACGTGCTTTATGTTAAGAGTATGATTTACATACAATAATTATTGGATCTGTCCGAGGATTCCCCTTCTCGTACAGGTTAGGAATATAGTAGTGTATCATCTATCTTTGTGTACTTTATGCATTTTTGTTCCTTAAAAGTTTTGAGAATATGTACTACATTGTTCTTCGTGTACAACAAGCATATGTTGTTTTGCTTATCAATCATTAATTATACGCATTATAACACCAGCATAGTGTACTCAGAGAACAGCGGGTAGCTGTTGCTAAACTTTTTTAGAAATAAAAACGTACAATGTATGCAAAGATAGATGTACACACTACTATATTTTTAATGAGATGGGTCCAATTCCTATGACAACCATTAAAATGTCATATTCAGTGTATGAGCATTTGATTTTAGAAAAACATAACTTATGTCTTGGAAATTCCCACTCCGAGATTGTTATAATTTTTATTTCCTCGATGTTGTGAAAAAAAACATTACCCAGCAATTAATTTGATGCATTAATCATTAATTTCACCTAACCTAATTATGCTCAATTCCACTAATTAAAAATTATATCTAACATATAGATGAGGATAGTTCCTGACAAGTCACGGAACGATATTCCTTGTATTGAGAGATGGAGGGACAGTCAATATGTTAACAACACCTAATATAGATTAAGCTGAAGATGTTGAGGATGTTGAAGTTGTAGGGAATGCTGAAGGTGTGAATGATCCTGAGGAGCTGGTACAAACAATGAAATTAATAGAAGACGATGAAAATAATATGTATGAGGGTGGCACCGAGTTCACCATATTATCATTTATGGTGCGACTTTTGCGTAGAATGTCCCTTAGCAGAATGGCAGATAAATCTTTTAATATTAGCTTGTGTTGCTGAGAAAGTGATTCCAAATGGAAAGGAAAGCATACCAAAAAAAACTATGATAATGTAAAGAAGATTGTTTCCGTTATAAGACTTGATTACAATGAGATCGACACATGCACTAATGATTGTATCCTCTACTATAAGGGTAACAAAGACCTTCAGGAGTGTCCAATTTGTGAAGTGTCATGGTGGGTACAATGCAAAAATTATTCAACACATGGGACATTAAGGTTTATGCTTAAGCAAAGGAAGATTCTAGCAAAGGTCCTTCTTCATTTTCCCTTGATACCTAGACTAAAACGGTTGTATATGAATAAAGACACTACTAATCAAAAGAGGTGGCACATGGAAGAACACATAGATGATGGTAAAGTCAGACATCCGGTTAATGCAAAGGTATGTAAGCATGTGGATCGAACTTTTCCTTAGCTTGTCAATGAGTGCAGGAATGTTAGACTAAGTTTGTCTAGCGATGGATTCAATCCATTTGGGCTTATGAGTTTTGGTTGGCCTACATGGTTTGTTATATTAATGCCTTACAACTCTTTTTATGAAACAACCGTATATGATACTTTTCATTACTGATACCGGCCAAGCTTACACCAGGCAATGACATAGATATCTTTTTATAACTGCTAATTGATGAGTTAAAACAACTCTGGACTGAAGGGGTTGTGCCATATGATACTCATGGAAAGCAGTCATTCAGACTCCGCGGTATTTTGCTATGGACAATTAATAATTTTCTAGCCTACGCTAATCTATCTGATTGGTCTACAAAGGGAACATATGTTTGTCCAGTGTGTGGTCCAGAACTCAAAGGTCTTTATTTGTAATACAGTCGAGAGCTTTGTTATTGGTTTATAAGAAAGGTGGTAGAACCTACAACATAGATACAAAACAACAAATTGGAGCAAGTTTTTTGATGGGATTGTTGAGAAGAGAGATGCTCCGCATCCATTAAGTGGAGGTCAGATTGTACATTTGCTTGTGAAGTTCCCTGTTGTCAGGTTTGGAAAGAAGCATTATTTAAAAGAGGATTTACTTGGCGTAAAAGACTTGCTTAGTTACAAAAGGATAGAGAAATGAAAGAGACAAGCACAACTAGTGAGTGATGGGACTAAAGCCGTAAACTTGCCCTCATGATGGACAAAATACAAAATTCAGCATTTTCTTTCAGTTACCTTATTGGAAGGGCTAAAAATACGACACAAATGGGACGTCATCCATATTGAAAAAAATATTTCTGATAATGTTTTTTCAACACTATCGTAAGATGCTAATAAATCAAAGGATGATCTACGTGCTCATCAAGATCTAATGGCACAAAACATTTGAGAGGAATTGCGGCCAAATAATATCAAAAATGACAGATATGAGTTGCCTGCATCTTGTATTATGATGTCGAAGATTGAGATGCAAATATTTTTTCAAGTCCTCAAATCAATAAATTTACTGGAGGGTTACCCCGCAAACATATCGGACAATGTCTAGGTTTGAGAAAGGAAAATATTAGGACTTAAAACTCATGATTATCTTCATCAATTGCTCCCAGTGGTACTACACAGTACTATGCAGGATAAAAAGCAGTGAAGGTTATAATTAATTTTTATGGATTTTTCAGAAAGCTTTGTTCTAAAGTTATATACGATAGTGACTTTGAGAAGCTTGGAGAAATTGTTTTAGAAACACTCTACAAAATGGGAATGCTCTTTCCTCCATCTTTTTTCACAGTAATGGTTCATCTTACACAACATTTTGTTGAGAATGTTGCAATAGCAAGACTAGTCCATTATCGTTGGACTTATCTAATAGAGAGGTTAATATTTGGGAAACCTGAATATTTACCTGTCAATCTTCACATCTATTCCTATCAGTCTTTACATCTATACCTGATAATAATTCATTTGCTTTTTAGATATTAGGGTTTAATGAAAAGCCAATTGCATAATAAAGCTCATCCAGAAGGTTCAACAACTGAAAGTTATGTGAGAAACGAATGTGTCTTATTTGCCTATCGTTATATGAGAGGTGAACAAATTGTACTTCAAGCATCTATTAATAATAAGGACAATATAGTTCTCCATCCTTGTGAGATGAACAAAAATTATTCTAACCTATTGTTAGATCAAGCTCATACATACGTATTAAACATTTTTGAAATATTCTCGGAGTACTGAAGAAAAAATACCACATAAAAATTTGAATACCATTGAATTACTTATTTCTAATTTGATAAGAATAACTTGTTTGTTGCATTAATAGTTGATTATCACATTTTAATTACAATTTAATACCCTCATTACCCATTTTATATGAATAAATATACCACTAATAACTG
>JBAKGM010000002.1:9968459-9980500 GCA_037177215.1 Asparagus racemosus | reverse complement strand
CCCCCCCCCCCCCCCCCCCCCCCCCCCCCCCCCCCCCCCCCCCCCCCCCCCCCCCCCCCCCCCCCCCCCCACCCAACCAAATCACAGTTGAACATGTCATTGTGATGTTCAATTAGCAAGAAGAATTGTGGACTTTGAGCACACACTTCAATCATGGGCACCAGAATAGCACATGCAGATACAATTCGCTCTGCAATATATGATTTGCCTCATTCAACAAAACTGATGTCAGCAAAACAGTAAACAAATAGCTACCTGCAATATTCACTTGAAAAATACTCTTCAATATGAAAAGGAAGAAAATTTTATTCTGATTGGCCTTTTACTCAATTTAATACTGTAGAAAAAATGCATCGAAGATATTCCATTAATCATTGTTTTCTTTTCAAAATGTCATATGATGCTTTTTTTAATCTCCGTGCACATTTCACAGCCGACAGTCAACTTCAAGCACAAAGTGCATCTCTATCCTAGTTTCTGCCTAATGGTATGTTTCTTGCCTTTCTAATTTCTGCCTAATATTATTTTTATATTTCATCATCAAGATTTTTCAGCATGAAACACCTGCATAGAGTAAACCTATGTTACCTGGGTACTTCTAAAATGGAGCTGTAACCGTACCCGGCATGTTTCCATACCCATACCCATACCCGACACTTCTTGGACACTCCTTAAATATATGCATATATTTATTCAGACCTTTACTCAGTTACACAATGCATGTTTAATAAAAAAACACTCATCATACACTTCTTGGATATACATCCAACACTTCACATCCATTTTGTAACTTGTTGGATAAGGGTCAAGTTCGTTTCAACCTTAAGAACTATGATTTAAAAAGGTCATTTACATATATAGCTCAGAATTATGTTTATATCCCGTGAGTTTTAGCTGTGTCCCTCTACCCCACCTTTTACAATATGCCATGTCATGTACCCATACCCGGGCTCATACCTATGCAATTTAACCTCTTCCACTTGGTTTCGAACTGAACAGCTGATACAACCATGATCTACATAGAGCGATTCAATGATAGATCTTGCTGAATAGGAAGGAGATTTTGCTATTTCGTTGAAGTTTCAGTTTTTTAGTCCTAATTGAGGAAAGATTTGACCAAGATAGCCAGATTTATCATACTCAAATCACTCTATGTAGGCTAATACTGCATAAAACAACTGCATAGAGTAGTAAACAAATGAAACGCATTGTAATAAAAAGTTTCATGTTTTCACTTCTCTCCTCTAGTAATAATACCTCTTTGGCTTTCTTAACAGCATTTATTGATACATCCAAGCCTACGACATGACGATCAGGGCTGGCCATAGCAACCACATCATATCCCTGACATATAGATCAGTAAGTCAGAATAGTCCAGCTACAATAGAAATGTGGAAGAAAAAAGATATGAATAAAACAGAAAATTCAAAGAATTACAAAGGCTAGTCCGAAATAAACAGCATAACTATATATCATTGTTTTAAATATCCCCCACATGACCAAGATATCCGGCCAATATATCCTTTTATAAGACTTTCCACAAAACGATATGGGCTCAATATCTTTTATCACTTTTTAGGGAATTTTGGGCAATATATCCCTAAAATGGCCGATATATCAGCTGATATTTGGCCGATATGTCATTTTATTTCTCTTGTTGCAAAACAATATATTGCTTTTGGCAAGGCGATTTATCATGATTTCCCTAATATGTCAAGTAACATTTCAGCTTAAAAAAATTGACTGAAATGTTGCAATCCCAATTTCTTTTATTGATTTTAAAAGATTAGTTAGTGACCCTAAATATATATTATCTACATTTCTTTATGCTCAGATTTCATTAGGTATGTCTAAATAACATTTTAGGACATCTATGCACATCATTCAATATATTACTCCGATGTTTACTATATATTCTTGATATTTCTCCAATATCCGCAATCTGATATAGATTTGGGTCGTCGGATATTTCCCAGATAGCTGATATTTAAAACCTTGCAATATGTGAATCACCTTACCATATAAGGGATAACATGTTTAAAACACATGGAATCAAAGAGCTAGAATTGAAAGATTTTAGTCTAATAATTAAAGCATTAAGTTCACATGCAATAACCATGAAGGCATACTTGCAAGCTAATTATTTCTTTTATTTATTATCTTTGAAAAACCGCATACATACTTACAAGTAACATGTTCTTTATTTTCTATCTTTAGTTGACTTTGTAAGAAACCGCATAAAAGTTACAAATTAGCACAAACTAGTCATAAAATTGAGAAGCTTAGCTACAAAGAAAGTCTATTTTTTCTAAGTGGGAAATTATCAGTGACCTGAAAGTAAATTTATCTTACTCTCTTGTAGAATATAAGAAGCAAGGGAAAGGAGATTTTAATAGTGTGGTTCATTTCCATCAGCCAATCACTGACTAACTATTGGACTAAAAAGCATATAGTCCATTATTTTTCCTTTTGATTAAAGTGCCAAAATAAATGAAGGCATACATGTAGCAGAGTATCTGCTTCTGTTACAACATAAACATAAGTTTGAACTGTTATCATGGAAAAAGTGACTTAAACCCAGAGAGAGTCTGTCATCTTTATATATAGAGAGAATCTGTTAAGGATTATAAGAACTCTCAATCTGGGACTAAACACAGAATAAATTCAACTCTAGCTAAACAACGCACTAATTCTCCACATCAAGCTGGAGCATAGATGCCAATCATGTTCAGCTTGTTACAAAGTGATGAAAAAGTAGGTCATGACAAGGCCTTTATAAGATTATCAGCAATCTGATTAGCAGAGCAAACATATGGAGTAACAATCTTCTTAGATCACCACATATCCGACATAAAGTGACAGTCCACCTCAATATGTTTGGGGGTTTGGGGCTCGGTTCATGATAAGATTCAAAATGATTCAGGTCAAGATTGTTATGTCAATTTAATTTGGGCCCAACGGTTTTAGTTTTCAGAGAGGTGTTATTGTTGAGGTTAGCTCTTTTGTTCTATTTAGTTTTGTGATAGTATGAGGATTGTCAGTTTGAGAATTGGATGATTTCTTCTGCAGGATTTGACCTTTCATAGGAAGCTAAAGATTGTTGCTTTGAGACTTGTACTTTGTTTGGAATTGGATTGGATTGGACTGGACTTGGTGCTTGTTATGAAATTTGATTCTGGGGAAGGTTGGATTCAAGTGAGTGATTGGTCAACTTTGTTGAACTAAGTGAAGGAGTTGGTGGCAGTTTGAGATTCCCATTTAGGTGGTATAAAATATAAGGAAAAGATGACGACGAGATTTAGGCGTTTGCTTTTGCAACATCCAGCTCACTTTCATGTAATGTACCCAAACTCTCAGTTGTTGATCACCAACTTGCATTAACTTCTTACCATAAGGAAATTAGATGATACTTGAATTCGTAGTAACATCCTGTAGTAGCGAAAAATCAATAATCTAAAAAGTTAATCGGTAGTGAAGTTTCTAAATCTTCCTAATCATCAAAGGAAAGCCAAAAAAAAACTTATTTATCATCGAATGCTCCATAGAAAACCATTTAGAGGTATTTGTATTTAAATACAAGTCAGAAATCTCTGATTAACAAAAGTCAGGAGTCTTTGCATACAGTCTATAATTTTTTAGAAAGGACTCATAATAATCTCGTGTGGGATCAATAATTTTCAAACTACTAATATACAACATACTAAGCAATCATGTGTTTTTCCTCAATGGAAATATCCGAATATTGCCACTGGAATTTTGCTCTAACCTGAACAATCACATGGTTTCTTAAAAAAATATAAAAGAATAAAGAAGTTTCACAAATCACTTCAAAAAAAACCCCTAATGTGTTCACCGCAATTAAAGAGGATAAGAACCTCACAGTGCCACATCCGGGGACCAATATACGCCCTTTCGGAAGTGTTCCTGTTTGAAGGAGATGCAAAACTACAGGTGTTGGTTGACCCAGATCCCATGGAGTTACTCCTTCCTCCCAGCATTTTTCCCAGCCCTCTGACAATTTTGAAACATAAACTCACTTGAGGCCAAAGTTTTCAGTTAGACGCCTTCATTAGTTAACTATTATCAATTACAAGCAGAACACAGTTATCATCAAATCCAAAAAAATAAACTTTATAAATGATAGATATCTAGATAAATCAATTTAGTCATTATAAAGCAAAGAACCACCAAAATGTTAAAAAGTACTAATGTTCTTGTCTTCAGCATTTTTTTCAGGTTAGTCCTCTAATGATACCTGTCAAGGACTGTGGAATCAGATACCAACTAGAGAGAAATCGACCAAGCACTTTCCAAGTAATAGAATTGCTTGTAACATGATCCTAATTTGCAACTGCCCAAGGCTGGTGCTAGTATCAAATGGACAATGAATAGAAAAACCAAAAAGACTCCAAAGTCTGAAAGAGAGAATATGATTCTTTTGGAATTAAATCTAAAAATATTTGTCATGAAGATTTGGTGCACGTTTAGGTCTCAACTAAATGCAGGAAGCTCAATGCTTCCATGCCCGTCTTCAATGGTTATTCTTTCACCATTATCATGATAGCATCAAAGTCTTTACAACTCGAATTCAGGTCAACTGTGGAACACAACTCCTTATGAAAATAGCTTCAAGTAGATTTTACGAAAAAATTCTGACTATTGTCAATTTGACCTCAAACATGTAATTATCGGTGCCCATTCCTGGCATTAAAAAGTACGGATACAAGAAGGACCATCACAAAAACTTGTAGTAAACTAGTAGGCCAATAGTTTGTAAAAAAAAACTGTACTCACAATTATACGGTTCTGACACCCCAAACGTCCTATAGGTTTAAGTAAGAGTCTACAAGAAGGGGAAAGACAATAGTTCTCTTATAGGAGATCCTGAGATGCGAGCCAAAAGTAACGAACAGATTCCCAATTGAAATGGCTGATCTTAGCAGATCAGCTTTTCAGAAATTCTTTTACATGGAAATTAGATGATCAGTGTTCTCAGATACATAGATACCCCGAGCTTATTATAGTACGAAAGAAAATTGAAATCATCAAACGCTCTTGCATCTAACAATCAACGGTCTGCTTTGGGAGCATAGCCACATGAAGGAACTAGCTTGTCTGCTCCTTCCTCTTGATACCAAGCTGTCAAATAAAAGAATCTCCAAATTAGTGATTGTAATCTAAATCTAATGTAATTCCTTCATGAGCTTAATAGACCCATTATCATGCAAAAGAGGGCCCACCATAAGCTACATTATGCAGCTCAGAATAGAACGAACTTTTTTAATCGATCAACCATTATCAAAAGGATCTGTTGCTAAATTAATAAAAGCCATCTCTTTCAGAATCAGCCAGATGACCGATTTTCATCATCCTCGTCATGAAGTTCTCCGACAAGAATCATGACCACATTTCTCTGATAACTACAAATCTTCAATGCATCCAGAAAAATCAAAAGGAACAGATACAAATGAACTTCATCACTGCCTCATAATTAACAAATATCTTGATTCTCCCTCTTTACCCAAATGAATAAATTTAACACACCTTTTCTTTGTCTAGTTCCAATATAGTAAGAAAGCATGAAATTCATTAAAAATAAAATAACTACCTTTAATACTCACATGAGAAAGGAAGTAAACTCTCCAAAATCTCTACCTAGGGAAAATATTGGAAATGCATCATTGTCTCCAAAAAGTTTTATAGAAATACATCAATGTCAATAGAAAATGCATTAGAACAATGGTTATGAATATAGACTAGATTTAAAAACACTCAAGAATGCTCAGTTCAAGATCAAGGCCTTAGAAATAGATAGCTTTCAAATATATTAAAACTGCATATCATTAAGTAATTATTTAATTAGATAAATATTAACTGTAATATTTCTTTGGAATTATGCTTTACTAGTGCAAAACATCCAGAACAACGAGTTCCATTACGAATATAATCTTTTAGTAAAGTCCATGCTACTATCATAAATATATTAGTCAATTAGTAGTTATTGTAATATAACATCAAGATTTCTACAAAAAGTAATTAAACCCCCATTTAGAATAGTAAATAAATAAACCAGAAAATATACTTGATGCATCAGGAAACAAAAAGAAAAAGAAAAACACTAACATCCATTATTCCTCCTACTTTCGTCATCTTTATATGTTGCTCCCTGTATTCGGATAACCTATTTTTCCGCCGACTGAGAATACCTAAAAAGTCAAGAAGAAGAAGAAAAAATCAAAATAGAAAAGAAGCTACACTTAAAACATGGCTAAACTACCAAATTGGTATTTAAAAATGACCCATTTTACCGCTTTGGCATTTAAAATATCTCCGATGACGTTTGCGTATTTAAAGTGAGTACGAGTTAGCGCATAGGTCCAAAATATCATCGGCGTTAATTTTTCTGGCGGAAAAATTTCTTCCCACCCCTGCCTCTTAAAGTTTGTATTTTACAGCATTTTTCAACTTCTTCTTCCCAAATTCAAATTTCCTTTTAGCCCTCCCTCCTTCAACCTCTCTTTCTTTCTCAACAATGGAGTCTCTTCCTCTTCCTACCTCTCGTCTCGTCAACTGAGGCACTCGCGGGTGAGCAAAATGCTGCTACTATGAGAAGAAGAAGAAAAGGGAAAGAAGAAAAAGAAAATTTGAAAAATCAAGAAGACAAAGACCATAGACCATATTATATATGGGCCGCTATGTAAAGAATATTACTTACTATTGGGGTTGGGTTGTAGATCTTGTAATCTCGACATGAATAGTGACATTAGTGAATGAATACTTGAAAAATCAATAGTACATTGCTTTGTTTTCTTTCTCCATGCATGACTCAATCATGCTAAATATCCTGCTAAATATCGTAAGATACACACTGAAAAGCTAAAACCAATTCTCATGATCTTGAATTTCAAAATCAAAACCAAGAAGAGTAGGAAAACTATGATAAAAGGAGATGCAACTATATCATGGGTTCTTTGGATAAATGCTGAAGAATAAAACAATACATATATGATGCAGATCTAAGATGTATCAAAAGATACTCACATTCACCATAAAACTCTATTTTTGAAAAATGAAAAAAATAGAAGAACATCATGAACTTATTCATGAACTATTATGTTTAGAAACAAAATAATTAATTAACAAATATCTTAAATAACATAGTAATCAATGTATTGGCTCCATTGATGAGAGGTTGGAGGAGGAGACTCCATTAATTAGAGAGAAAGAGAGGTTAAATGAGGGATGACTAAAAGAAATTGGAATTTGGGAAGAATGTGAAGAAGGGTGTGAAATGCAAACTTTAAGAGGCTAGGGGTGGGAAGGAATTTTCCCACAGCAAAAATTAACACCGATCACATTTTGGACTTATGCGCTAACTTAAATTCACTTTAAATACTTAAACGTCATCAGAGATATTTTAAATACCAAAGCTGTAAAATGGGTCTTTTTTAAATACCACTTTGGTAATTTAGCCCTTAAAACATTATTACTAATAAATTGAATAGGTCATAGCTACGCGATTCCCTAAACACCCCCCAACCCCCGGGGAACTGTCATACAGTTCCTGCGAAAATTCTCGAAACATTTGCGAACCGATTCCCTCTGATACATGAATGGGTTCCCTAAAATTGGCATACCACTTACACGTGCAAAGTCACTTTAAGTGCATATGTGCAAGATGCAAACACAATGTTGTGCAATCAAGTGAAGGGAAACGCATAATAGAAAATATGAGCCAATTGTTTTACTGTAACTAAATACTTATGTTAGTAAAACGTGAAATGAAATCATGATCCCAACATGAACCATGTTTAGGAAAAAACATAACAAAGAAACAAACTCCATTAAGAAGAAATATCTAAGTGCTTTGTATGAAAAAAATATTGAAATGCATAATTAGCTTTCTAGTTTCTAGTTTTCTACTATATACTTCGGAAAACGTTAAGCACACCAAAAAATGATTTACAACATACCACTAACCAAACTTGCGTACTGAAGCAAGCTACCCCCCCAATCGAATCCAAATTTTCTAGGTGGCAAATTGCATACCCGAATTTGTACCATTTCCCTGCTATGTACCTAGCACTATGTAACTAGGATTAGGCAATCTCATCACAGTCCTAAAAACGTGAGTTATCCTACACCAAATATGTATTATAAAATATTTTGTACATTTTTGTACTAGACTCAGAAATATATAACTAGCATATCGCGGGGAAAGAATTTTAAAGAACTCTGTAGTAAGAGCACTTAGGTTAAAGTAGTACTAGGATGGTTGGTCTATAGGAAGTCTTCACTGAGGATATCAAACATGAATTGTATGAGCACGGCTACGCTATAAAAAGTGTTTAATTTTATTTGGTTAAATATTATTCGTGCATGCATAAGCATTACATTTAGATGATGTGCCTTATTTTAGAGCGAAAGAAACATAATACCCACAAAGAGCAATCGACTTGCAAACATTTCGTAACAAGGGTTTGCATATTCAATCTTATGTTATTTGAGACATATTCACCTTGCCTTTTTTACTACATACATTCATGTATAACCCTGGCGTTTGAGTTAGTTTTCAACTATATCCTTGTGAATTCAATATATTACATGCATTGTTAAGTTACTTTTTCTCAACTTCTAGCATAAAAAATTGAGTCAAGTTTGCCCATTCTGATCATATTTCTAAGAACATTTCCACATATTTACCTATTTCAATGCAAGATTTGGTCAAAGTAATAGAATTATGCTAATTAAAGGCTAGCTCATCCTTCACAGAACTAGGTCAAAATACTCTTCCAAAGAATCATCATTATTTCAGTGTCTTGCTCATTGTTCGCAGATGAAGGTAACCGAAAAGAAAATTAAAGTCACAGAAAAATATAACAAGGCAAGATGAGAAGTGTCCGTTCATAAGAAATAAAGATTTATGCACTGACATCCTACAATTGTACTAACAACAAAAATGGTTAAGTTTAATGAATAGAGACATTTTTTATTACAGTCATCACGGCAATGTGACAAGTTCCTGCTCTTTTCAAATCCTACTTCTCAAGCCTACCGGGACAATATTTGTCTTGGGTTTTCTTACATGACTAAACATGGTTTGACCAACCCAAGCGTTGGTTTCAACGACCTTTTCTAGCGATTAATGCTAGAGATTCTCATACCCTTTTGGCAAGATCGCAATTAAATGGCTTGAAAGAATCTTCATGTTTTATTCCTTCGATCCACCTGTTGGATTGAACTTTCTTTGGTAATGGTAATAAATGATACAGTTGTGTCAAATGGGATCTGAGGCTTATTTAGAGCAAATCATTTGGATCATTATGGTCATTCAAGCTTTTACACTCTTGCGCTAACAAACTTCATCATCTTCAAGCTCTAGCAAAATCATCATCTTAAGAGAAGACTGATACCCCAAAGTTTACACATTTTTTTAACTTTGATACGATAAACTCTGGGGTATCAAAGCTCGAAAAGGTGTAAACTTTGGGCTATCAGATCGTCAATTAAAAAAACTTTGGGGTATCAAAGTAGCAAAGCAAACAACCTTATATATAAACTATAATAAGGTCAATAGTACAAAAACTGAGAACAAAAGAAACAGAGAAAAAGAAGAAGGAATCAGCAACAGCAACAAACCCTTTCACAAAAATAAAAAGCCCAATTAACTGCTAGGGCTTTGAAAATAATTAGAGGATATCTATGATGAAATAACAAATGGGTCAAAGATTCAAGTTTTTAGAGAGAAAGGGAGGAATGAAACCTGCTGATGTTGAAGAGTCTTGGGAGAGAAGTTGCCGGATTTTGGCGACTTTGGGATTGGAGCTCGGATCCCGACTTCCCCCGGAGTCAACGTTTCTACTCATGACTCTCTTGGTCAGAGGAGGACGCAGGCGATGATGAATCAGATGCTGAAGGGGAGGACGAACCAAGAATCTCATGGCCCGCTCTGAATGGCATAGGGTACAAAACCCGCTGGAGTCAACCCTCAATTTTGAATCAGTCCCTCACATGTTTTATATTTTGAGATTAGTCCCCTGCACAATTGAACTTGCTCTTAGGTCCACCAATCACGTAAGTTGTTTCAAATTATTCCCCCCGCTTTAGCACCCGTTTGAGTTGTCGAAAATATTCTTTCAACTTTGACTTTTGGCACGGAATGTCCTATTAAATCTCTTTGCAACCTCATTTTTAGGGCAAGTGAAGAAGGATTTTTTTTTTTTTTAAGGAATAGTGGAGAAGGATTTTAGTGTTGATTTTTTTGGGCCATTAGAGGAAACGTATTTCCGTTTCAGAAGCTTATGATGTTTGGGTGGCGGGGGTTATTTAGTGAGGTTAGTTTGAGGGTCGCGCGGCGGCGGTGGCCTCCTGTAGCTAGGAGGTTAATGCCTTGAAGGGAGAACTTAAGGAATATGTATATTTGATTCATTTACTTGTCAAAAATTTGGTTATAAATTGGTCTCTCATGACCCGTATTGTCACATAGACAACATTATGTTGTTGTTTTACTTATAATTTTTACATTATAAATCTTCTTAGAGAGTTAAACAGTCACAATCAAATTTTTAACTGAATGTTTAAACTATAGATATTTGCGTCATAATTGTAAGAGGAATAATTTTCAACTATGAATTTAAGCACTATTTAGAAATTACATTTTTAGAAAAATTTAAGTATTTCTTTAACAAAATAAAACTATCTTCTTAATTAAATAGTTAGATATGCATAAACTATAAATTATCAATCAAATAAATTTATTTTAATATTCAATATATCATAAAATTCAAAGGAATATATAGAAGAATATTTGAAATGGAAACGGAACTCATATTTAGATAAGCCCTTGTGGTTTGTCTTAAGTTTCTATTACGTCCTCAAACTATATTTTATTCTAGTTAATCCTTATGGTTTCTATTTTGACTCTATTTAGCCCTCATGGTGGTTCAAGCCACCTAAATCAAAACTTTAGCAGGGACAAACTTCAGATAAATGAAACAATTTTTTTAGGGGGAAAAGAACTTTTTAAAGAAAAGCTCTCTTGCCTTCATATTGACTAATTGAAGTTGTTTGATTATTAGAATATTTCTCTTGCTGTGTGCTAGCTGTTGGATAATCAACTCTATTATTCATTGTTATGTGTTTATATGGAGTTAAAAATTAAGCTTGTACTGTTGGTGGGGTTGGAAAAAGTAGCTAAAATTTTGATTTGAAGCTTTATGGGGAAATAATGTGGAAGTTGGGGGAATAAAGAGAAAGAAGAAATGGTTGGAATGACAAATTTTTTCTTCAAAAAAAAATTAATTTCAAAATTTCAAGTTTGCTTTTGCTGAAATTTTGATTTTGATGGTGGCTGGGGTATGTTGAACCACCATGAGTGCTAAATAGAACCAAAACAGAAATTAAGGGCTTACTAGAATGATATAATAGTTTGGGGGCATAACAGAAGCTTAAAATAAATCAATAGGGGCTTATCTGGATCTAAGTTCTTTTAAACAATGATTTTTATATTAAAACCACATTAATTTTTTTCCAAGTTGTAACTTAACACCTTCGTTTTTCTCATAGAAACCATCTACATTTGCTAATATGTTCTCAATGTCATACCTTTTTCATGATTCAGCTCAAAAAAATTCAGAAATGCTCATTTTACCTCCCGCCTCTCTCCACCTCCTCTCTTGCCTCCCCTCTCCCCCTCACCATCATCCTCTACCTCCTCCTTTGCCTCCCCTCTCCTTCCCCATCCTCTTCCATCTTCTCTCTTCCCACTCTTCTCCCTCTCCCCGTCCTCTTCTACCTCCTCCGCCGTCTCCTTGATCTTTAGGGTCTCTCCAAACCCTAATCCAGTCCCTCCTCTCCTACCCCTCTAACAATGGGCCCCTCTACCCCCCCCCCCCCCACAAAACAGCCTCTCCACCACTACGATTTTTCCAAACTCTAACCCATTCTCTCTCTAAACCCTAACCTTTGTTGAAGTTAATCCTTATTCTAAAAGGATTTAAATTAGTTATCTTTAGGAATCATAATCACACTAGGATTTGGGT
>JBAKGM010000002.1:9930091-9952057 GCA_037177215.1 Asparagus racemosus | reverse complement strand
AGAGAGAGAGAGAGAGAGAGAGAGAGAGAGAGAGAGAGAGAGAGAGAGAGAGAGAGAGAGAGAGAGAAGGGAGAGATCGAGTGCGGCTGTGCTCTAATTTTTTGGCACAGCTGGGTGGTTATATACCCACAACAAATGCACAGAGCTGCTAGTCCTGTGTATTTACTGGGAGCCAACCACCTCTCTGTTTAATACATGGGACTGGTATATGCATTAACATGCTTCTAGTTTTTGTTATTCACACAAGACTACTCATCCAGTGAGTGTTCTGGGTTGTATTTAAACACTAATAAGCGATCGCTAAACACACGGGACTAGTAGTCCCATGTGTTTTCAACATCAAATTTTGTAAAATCGAACTCTTTGACCAGCCTTGATGAGCTAGCAAAAAAGAGGTCGATTTTGCTAATTATTTAGAAAAAATATCATTTTTGCTAATTATTTTTTAAAAAATTCTCCCGATGATGAATTATATCGATGACAAACATAACCACATTAATAACGATATACATCAAGTAGCTTCCGCACAACTGATAAATCAAAGGCAGGAAGTAACTTTTAGTGCCATTCTATCAGCACAGAAGTCTTACATGAGAGGGAGCAGCAGAGTTGAAACCTGCGGTGCGGACCACTTTGGAGGAGAACCATAAAAAAAATGTAAGAGCATCAGTATATTGTGTTCCCATCCCCAAACCAGCACCAAAAGCTGCAGTTGCCCATCGAGTCAGCGGGCTCCCTAAGACAACGAAAAGAGAAACTCATCTATTACTTTAATCCAAAATAAATGTAAGAATCAGCATTTAGGAATAATCATAAAAAATGACATTGCGGATACGAGAGACTTTGGTTTTTTTTTTTTAATTAACTCATTTCAACAAACAACAAAACCCAAAATCAATTGAGATAACAAGGTTATGAAAGAGTTTGGTCACTTGCGTGTGAACCTAACAAAACAAGTAGAATACAGATTGAGATCATAAACCCTAGGAACGAAAGCAATGAGAGACAAAATGTTAAACTACAGAAGAGGAGAAAGCCCGCCAAGGGCTCCGGCGAGAGATGAGTAGAGGACTAGACGAATGCCCACGTCGAGACATGCGTCCCATTTCTCCTCCGGCAGCTGCTGCTTCTTTTGTTCCGCCATTAATTGTTCAGGGAGATAGAGAGAACGAAGACGAGTCACAAGAGTGGGATTTGTTTTTTCTTTTTCTTGATATTAGTCCCTTAATGTTTAATATTTTGAGATTATCCTTTAAAAAGGATAATTAGCACTTAAATACCCTATAGTTTCCCTATTTTGCACTTATTTTTTGTAGCACTTCTATAATCTTAAGTTTCTAAAATTTAAACTTTAATAACTTCAGGTAGGTAAAGATGAAAATTTTCTTCCGAATTTTTTCCTGTGAAGCTCACAAGCTAATTTTAGTACTTTTAATATTATCCTACCCTAAATCTAAATAAAACCTACCCAAATTATATTTGAAAAAGAAAGATCAAACATTGAAAGCTGAAAGATCCTAGAATTAGCTTATTATCATCATGTGGAAAGAAAATCAAAAGAAAACTCTCATATTGAAAAAAGCGAAGTTATTAAAGTGCAAATTTTAGGAACTATAATGTATAATAATAACCTCAAATAAGTTAAGGTATATGAGTACAAAGTAGGGAAAGTATAAAATAATTAAGTGATATTTAGCCCTTAAAAATCATTACAGATCCTATCAGAATCATTCCTCTAGAAATGGAATAATTCATACTATAAATAGAGGAGTTGTAATTTTTAAGCTAACAATCTAACTATCCATGAATGATATATATCACTCCTTTCTATAGGGTGTTCTGGTAGAATCATTACTCCTTAAAAATGAGAAGATGATGGCATTTCCGTCTAAAAGTAGTAAAAATACACAGTTAAATAAAGAAAGAAGACAATATGATTCACTCATATAAACTTATGAAGACTTGTTTATCAACTAATAAATGTAGAAAGGTTTTCTGAGACTAAAGATTATTTTCAAGAGGTTGTTTTGAAATTAATAATTTTTTACACTTCCTTTATTCTTCCTCATTCCTTAAAAGATGTTTTGTTGGCTTTCTTTCTTAATTTACAGAGAGAAAATGTATGTGAATTAGCATAATTATTTAATTCTATATAATACATCTAAGATGTTTCTGAAGGGAAGTAGGAGGGCTAACAAACATGAAAAAATAGATTTTTATCAACCTAAATCTTAAGATTCATACGTAGAAGGAGCTTCAAGATAAAATATTACCTGAAGCGTGCAGATGAACAATAAAAACTTGCGTACTCGTAGAGATATTGCGGAGCAATCATAGCGACATCTCTACTGGTATCAGTATGAACTTGTTGGAACTCTGTCGGTGTGCTAGCACTTCGAAGACGGCGGCCTTTAGAGTTTCCTCTTTCTCCCTCACAATTTCAGAAGATGGATTAGGATTGATCCTAAAGGTCCATCTTATGCTCCCTTTCATAGTGCTGTGAGGTGGTTTCTCAAACCATAAAGAGATCGGGTTTTCAATCAAACGGTTTCTCAAAAAGATTAGTTCAAATCAAATCACATCTATAAACCGTGATTGGTCATATCATTTGATTGTTAGGAGATAGGTTCATTGATCTTGGTCAGTATTTTTCCCAAACGTAATTGATCAAATCAATTCAAATCAATTAACCAAGATTTGTCAAATTATTCATTATCTGATTACTCGATTGAGATCAATTAACTGAGATTTGTCAAATCATTCATTATCTGATTACCCAATTTCCTCACATCTAATTATATCTGTATATGACTTAATTTATGCGGGCTTTCTCAATAACATTCCAACATGTTCTTGTGTGCGACCCATTAGGTTTACGTGATGTTAGCAGTGAGCCAAAATATTTTTCGACCCACAAGTCATAAGTGGACCCTAGCAGGACATTATGACTACCCAAATCACGTAAATATCATCTCAGACGAAACCTAGTCCACAATGGATATATGTTGGTCTCTTTATCACTAGATATCTTATTGAATTCAAGGCAGGAAACGTGTCACCCTTGTACAGCTCAACCTTTTATTTCTTGCACCCGAAATTAGACAAACTTTTCAATAGTTGGCTATCAACTAATTAGGCATGGCCATGCACTTTCTTAGCCTATCTTCTTCGAGGGGTCCAATGATATCATACTCTTATTTATACGAGAGGGACAAATTCCATCTTGACCATTCACATCCATCTGCAAGATTCATAGTATACTCGACTAATACTTTTATTGTTATCCGGTCAAGAAAAATATTTAGTAATATCAAAGTATACAATCCTCATGTAGAAAACCATGATAGCCTCAGGTTAAAAGACCGAATAAAACCATTGTATGAAACAAATTGATGACACAAATAATCCATGCAATGTTTCATAATGGGTCGGTCCAATATCATGTTTATCAACATATACTCATGTGATTGACTTGATATCTTATATCCATAATCCGTGAAACATGATCATCAATCAATCCACATGTTGCCTATAAAATCATTAGCGTCCCAACCAATGACAAAAGACAAGAACTATTTAGGATAACATCACAATCTAATTACAGAGTTTCACGTTCAAGTCACATACTTAATGATGCATAACAAGTGAGTTATTCAAGGAACCGAATAACACATTATTCATAGAAGTTACATAAATATAAACTAAACATAATCATCTCTATGATTGGTTTCTATGGCATATCATACTAACATATTGTTATCTATAGGTAACAGCATACATATTCCAGATTGTGAGCCTTGAGTTTCTTACTAGTTTTAATCAGCCAAAATATACCCAAAATTGATAAATTTTTTCCTGAAAGAATCATGATATATCTACTTTCTAATTCAAAAGTCTTTGTCATCATATCCCTAATATATTTAGATATTTAAGCAATTCAATCAGGAGGGTTCAAGCTGTTTGTCTACGACACGTACACCGAGTATAACCTTAGATTAGAACTAGAAAATGATATCCAAATTAAACTAAACTAGATTCAATTGAAAGATGCATGAGTATAGTTTCTAAAATAGAAACTTTTACTAGATTTTAATAAGTATAGTGGGAATTATGGCCAAAATACTAACATGGTATTCTGTTGAAAAATTTCTGCATGAAATTCAAGTTTTGAAAACCAACATTCAAGCCACATAATTAAGGAACCAGTGAATATCCACGAAAATTTGAACATAATAGGACTGAAAACTAGTGATTATCATACTTTTCACGTTCATATGCACAAAGATCACAACTTTAATATTATAGAGTGACATGCAAGTGAATGTCCATCTATACTCCACATGCAAGTATTGACTCCTCAACTATAGTTCTTGCATATCAAACTAACCCAAACATATCAAATTTTAGATTTTAATCTCAATGAGAACATGAAAAGCTGAGCTTTGATGAGTTGCATACCTAATAGAGAAGATAAGGTCTTTTTCCCCTCCAAAATCCTCTAGCTAGTTCCTAGATCCTCCTTCTTCTAGTTGAGAGAGAGAAAGCTTGAGAGAGCTGTTAATGGTGGAATCTTGGGAGCTTTTTGGTCTTCGAGTGGCTAGCCAAGGGAGAGGGGTGGTGGAGAGGAGAGTTGGAAGGATGTGTAGTGCCATCTCGGCCAAAAGGATTGCATATCCATCAAGGTTCTGTACCCGCAGTATTACTTGCTTGCGGGTACAACTTAGCCTTACTCTCGGCAATCATCAGCTGCCTTCATAACAAACTAAGAGAGCTGTCAAGACAGTATCTAGATCAAAAGGAAGGCTATTCGAAGGAAGATGTGCCCAATCCAAGGGTGGAACTGCCTATACCTTTTTAATGTTATGGTATATGCTTCACTGTTCCTCTCTCATGTTAGCTGCCACTAGGCATAAGAAAGGGGTCTTGTTATTGCAATGATACGAGACCTCAAAATGAAGAGCAAGTATGCTATGGGGATTCATCGGATTGTTCAGAACAAGATAAATACCCCTTCTACTGCTGCTGCTTTGCTGACATCACCGGGACTAAATTTGGTGAAGAGTTCCAGGATGATCTTGGGGATGAGGAATTTACTTGCTTAACTAGTGGTTGTTTCAATTAGTTAGTGAATATTAGATGCAGGCATCTTGTCGCTTGATTGAATAGGACTGAATGCAACATTGAGCCCTATCTCCCTTGTTGCGAATCACAACAATTCGAGTATGACAACTTTTGTTGGTAATCCCAACACTAGGCTGCTGTATGCGGGGAGTTTGGTAGATGGCACTCGTGCTTGGTATCCTTTCATCGTCAGATGCACAAGTGCTAAGTTCACGTTGCCCCACAAGACTCCTATTAGTTATATGACTTTAGGGTTTTGCAAGTTGTATAGCACTGTGAACATCATCAGCTGACTCTTCAAAATGAACAAGACTAGTGTGAAGTGGATCATCTGGAAGTTCAAGGAACCTTCCATGAATGGGACCAAGAGCAGAGCACTTGTATTTCGCAAATACCTTGCTACGGTAGGGTGAGGAGGACACACGGACGATGAGGATGAGCCGTACATGCTAGTTGAGATATTGACTCCACGTCGAGCCGTCGGCATAAGTATACAAGAGCCATCGTTCGGTCATAAAGCAATAGGAGGAGACGTTCATGGGAAGAGGATGTGACAACCTCCACGTTCTCCAAAACAACTCAAATGCCAATGCTTGGAATCGCTGGTGAGGGAGAAATCTCCAAAAGCTACAACACATGATCCAACCGCCTTAGGTAAGTGTCCTCTTTACCATCATTTTGCTTCAACGAATATGCATTCTAACGTTGTGTGCTTTTTTTCACAGGAGACACATTTGCACAACAGGATTGGAAGGATTTAGGAGGAGAGGAGACGGTCGATTATGACTCTGACGATTATCTTGATGGTCCCTATGATCCTGCTCATGCAAGTAAAGCGGAAGGATCTTCTCACGTCCTAGGTATGACTTTAGCCACTGGGGTGGTATGATCACTTTAGTTTGATGACTAACACTCCATCGATTTTCCTTTGCAGAAACTAAACCTAAGCCAGGAGTCGATACGACTAAGTCTTCCGCGCCTACACCTGTCGTCGAGTCCTCGATTCCCATTGAGGAATTGGCAATGTCTGAGCCTACCAGGGATGTAATGAATTCCGAACTCCCCAAAGAATCTGAATAGAGGGTCGAGCCTGACCTCGAGCCTCAAGCTAAAATAGTGAGTGAATCTGCAATTGCGATTGAGCTGTCGGCCGAAGCTAAAGTTTTCGCTATTAGTGATGAACCTGCAATCATGGTTATGACAATAGCGGTGATTGTATAGCTCTCTGAGCCTTTGGTTGTGCCAACCCAGGCTTCTTCTATACTTGTTGACATTTCAAGCATGTTAGCTTCGCTTGCTCCATTCTTCATACCAACCAGGGGCCAACTCTTGACGACTTCAGCTGCTTCTCCTACTACAACTGAGGCCTTAGATGTTGCAACTGAGGTGAGCTTGTCGAGGCAAGCGACAATTGAGATTCTTTCCTCTCCGTACTCTGATGATTTAGCTGAGTTAGAGGTTCAGATTTTGATTTAGAATCTGATGATGCTTTTTAGTCAAAGTGTTGAGGGGGCTCTGGCTGGTGGTAAGTGCTTATCTGCTAGTAGTAGATGCTTACTGCAGAGTCAGCTTGACATTCTCATGTCAGCTGCTTGAGCTGGATGTGCTGAGCCTTATTAGAGGATGATTGACCAGGCGAAACTCTATTTTTTGCAGTTGCAAACCCTTCACGAGGTCGATATCACTGCAGTTGTAGAGATCGAGTTCTAACGTATCATGGTGCAATGCCGCAGTCTTGAGGAGATAGCTCGGAAGGTGATGGAAGAGGTCAACTAATGTTTGAGGGAATTGGTGGTTTGCCTTGCCGCTATCAACTGTAAAAGTGCAGCAGTCGCTGACACCGTTTCTAACATGCAGGCCCCTATTGATGAGGCTAGGAGTATTATGCTATAGCACTTAGAGGCAGCCCAGAAGCAGAATGAGGAGCTTGAGGCCAAGTCTGTGGAGTTAGCTATTGAGTGAGCTCAGAGGACAGAGCGCTTGAGGATGGAACGAGCCCGATTGGGTGCAGTTGAGGTTCAAGAGATTCTAGATAACCTAGAGGCTCTAAGGGAGCAAGCTATGAAGGGGGCCATTGATGCTTGCGAGGCTAGAATGACCAAGTGTATTGAGAACATTAGGTTTTTGTTCTGCCAATAATTTGGCCTACTTTCATGTTGCGCCTTTTGATTTTGTACTGAAATATATGTAATAGTTTAGCTCTTTTTGGTAGCCATTCAATAAAGAATTTACTTTTGGTTTTAAAGTCGAATTATAGAGGTATAATGTTAACATATCGTATAAAATCTAGAATCGTTAACGACTCCGAGGGGAGTGTGATCGAGTTGTGGGATTCAACTCGCAAATATGAAGAGAGTAGTCGATGGAGGTGTAATGTAAGCTAGTCGATGTATAAACTGACAGAGTTATGATATTAACATATCAGGTTTGTAGAATGGGTACTGTTTAGAGGTGTAGCGTTAACTAGTCAGATTCAATGGAGCCCAAGGGATAACTACCATTTGGAAGGTAATGTTAACTTAACGGTATGAAAGATCGATAGAGGTGTATTGTTATTCGATCAATTTTAGAGGGGTAGGGACTGACAGAGGTGTGGTGTTAACCAGTCGAGTCCAAGGAAGTGCAAACCATTCAGAGGTGTAATGTTAACATGATGGTGATAAAAGATACTAGGAGTTAAACAGAGGTGTGATGTTAATTTGATGACTTATTGGGGAATTTTGAGTTGGGATCAAATCAGGATGATTTGCAACTTTGGTGGAGAAATTATTCTTAACGATTAGAGGTGAAAGTTTAAACATGACTAATAATCCCGTGGGGAGATGAAAAGGCTCAATTCAAGGTAATATTTCTTAAGAAATTTCCCGTTGATTGGTGCCATAAGCCTATTACCATTTGGGTCGATTAGGTGGTATGCCTCATTTGAATAGACTATCTCACTACAAACGGGCCTTCTCATTTGGGCTGAAATTTACCTTAGGCTTGTGTGTCATGACCATGTGTGGACAAACTACTAAGACCAGGTCTCCTTTCTTGAAGGAGCATTGGTTGGCCCTTCTGTTGAAGGCTCTTGATATGCGATACTGGTACCCCTCGATTGGTTGTTGAATTTTGAGTCTCAACTCATCCAGCGCCTCTAGTTCTTGAAGATGCCTTTGATGTTCTTCGGTCGTCATCTTCTTCGCAAGAGCGGTTCTCAATGATAGAATTTGGATCTCTAAGGGTACTGTACCTTCACATCTGTATACTAAGGAGAAGAGCATAGCACCAGTGGGAGTGCAGACTATTGTTCGTTAGGCCAAAGACACTCCAAGTTTCTCATCCCAATAGCATTTGTTGGAAGAGACGAACTTCTTGAGAAATTTGATGGTGGTTTTGTTGAATGCTTTGGCTAGACCATTAGCAGCTGGGTTGTATGGTGTAGAAGCCACATCTTCTATTCTAAACTTGTTGCAAAATTTGAAGGACGGTCGACTGATAAATTGAGGAACGTTATCGCGGATAATCCTCTGGGGGACCCCAAACCGATAGATTATGTGGTGTTTCATGAACTTATCTATGTTAGATGTTTTGATTTCTTTATGTGGGATGGCTTCAGCCTACTTGGAGAAATAATTAGTGATGTACAGGATGAATTAACCTTTGATAGATAGCGGGCTAATTGGCCTGATAATATCCATTCCCCACATCTCGAATGGTAATGAGGCGACGGTCAGATACAACTTCTCTGGGAAATGGTGTAAGAAGTCTGCATGGAATTGACATGCATGACATCTCTTAGAATAAGCCCCTGCATCTGTAATCATCATTAGTCAATAATAACCTAGACGACGGAGTCAATCTTAGAGTTTGGGTCTAGGTTGATGAGTTCTACATGTGCCATTGTGGGCTTCTTTAAGTGCTTCCTGAGCTTTGCTTGATGATAGGCATCTAAGCAGTACACCGTCAAATGATCTATAGTACAATGTCTGTGTGTCAGAGTCGTAAAAGAAGCAGGGAGCTCTCCTTTGGACAAAGATCACTTATTTCTGATAGTTAGGTAGTATTTCATGTAATGCGTAGTCAACAATTGGGTAACACCAGTAATTAGGTTCGAAACCCCTAGGTATAGTATGGATCTTATTGACTTTTAGGATCTGCTTAGGACAGCATAGCGGGTGGCTAGCTACCGTAATGTGCTTGGTAGACTTGGATGACAAGGCTAAAGTAGCCGTGAGTGACGCCAAAGCATCAAGGTAAGTATTCTTGAGTGAGCTACATAATTTATGTAGAAGCCTTAGAAAGAATGAGCGAGTGCCAATGCCGCTTCATGGTATGACAAGAGATCATTATGTCAGACTTCACATTCCCCCTTAATGCTGTTAACGATTAATTTAGAATCACCATAAGCTTCAATTCAAGGTGCTTCACCCCTGTATCTTGAGTGAGTTGTAGGTCGATTATGAGGGCATCGTACTCAGCCATGTTATTTAAACATCACTCGATCAATGAATATGCTTGTGGAAGGACATGATCATGTGGAGCGATGAGCACTAACCCCACACCTACGATGATAGTTCCTTCATGTCCACATCGCCATGCACTGTGGAAGTAAAGTTACCACACTCAGTGGTCTGAGGTGACATTCGACTCACACACCTCATCTAGAATGTCCTCATAAAGCTTGGAAGACTCAAGGACATGATGATCAGAGAGAAAATCTGTGATTGCTTGTCATTTAACTGCTTTTTGGGGTACGAATGTTATATCGTACTGAGAAAGGATCATTGCCCATTTTGTGTGCCTGGAATTTAATGATCATGTCTTTGTCATGAGTACCGATAAAGGGTTAACTCTTGAAATGACATGGATGGTTTGACCACTCAGGTAGATCACATTCTCTGAACAGCAAAGGCCAGAGCTAGACACTCCTTTTCAATTGGATTGTAGCGATGTTCAGCACCGATCATGATTCAGCTTTAGTAGTAGATGGCTTGTTCATGGCCTGCATCATTCTTCTAAGCAGGGAGTGCTTTGAGAGAGTGGTTCATAGTCTTGACATAGATTAAGAATGGCTTGCCTGATACCGGAGTGGCTAGAATAGGCGGCATCATGAAATATTCTTTAATCTCGTCGAAGATTTTTTGAAAGGCATTGTCCCATATGAATGAAAAGCCCTTCTTCATCAACCTTTGAAATGGTTGGCATTTTTTGGACAAATTAACTATGAACCTATGAATATAGGCCAGACATCCCAGCAAATCTCTAAGTTCTCTAAGATTTCTCGGAGGTAGCATCTCCTAGATTGCTTTGACTTTTTCTCAATCGATGTGTATTCCCTTGGACATGATGATAAATACTAGAAATTTACCCGATAATACCCCCATGAAGGATTTAATCGGGTTCATTTTGAGTTGATGCTTACGCATAATCTCAAATACCATTGTCAAGTTGTTGAGGTAATCCTATTTATGACGGCTTTTGATTGCGAGGTCGTCAACGTAGCATTCGAACATTTTGCGTAAGTGCTCATGAAAAATTGTACTCATCGCACGTTGGTAGGTAGCTCTAGCATTCTTTAGGCCAAAGGCCATCAGCATAAAGTAGTACACCCCAAATGGCATTCAGAATGATGAATGTTTCTCATCTTTCAGATGCACCTTGATTTGATTGTATCTGGAGAAGCCATCCATAAATGACATTCTCTCAAACCCACACATATTGTTAATCATGACATTCATGATAGGGAGAGGGAATTTGTCTTTTGGCCAAGTCAAGTTGAAATCTCTGAAATTAATGCAAATTCGGATCTTCCTATTTTTCTTTATCATGACGACAATGTTGGCCTCCTAGTCTGGGTGCTATTCTTCATGAATGAAGCCACATTCAAAGAGTTTGCAAATTTCTATCGCAATCTGCTCTATCAGTTTAGGATGAACGCTAGGGTCAATATTGAAATGTTGCACAGCCAGGTCTAGATCTACCTTAGGCATATTTTCGTAGCTCTAGGCAAAGATGTTAATATATTCTTAGACGAGAGATATAAGTTTATCTTTATGAGATTGTGATAAGCTCTCACTAATAAAGATGGGTTTGACATTAGTCTCATCACCTATTTTGATCTAGACTACCTTATTCTTAGTTGGTGGCTCATTGTTTTCGATATGTGATTCCCATTGGGCCCCAAGTTGTTTTGAGTAAGGATCATTCTTTGGGTTGTTGAAATGATCTAGTTCATTAACCTCTTCGATGTGTCTATATGAAGCCATGTTGACCGTGAACTCTTTGAACATGATACCAACGCTAATGTCAGAATCCCAATAAGATGTATCTAAAGAATGGCTTGGTATGTTCTCAAAACTTAGTTATATCTGCATGGCAGAATGTGGGAAGACATATCCGAGCCCATGTCTAGTTTGATTGAAGTAATCGATGCTTTCCCGTTTCGGTATAGATGGTGTTGGTGGAGCTCTTCATCCTTGGTCGAAATTCAACCCTTATTTGAGAGTGAAATCATAACACATTTTTGCCATTATGTATGAGACTGCTAACTGTAATGACAAAATTTGGATGTTTCTTCAACTTCGTCATCTTAGACCGATGAATGCGGCTGTGGTTCGACTTTCCAGAAGATGATAGCCTCTTGAGTGCTTTCCTTAGTTAGAATGATGAAGATGGCGTCTTCTGAGCTACCTAGCTATTGGCGAGTCGAATAAGACTCCTTTAGGGGCATGTACAAAGACAGTTCTAAATCTAACCTAGAAAGCAAAGCATCGGCCTCTGAGTT
This sequence comes from Asparagus racemosus, assembly GCA_037177215.1. Lineage (NCBI taxonomy): Eukaryota > Viridiplantae > Streptophyta > Magnoliopsida > Asparagales > Asparagaceae > Asparagus > Asparagus racemosus. The sequence continues at coordinate 9,940,170 of JBAKGM010000002.1, read as the reverse complement.
TTCACGCTCAGAGCCGGAAGAACAATCATAAACAAATTCTACATTGTTATGGTCCTGAATATTTTTTCTACTAACCTTTGATTATAAGAGGAAAAGTCCTTACATCATGTAAAGAGCATTTTTTAATAAAGAGTCGCACAGACTCACTCTACCAAGTCAGGGAGATGGCTCATTTCATTTGCTTAAGCTATACTGATCAACAACCTCATGGACGACTCCAAAGGCGGTATTAGTCGACCCTTCGGTTGGCTGCCTTCGTAAAACACGGCTTGAATATTGATACTAGTTGACCCTTTGGTCAACTACCTTTATGGACGACGCGAATGGTAGTGTCAGTCGATCCCTTAGATGCTCGACGTCATTCCCCACTCGACTAGCATGACCTCATCCCAAATGACGGTTGCATTGAGTTTGGTCCCGACAATATGTCGATATCGCATTAACTGTATGATCAGTGCCTTAATTTCACCATCTCTCACGGTAATTAAGATAGCTCGAACCATTCCGGCTGCAGTCGTCACCAATCCCATCGCATTAATGGCAAGGGAACAACACTAACTCCTGAACCAACTTGCAACAGACACCTGTTAAGACTGTCTATCGCAGCCGCCTATACATACTTCTGTCTAATCATTAGTTGACACGCGGAAGTTGGGCTGACTCACCCCTCAACTTATTATCAGCCAAAGTGATGTAATTGCCCTTCGACCCTCCATATAAATAGAGAACTATACAATAGAAGAGGTAAGCAATCTAACCTAGGGGACCTTTCTCTCTAAAAATATTTCTTCCTCTGATTTTGTAAAAGACACACTAACTTGATCGTCGGAGGGATCACCGGAGATCCCAACTCTGCCCTTTCACAGGTCTTCTTTTGGAGCAGAAGAGCTTCTTCTTCAACTAAATCACCGAGCATTAGAAGAGAAAGCGGACTCCACTCATTCGAACATTAATCCAATAGTGATTATTGACTGTGTGATCTCCGACATCAACAGTTTGGTGCCCACCGTGGGGACTCCTTTCTTCTTCTAGCAACCATGTCCGGAGCTAATGATCTTACTAGGTTGGGAAACCTACTAATGGACTATGTTATTGAGCTCAAGGCCTTTGCCGACGAGCTCTTCAGCCGTTTCCCCGCTCCTGCGGCGCAGCAAGCCACCTCAGCTACGCCCCAGTTTTCTACTAGCCGCCATTCTACCACTCATGGGGTTCATCCTCTCATCATGCAGCACGTACCGCCGCCAGAGACTCCTCTTATCACCAAGCCAAGAAGGGACCACCATGAGCATGCATCTCAACCACTACAGACGCAGCCAACTACCCGCAAAAACCCTACTTGCAAACTTCAAATCCGAGAGGCAACAGCTGAGAGCCCTAGCCCCAGTCACCGCAAGATGGATCCAATAGTAGAAGCCTTGAGAATCCCCTACACAGCATAGATAGGGACATCCCCCTCAGCCCATGAGCAAACAGGCGACTGCAATCGAGCATATAGACCCATTGCTGACGCTATTAGGGGGAATACCCCTTTCATTGACCCAATCATGATGGCACCTGTCGAGAAATTCAAGATGCCAACAATAGAGAAATACAAAGGTGAGGAAGACCTAGCAGAACATGTTTAGAATTATTTTGATACTATGAGCATGTTGCAAGCACCCGAGGCGACTATCTGTAGCTACTTCCTAGTCACACTAATAGGGAGTGCCAAGCTTTAGTAGAACGCTCTGGAAAAGAAGTCCACTGGCAGCTTTGAGGAGCTCAATTGAAAATTCATTCACCACTTCCTGGCCGACTCCAAGCCTAAGCTGCCTCCTCATGTGCTCATCCACACTAAGCAAGAGCCTGATGAAGATCTCAGAGCCTATTTTAAGAGATTTCAGACAAAGAGGTTAGAAGTTGAAGATTCAAGTAGTCGAGTAGCCATGGCGGCTCTAGTGGCAGGATTGCGATTAGGCTATTTATCCAAAGCTGTCGCTAGGAAACCAGTTAGGAACTATGAGCACTTGATGGCCAAAGCTCATGGTTATATGAACATGGAAGATGTCGAAGCTTATAACGCCGCAGGAGATACAGCTGAATCCAGTCAAGGAGCTGTTCCCACACCATCGGCCGCCCCTATGTGGCACCAGTAGCTCCCTTACCGGCTCAGCCGACTCCATTGGTAGCGCCAGCCGCGACACCAGTCGTCCCGTCACCAATTAAGTCGGCTCAAAATCCCCCCAGATGGGAAGAGCTGAGAAATGTTTCGAGGAACCCTCTACCCAGAAATAACAACCGCAATGGTTGGTTCGACAAGAGAGATGATAGGGGAGCAGCTGCTCCTCCTCCTGTCTTCACGGTCCTCAACACATCTCTCTCCAGGGCTTTTGATAAAGCATAGGAAGTTGGACTCCTTACTACACCTCCTCTGCAGATGAGATCGGATCCTCAGAAGAGAGATATGCGGCAGTTTTGTCGATATCACAGAGACCATGGTCACGACACTAGTGACTGCTGTGTCCTACAAAGAGACATTGAAGACCTCATCCAGAGAGGATTTTTGAAGAACTTAGTTGCACGGAATGACAAGAGGGACCTACCTCCTAGGAGAGATGAGCGGAGGACCCGCTCTCGGTCACCTCGACCTCAACCAGCGCTTGACCATGGAGATGTCGGGCAGAGTAGCAAGGGGGTCATTCACACTATTAGTGGCGGTCTCACTTTTGGAGGAGAATCCGACAATGCTCGCAAGAGATATGCCAAGCATCATTCTCTGCGAGTAGAGAGCTGCGACAAGAAGCCTCGAATAGATATGTCCATTTCATTCAGCGACGACTTGGAAGGTGTTGAGACGTTTCATGGTGACTCCATTGTCATTTCAGCCAATATTGATGGTTTCGAGGTGAAGAGAATCATGGTGGATACCGGGAGCTCGATTGACATTCTATTTCTGGATGCATTCAACCACATGGGCATTGATCGATCTAAGTTACAGCCCTCTAGAGGTCCTCTCATTGGCTTCACAGGACACTTGCAACTGCTAGAAGGGTTGATCACCCTCCCCTAACGGTCGGTCATCACCCCTGCCAGTCGATAGTTGATGTCTAATTTGTGGTAATGGACATTAAATTGACTCACAACGTCATACTGGGCTGAACCGCTCTTCATCTCCTGCGAGCCATCCCTTCCACCTACCACCAGATGATCAAATTCCCAAGTGAAGGAGTTGGTGTGGTCAAAAGCGACCAATGAGAAGCTTGAGCCTGTTATATGCTCTCAACCAAGGGGAAGGGGGTGGCTGAAGCCATGCCCATCAAGAAGATGAGTCTCCAGCTTGAGAAAAAGATGGAGCGAGAAAGGACGACTCCCGTTGAGGACTTACACGAGATCCCAATTGATAGCGGAGGAGAGAAAGATCCCAATTGATAGCGGAGGTGAGAAGACACTCAAGATAGGATCAAATCTCACAAAACTATTGTGGGGAGCATTGATTTCTTTCCTCCTAGCAAACCTTGATGTGTTCGCTTGGGGACCGGAAGATATGCCAGGCATCTCCCCTGATATCATCAGCAATGAACTCTCTGTCAACTGACACAGCAAGCCGGTTCGACAAACGAAAAGACACTTTGGTCCCGAGTGACAAAAAGCAGTAACAATGGAAGTTGACCGACTTTTGAGAGCCAGTTTTATCCTGGAAGTTCAGTATCCGGAGTGGCTAGCCAATATGGTACTGGTAAAGAAAGCCAACAACAAGTGGAGGATGTGTGTAGATTACACTGACCTCAACAAAGCTTGTCCAATGGATAGCTACCATTTACCACGCATAGACCAGTTGGTGGATGAGAGTGCGGGGCATGAGCTGCTGAGCTTCATGGATGCTTTCTCATGCTACAATTAGATCCTCATGGCAGAACATGATCAAGAGAAGACGTCTTTCGTCACTGACCAAGGGACGTATTGCTACAAAGTCATGCCCTTCGGTCTCCAGAACGCAGGAGCAACATATCAGAGATTGGTCAACAAGATCTTCAGACCTCAAATCGGTCGCAATATGGAAGCTTACGTGGATGACATCTTGGTAAAGTCAAAGCTAGCTTCTGCACATATAGTCGATCTTGACGAGACTTTTTCTGTCCTTCGGTGTTACCGCATGAAGCTCAATCCAGCCAAATGCGCTATTAGAGTATAGTCGGGAAGATTCCTTGGGTTCATGATCACCCAAAGAGGCATTGAGATCAACCCAGAGAAAATAGCCGCCATTGAGCGACTACCTGAACCGCACACCATGAAGGACATTCAGAAGCTCAACGGCAAATAGCCGCTTTAGGGCACTTCCTCTCTAAGTCAGCCGAGAGAAGTCTTCCTTTCTTTAAGATATTAAGGAGAACGAAGGATCCCAAGAAAAAGATGGAGTGGACAGAGGATTGCTGCATGGCATTCAAAGAGCTCAAAGAGTACTTGAGTACCAAGCCGCTATTGAGCCAACCCGTAGAGGGAGAGACCCTATATCTCTACTTAGCTGTCTCCCCTGAAGCCGTCAGCTCCGTCCTAGTTCGAGAGGAGGACCATATTCAAAATCCAGTGTATTACATCAGTCGGATCCTTAGAGCAAGAGAGCTGAACTATCCACTGATCGAGAAGGCATCCTTCGCCCTCATTACAAGTGCTAGTAGGCTCCGTCCCAATTTTCAAGCACATTCCATCATTGTGCGGACCAACCTATCTTTGAAGAAAGCCCTAGGAAGTCCTACCATCTCAGGGAGAATGGTTGCATGGTCAATCGAGCTCAACGAATATGATGTGCAATTTGAACCTAGGACAACGATCAACGCACAAGCTCTTGCTGATTTTCTCATAGAGTCGACCTTGCCAAATAGCGAACCAGTAGTACCCCCACCCTCTGACCAGTCTGTATCCACAAAAAAGCAAATGCAAAGACAATGACTCTCCCTATGTGCTTCGCTCCTGAGTGCGATTCGCCCGAATTCACTTCTGGATGGTTACTGAAGGTGGACGGATCATTGAGTGAAATCAGCAGTAGAGCAGGCGTGGTTTTACGCAGTCCAGATGGCATAGTTGCTAAGCAATCCATTGCCTTTAAGTTCCCAGCTTCAAACAACGAGGCTGAGTATGAAGCACTCATTGCCGACCTCCGAGCCGCTCTCGCAGTCAAGACACAGAATCTATATATATTAGCCAACTCCCAACTTGTAGTTCATCAAGTTAACGGCAAATATGCGGCCAAAGAAAAAAGGATGGTTCAGTACTTGAAGATAGCCAAGGAGTTGCTAGCTCAATTGGCCGACTTCAAAATCGCTCAGGTCCCCCGCGCCCACAATGCCTGAGCGGACGCTTTATCAAAGCTTGCATCGACTAGCTCCGTGGGCCACTCTAAACCTACCTACACTGACACACTCAGTTATCCCAGCATTGCAGAAACCTCTACAGATGTCATGCAAGCCGCCACGGTACCAGAACCCTGTTGGATGGATCCCATCATCCAATTCTTGACAAGCGGAAGCACACCCTCAGATGCTGCTGAAGCCAAGAGTTTACAGCGAAATGCTTGCCGTTATCTCATTTCAGACAATCAACTTTACCGATTGTCTTACTCTAACAATGGTGTGGGGCCGTACCTTCGATTTCTATGGCTAGGTGAAGCCGACTATGAGGGAAATTCATGAAGGTGTTTGTGAAAATCACCCAGGAACGAGAATGCTCGCTCAGAAAGTCATTCGACAAGGATATTACTAGCCCGCCATAATAGCCGACTCCAGGAAGCTCATTTCAACTTGCAAAAAGTGTCAATTCTTCTCTGAGACCCCACGAGCTACTGCAACAGAGCTAACTCCCATTTTGAGCCCCATTCCTTTTGCCTAGTGGGAATTGGACATATTGGGACCCCTTCCTTTCGCTTCAGGACAGTGAAAATTTCTAATTGTTGCTATCCATTATTTCACCAAGTGGATCGAAGTTCAACCCCTAGCGAAGATTGGAGAGGGCAACATTACCAGCTTCGCTTGGAAGTCCATCATATGTCGGTTCGGTGTCCCCCGATCATTCATCACAGACAATGGCGCCCAGTTCAGCGGCAAAGGATTCCAAGACTTTTGCGAAGAATGGGGAAACCAACTCAAGTTTACCTCAGTTGCTCATCCCAAATGCAATGGACTAGCGGAAGCTACTAAGAAATGCATCCTACAAGCTATAAAGAAGAAGGTAAATAAGGCGGTCAAAATTTAGGTTGAAGAATTGCCAAGCATCCTGTGGTCCTATTGTACGACTCACAAGAACTCTACCAGTGAAAGTCCCTTCAAATTATCTTATGGAGTGGAAGTAGTGACCCCAGTGGAAGTTGGCATGCCCACCATTCGTCTACAACACTTCGATGAAGATTCAAACTCCGCAGAGCTTCGAATAGAATTGGATCTCATAGATGAAGTCCGAGCTAAGGCACTACACAATAAAATTGTAAACCAACAACGAGTCGTCAAATACTGCAATAGCAAAGTTCGATAGAGAAGATTTCATGTCGGCGACCTCGTCTTGAGGAAGGCAATGTTTGACAAGGACACCAAGCGTGGCAAACTGGCACCCAATTGGGAAGGACCGTACACCATCCTCGAAGAACTACGACCCGGCACATACAGGCTGAGAAGCCCAGATGGGAGAATCCTACAACATCTTTGGAATATTGAGCACCTTAGAAAGTTTTTTTAATAATCCCGTATTATAAATTTTGTTCATGATCTCTCATTATGACTAGATTTTTGCATCTAATTATTATTATCAGTTTGTTTTAAACTATGACAGAAACATGTAAGCAATCGCAATCAATTCGCTTAGGCATGGCATCCTTCTCGCTAAAAACGAGTCGTGACATCCTACTCCCTTGACTGAGTTTAAGTAATTCCTTTACTGAGCCAAGTTCAAGTGATCCTTCCCACTGGACTGAGTCAAGATACCCTTCTCGTCACATCGAGTCAATGCATCCTTCTCGTCTAGCCGAGACAGGTGACCCAACTCACTCAACCAGGGGAACACGCTCCACTCAATGAATCGAGCTAGGATGTACCCTCTCGTTAGGCTGAGTCAACGTACCCATCTCTCCTTACAGGATTAAAGCATTCTCCACCACTCAACAGACACTCTCTCGCCGCCTAAAAGGAACAAGACCTAGGCGCCACACAAGCCCTAGACACCACACAAGCCCTAGACACCCAACCTATAGGTTGTCATTTGCCGAACAAGACCTAGGCGCCACAAAAGCCCTAGGCACCCAACCTACGAGTTGCCATTTGCCGAACAAGACCTAGGCGCCACACAAGCCCTGGGCACCCAACCTACAGGTTGTCATTTGCCGAACAAGACCTAAGCGCCACATAAGCCCTAGGCGCCCAACCCAAGGGTGACCATAACGCAGTCATTAATATCCTCTGGGATAAATCTGTGTCACTTAACTCCGGCTAATTCGTTTTTCAAAATGATACCCATCTTGGCTTGTCAACCGACTCAATGCATATGGCATTCCAACCAATATAGCTTTAGGGATCTACCAAGTGTTGACGCCGAATTAAACAAAGTCACAAACTTAGCCAAATTGAGTCTTGTTCACTTGCTTAAGACGGGATCATCAACTATCTCTTGAATTATTACGTTATGTTTTACCTATCTGGTTTCTAGCCATGAGTCGAGATTATGTTAACTCTACATACCGACCAAATGCTGAAATATAATATGACTAAATAAAAATTGAGTGTCCCACACAAGGAGATGCAAAATAAATAAATTTATATTCATAACCTGAGCACAAGGCCAAAAATAATTTACAAAGGTCAAAACGAAAAGATAGAAACTGTCGAAAACAAAATGACTGGAAATTAGAAGTCGGCTTGACGATGTCCTAATTAGGGTCGTCACCATCACCATCATCGCCACCTTTATCATCATCATCCTCCTCCTCGTCATCATCATCCACACCTAATTGTACTCCTCCCCTTCTTGCCTTGATATCTTGCAAATTATTGAGATAACTTTGCACTCAAGGGGGATAGACGAGACAAGGTGATGGTAGAACATCGGGAGGAAGCTGGGCCTTCAAGTAGTCGCAACTAGCATTGAGGGCAAGTGACAACTTGACTTTTCCCACAGGGTCCTGCCGATAGCCCTCAATGACCTCCCTCTTTCCCTCCTCCGACGTCATGTAATTGAGTTGGGAGTCAATGGACTGGACGTCAGCTAGGGCCATCTGATGAGCTGCCCTCGCCTCCTCCAGCTTAACCCTCAAGCTTTGGATAGCAAATTTATCTGAATGAGCACTCTCTTGTGCTGTCAGCTTCGCACGCTTCTCGGCCTCTATCTCCTCCTCTAGGCACCGATGCGTTTCCCCCACTCAGTCGCCTCCTGTTGGGAGCTTTTGACTGTCACTCCAAGCTTAGCTATTTCCTCCTTTAGCTTCGCTATGGTAGCCGACTGTTTTGGTTTATGGGCCATGAGATTTACAATCGTGGATTGCCTCATTTCTAGCTCATGACACCACTTAGCGTCCACCCCATTCTTCTCTGCCTTGAGAGCCGTGATCTTTTTCTCAACTTCTTCTTAGACTTTCTTCTCCTGAGCCATCCCCCCCTTGAGTTCGCTGTAAGCCTGCATCACATAGTCAAAACGGTCGAAGAGCTCCTCCCCAACCAGTGCCCCTCGGACACTGTAACTCTGAAGGGCCAGGCGTAGGCCCCTTGTAGGCACCTCCCTCAATAAGTCCAAATCCCTTGGAAGGCTGAGCTAGTCGGTGGCAATAAGCTAAGCCCTTCCCAACAGCAAGACATAATCCTCCTTATGAAGAAACTTGCCAGGAATGAACCTCTCATCCTCGGAGAGGTCCTCCTTAGACAAGTAGCCCTCCTCCAGATCGCCAATAAGCTGGGCTCACAGCTCCTTCCACCTTTGGTTGATTATCTCGCCAAGCTTATGGCAAAATAGTATTAGAGGATCTAAGCCCTCTTCTGCCTGACGATGGGGAGCCAACTCCGTAACCGCTTCATCCATAGTGATCGACTCCTTGCTAGGTCTGTGAGTCGATCTGAGAAGGGGAACCGTAGTAGGGGCCAGTTCGACTTGGGAATCCAGGTCGACAGAAGGAATCTCTTGTGCTTGCTGGCCAGGAGTAGCCTCGTTTGCACCCAGCGAAGACTCATCTACGATGTCGACTTCCGCTGGCAAGCTAGGAGGAGGGACAGGCTTTGGGGCCTGTTTTTCAATAAGGCCTTGGGCATCCCCTACAGTAGCCCTAGCCAAATCAGAGTGGTCGCCTCAGCTTTTTCTTTAGAGGCGTACTTCTTCATTTTCTTCTTCCTCTTTTCAGGCCCTTCGGCTTGAGAAGTCCCCAACTGCGCTGTTAGCATGGCCGCCATTTGTTCAGGATTCTTATTCCAGAACTCGACCTCCTTTGCCTACAGCGTAGTCCTCGCCCTCTTCAGAGGTAGTTGAAGCGCGACAAGTTTAGCCGAACTCAAGGCCTTTGGATCCTTGGGCAACTTGGGGGCGGCTTTGGTTAGAGTTGCCGCTCTTTCTTTATCAGCCTTCGTCAGCTGGGTATGAGACAAACCGCCACTCTAAGAGAGGCGGTGTCGAATAGATTGCTGATGTCGCGAGACCCAACATAGGATCGGATCTTCTCCAGATTTTGGCGTTCTTCAGCCGAGAGGATAAGAGGCTTCAGCGCCTCCTTCTTGATCTCTGGCCATGAATGACAAACTAGGATTGGTGTAGGCGTTAAAAATTGCCTATAAGACCCCGAACCTGACTCATGACAGGGAGTTGACGTGTGGCAAGCCATCCGACAATCCAATGGCGATCCAATGGCAAATAGTTGACGATGTGGGTGCATAAAGCGAGTCGACGAAACGCATGAAGCGAGTCAGCAAGGCACGAACTCAACTGTGAAACCTCAGATCGGCGGGAATTAATGAGATTGAACCAAGTCAGACTCAAAGCGACGGGATCAAACTCAGAATAACCAGATCGGACTCGGAAGATCCGAGAATCGACAGAAGAAGCCCCATAGGCGGCTCGGCCCAAATCAAGCCACCAAATGGTGG
>JBAKGM010000002.1:9892253-9914352 GCA_037177215.1 Asparagus racemosus | reverse complement strand
TAGGAAAATTATAATATCTCGCCCAAAAATTGCCAAATGCGGTATATTGTTTTGCGACAAGCCATGTAAAAGCATATATCGCCACATATTAGCTGATATATTGGTCATATCAGGGATATATAGCCCAAAATACCCAAAAAGCGGCAAAGGATATTAAGAGACCATATCGGTTGCGGCAAGTCTTGTAAAAGGATATATCAGGGGATATATCGGGCCATGTCGAGGAAATTTAAAATAATGCAGGGAGGTCAGTTGGGGTAGAACTTAGGTGCAGAGAAGACACTTTGAAAGGAAGAGAGGAAAGGAAAGAGAGCTTTCATCTGAGCTGGGGTGCCTCAGTTAAAGGGAAAAGAAATATACCAGAACATGTATATTCTAAAAATACATACTATCTGTTCGAATAGTATTCCTTAGCTTGGAAAGTCTGCTGGCTACTCGCCGATTCATCCTTAAAGAAACTAATAATGATAATGCAAACTATCAAGTTGACAAAAAGCAAAACAGAAAATGATAAACATATTTAAACAAATTTGCAGAGAGGACAACTTTATTAAGTTCCTCACCTCTTTGAGTGTGTTTCTAAATACAGAACTTCTCCTTTCTTTAAGCGTGCTGATGTATAATGAGGCTTCTTTAATCCCTTATCAGCAACTATGCTAATACTGTATTTCAGCCTGCAGCAATAAGCACCCACACAAGAGACCCAATGTTATTACACTAAACAAATCACAGTGATGTTAGATCTGCACATTTTTATGCAATTGAACTTCCTACTAATAAATCGTTCACCAGTTATCCAGCAGAAATAAACAAAGACAAAGAACAAGGCCTCAACTTAAATATATAGAAATATACTGACTATAAATGTTGCTTTTCTCAACCTGTTAACTACTTAATCCAGAACCTTATGCTGATGGATTCCTGGCTAACTATGTATACTACATCCTTTTAGGTTTGGGCAGGCCCCCACAGTTAGGGTAAAGTATTGAAGTTGCAATGTGAGGGGAAAACCTGTGATGGCATTCACAGGATCTGCTGATCCCTAATTGTAAGATTATATATACCCACACCACACACACGTGCTTACTTGCGCTTGCGCGCACACATGAGCCCGCACACAGAGAAAGAGAGAGAGAGAGAGAGGGAGAGAGAGAGCGCGCGCACGCGCACACACACACACACAGAGAGAGAGAGAGAAGGGGGAGAGAGAGAGCACTGGGATCCGACCTGTAGGATTCAGACTTGAAGCATATCAACTGTAAGTATACGATAGCACATCAAATCAGGTCTAAGCAACTAGTCTTGCTAGTATCAGCCCTCCATTTTCTGACCACTTGGTGCACCAGTAATAATACAGCTGAATTTTTTTTCAGACATTTCAGATGATTGAGATTATTTTACCAATACAAATCTCCCATTTAAATAACAAAATATATGCTTTCGCAGAAATGACATCCCGGCTCAAATCTCCAATTGGAATATTCATAGTGATGATGATGATCAAGATGGTATTACTAATACATGTGTTGGGGCCAAAATGATCCTAGCAATGACCCAGTTCAGTCAGAAGATCATGCCTAGAAGGATTACTAGGCCTTCATTAGGTCCAGCCCAGTCATTTGGGTTCCACGTAAATGCGTATCTGCGTACCAATTTCTTCTAACACTACTTAACAGGATCTTGTGACAAATTAATCTCAGCCTTTCAGCTAATAGATAAAATACTTGAAGCAATAACTAAAAAAATACGCCATCTATGGTACATGGCGTACAATCATTTTCCTCCAACTAGCAGAACTTGTTTTCTCTTAAATTGAAAACTTACAGGCTGGTTTTTCATTTAGATAACCTAGAGGTAGCACTTTCAACCTGCCCATGCTTGAAGTTACCAGGTTGAGCTCAGGCATAGTCATGTATTTATAGACCAAGCTAATTTTTTATTAGGCCTTCTAATCCAATTGACATACTATGCCCAAAATGTTTGAAGTGTTTTAATTCAAACAGCAAATTTTTATCCAACTGGAATTCAAAATTCAGTCCTCGGTGCACTAGTGGTAAGTAGGATCATCCTTATTCCTGCAGGATAAAGTTTTATCTTCAAGCACTTTATAATACCTAACTGAACTCGTAATATATCCTGGCAAGTTTAATAGATGGCAATTTAATAGACGGGTTACTGAGACAGGTTCAAATATAACTAACTGCAAAAGGATGGAGCTTCCCTTTGGGACTCATAAGCATAGCCATTTACATCAGATTCAATCTGATTCAATCCAAAAGGATGGAGCTTCCCTTTGAAGCCTCCTTTTGGGATGGAGCTTCCATTTAGATGAGATTCAATCTGCATGAGGCCCAATCCATGCCTACCAAGATGCAAAGTCCCGAAACAGTGAGCAAGTTCATATGTATGGTTATCTAGCAGTCCACACTTTTGATAATCAATGAATAAAGACTACAGCTATTTAGAGATAAAGAGGTAGGTACCAAATAATTGATCAAATATAAGGTTCTAAAAATTACGAGCTGTTATCCAAATTCACTGCTACTAATTTTCATTTTAAAAATCTGTAAATATCTGCATGTTGAATATGCATAACAGAAAATTTGTACTGAATTATTTTCTTCCGTTCATTGGACAATAAGCATAATAGAAACATGAAAGTATAATATGATATTCAGTTTGAGACGGAATATTACCATGGCTCATTGCAGAGATTGTACTGGATTGAGACTTCCCGCACAAACCTTTGTTGCCGCAGTGCGTTCTGCAAAAGCCATCAAGCACCCATTAAACTGGATAACATTTCTTTGAGAAACAGAGGAAGATTGAAATGAATAAACTACACCCAAAAGAAAGATTTCTCATGTCAGTGAATAATAACATTGTGGGCCATGAGCTTTTTCGAAATTTACAATCACGTAATTCAGGGAGAGGACAAGTATTCTAAAGGAAAAATAACAAAAACAAAAACAAGAACAAAAACATCAGAAAGTTAGCAATATTTTAAACCTTAGCTTATGAACTGTTATTATGTAAAGGAAAGCAATATGCAAAAAGAATATGCACATGGACAGATGTGCTGGAACTCCAATCCACTTAAACAATAAAAATATTATCCAAAATGATGAATTCAGAGCATGCATACACATAAAAGATAAAAGGGCCGGAAATTGGAAGACCCGGTGAACATACCGAAGCTGCAGATCTTGTTGTCATTGTACGTTCAGCAGAAACAGGAGCAAGAGTTGGTTCCAAAGCAGATATATGGGTGAGACGAGGCTCAAGATCAATAGTGCCACCACCTTTCTGCCAAACATTATAAAATAAACCAAAAACAAGAGACAGCTTAAAGAAACTAGTAGCAAGAAAATTATTCTATGCATGACTGCAGGTTAACTAACAGCCCAAGACGAAGTTGGACTTGAAACCATCATATTACCATTATATTTCACACACTAATAATTTAAATAGGCAGGTTATAATAATAAATGTACTCATATTACTTCTGGACTGTGGCATGATGAAAGTTGTAATGCACGAAAACATCTACTACCTTCACAATGCAGCACTGCTCAACACGAAAACTACAACCTATGCCTGCTCCCCAAGCACGAGAACGAACATTGTTCCGTAAAGTGGAGCTATAATCTGCAGCAAAAAGAAAAGTTGAATGCACAAATTGCTGCAAATACTCAATATTATCGTTTTGAGCAAACATAGTATAACCATGCTTGTGTCAGATAGTACTCAACATAATGCCAAGAAAGAAACAGTACACTGACCTGAAACAGACAAATAAGTTACACAACTCTAATTCATTATTAAATAAATTCCAACCAGGTTAAGCAACAAATAATTGGAACAAAAAATCATTAGCTACAGTCATAATACAAGTTGGGAGTGTCAACAGTTCCTTTCTTTAGTAAAAAGTTGAGTTTATATCTTGTAGACTTAAGACAATTAGAATCTACTTTCGTTAAAGTAGTAGATAGCACTGGAAATAAGTTACAATGCTGGAGGTATAAAATGTGGAAAAAACTTAGTAGCCCCTTATACTAACAACACCAAAAAGTTGACAACACTTAGTTGAGAAGTTATATGAGGCCTGCAGAAGACTGCATACTTGGAGAGGCTATTGCAGAAGATTGGATATTAGAATTCAGTTTTGTTGACGCCACCTATCAGGAATAAAACAATATGATAAAGATGCTCCTTTGATAGCTTATCCTTGGACAACAAGAGTAGCATCTATGACCTATGATCAGAAAGAAGTGAAAATTCATATGAACAAATATAAAACCAAATCAGGGAAACAGACAAAATTGAGTGCCGAAAAATCATTAGTAAGAAACGATACTCTTAGACAATTATGTATACTCTCTCAAAAAATACTGGTGGGCTAACTAGCAAGATGGATGTGGTAAGGTAGTTATAACTGCATGAGACGTATTAGCAGAGGAGGAGATACCTGTTAGAGGGTGGTGTCAAGTGACACCGCCCTCTAGCAAAAAATTACCCTCTAGCAAAAAATTAAGGTAAGATATACTAAAGAGCATCATCAAACAGTGACACCATTACAAGATTAAGTATAGAGTAATGGCCCATTTAAGAAATGTTGTGTATCTAACTACAGTGGATTCCATGGAGAGATTGTTTTCTACAATGAAAATTGTAAAGAACTGTGAAATCAAATGGGAGATTAGTGGATGAACGACTGTTTAGTAACTTTTATCGAAAAGGATGTATTTAGTGGTATTTCAAATGAGGCCATAATGCAACATCTCAAAACATGAAGACACGTGGGGCCAATTGTAATTGTACTTAGTTAAAAATATCTTCTATATCTCACTAAAGTTCCAAATTATATTGAATATGAGAAAAGAAATAGTGATATCATCTTTTTATGTATAGTGTGACACCACTATTATGAATTCCTAGCTCTGCCACTACATGTTAGCCAGAACTTCTGGTCAATAGGACCATATACGAGACACATTAATATTCAACAATATCTGGAGATAACAGTGCTAGGCTCCATGTTCAAGAAGCAATTTCTGAGGCTGCAAGTGTGTACATGGTAGGAGTTGCATTCATTTACTTCCTTTCTGTAAAAATGCGTTGAAAGAAGAGCAATACCCTGTAAACAATTTTTTCACTCTCCCTCACCTAATTTTCCTTTTTCTTCTAGGATTTTTGTCATATTAGACCCCAAAATCTTGTTAATATTAGATTAGTCTCCCAAATTCATTAAGTAGTTTAAATAACACCCCAATATTCTTAATTTACACCTTCAAATCTAGTAAGTTGTTTTAAATGAGGCCCACATTTCGAATAATACAAAGATTTGGGAGCCTTATTTAGAAATATGAAGATGTGAGGGTCAAACATTGAATTAACAAAGATTTAGGGGTCTTAGATGACAAATATCCTTTCTTTTAACATTCTAGATTTGGATTGGCTGGGAGAGAGCGGATTTCTTTATGTACTCATGGTAATAGTTTAGGGTGTGTTGAGATCGCGAGGCAACTAGGCAGAGCTTGCTGATCAAAGAGCAACCACAAGCAGCCGATCATAGAGCAACCACAAGCAGCCCTCCAATTAGTCATCAATCATTATTTCATTGGTTCAACGGGTCCTCCATAGTCATTTTCAATTCATTTGCATGCAGTTTTTCATCTTTCAAATATTTCCACACTTTAGCACATTTTTGTGATTTTTTTCTTTTTTAGCTGTATATATATCAAATCACCTATGTTATTTTATATGTAATATGCTAATACATTACATATTGGCACATACCACGTCCTATAACATTGGCTTGAATTTTAAGATGGAATTTTTTCATGATATACGCCATTATAATAAGAGAAACAAATATTCTTGTCCATTTTTTGGGAAAAGATAATAAACCGTTTGGAATCATTGATCTTCTGCCCAAATAGGAAGTATAAAACTCTAACTCTATTAAATATTCTCCCCTTAAAACCAGGGAACTGTGCTGATGACAATCACAATAAGGATAGTGTCAGCGAAGAAGCATTCATTCTTTTTATTTTACATATATACAAGGTTATCGATAGCGAATAGCGTCGCGTAGCGGTGAGACATCGCTAAGGCTATTTGGGGCTAGTTTGACAAAATAGCAGTAAAAAGCCAAAGTCAAATAGCGGTCTAATGTAGATATGAATAAATATTCAAAAAAAATAAGAAAATTCTGAAAAACTAAAAGTGCATATTTGAAGATTTAAAAAGATCCTAAACATGAAATAGACATGTAACTATCACATAATATCGAAGACGACTAGAGGAGAAGTCAAAGAGTCGTTTTCAAGAAGAGGAGTTGAGCGATGAGAGGACTGCAGTAGGAGGTCACAGCGAGGAGGTGAGAGGACGTGTTGAGAGAGGTGCCGGAGGCTGTGGGAGGTGGAGGGAATACACCGAAAATTGTAGGAGACTGTGGAATGTAGTGGTTGCAGGGTTGGGTTTAATTTTAAAAAAATAAACCTCAAACCACTTTTAAATAGTGGTCAAAAGAGGATTTTTCAGGCAATCGCCCGCTATTCACCGCTATGGCGTTCTATTGGCCGCTTCTGCGAGCGGAAAGAGCATATTCCGCAATATGTCACCGCTATTGGGAGATGGCGTAACGGGAAGGGACCGCTAACACTAGTAACGCCGCTATTGCGGCGTTATTTACCGCTATTTATAACAGTGCGTATATATTTGGAAATTTTGATGTCAATTCTTCTTACATTTATCTTCTCTTTCTTCCTTCTTTCTACTTTTCCCCCTCTTCTATGCTTTTTGTCCTTTATCTCCTTTCTCTTCTAATTCTTTCTTTCTTACTCTCATTCTCCTCTTTCTTACTTTCCTTCCTAGTTCTTCCCTCTCCTCTGGTCCTTCTCTCCTCTTTTTCTATGTTTCTTCTTCTATTTCTTACATTCTTCTCAGTTGTCAGTTACAAAGTGAAGTTATTAAGTAATTTGCTATTCTGATACTGTTTTGCTGCTATTATTATCACTTTTATTGCTACAGCCAGACCTTTGGCCCGATATTTTTCATTTTTCGCCGTTGGTTGCCATCTGCCCCTTCGTTTGTCGAATGCTACTATAAATTATAATTCAAACGCAGTAAATGAGTCAATGGTTGAATAGGTGCTACATTTTCTCATTTGCTGACATAATTAAAATGTTGTTACTATAAAAAACATGTCTGATTGTTTGTATGCATTTTATTATGTGCAGATTGAATCACGAATATTCTCCTAATTCCTCTTCAGCCACTTCTAATACTCCTACAAGAACATGGAGGGTAAAAGGAACCCTAATAATATGGGACAGGAACACGTAGACACTCTGGCAGAGCTGAAGTTAAGTGTAATGTGTTGTTCACATAAGCAAGTCACTAAGAGGGTCTATGGCAACTTTGCACGATTCCCGGACCCCCCCTAATCGATTCCTAGTACATTTGCGAACTGATTCCCTCCGATACACGAACTGGTTCCCCAAAATTGGCGTACCACTTATAAGTATGCTAGATGCAAAGTCTCTTTTAGGGCACATGCGCAAGACGCAACGCAATGTGTGCAATTAAGTGAAGGGAGACACGAAATAGAATATATGAGCCGATGACTTTACTGTAATTAAACACGTATGTTAATTATATGTAAAACGAAAACATGACCCTAAAACGAGCTCTGTGAAAAAAAACAGAACAAAGAAACAAACTCCATCAAAAAGAAGTATTTAAGTATTTTGTATGAAAAAAATATTAAAATTCATAATTAGCTTTCTAGTTTTCCACTGTATACTTTGCAAACCTTTAAATGCACTGAGAAAAAATTTACAACGTACCACTAACCGAACTTGCATACCGAAACAAGCTACCCTCTCACGAATCCAAATTTCCTAAGTGGCGAATTGCGTATTCGTACCATGACCAGCTATGAACCGCGTACTGTGTAACTATGGTCTATGGTATCAACATGAAAGGCATATCCTAAAGCAACTAAATAATTAATAGGTACACTAACATAAAATGTGATTTCATACTCATAATTCCTAAATTGACAAATGTTCCCCTATAAAATGATAAAATATAACATACTAAGTAGCATATCTTGATGAAAACATAACATACAGCCTCATGCTGTGAACTTACGCTCTTGTGGCGGCAACACTCGAACCGTTGCTCTTAACTCTAGAATAGCATCTGGAGGAGAAGAAGTTGGCCGGCAATAACCAGTGTGCATAAGAACTGGTAAAGAGATACATACAAAGCCACAATTACTTCGTGAGGAGAAAACAGCACTATATATATATAGTCAGTATACATAGAAAAAGAACATACCAGCAAAGAGATCTGAATCATTTGTGTATATATCGGTTCCCCATAGCTGGGCACCTCTTACCTGCATGTAATGGCCCTCAGTGACGTATGATATGGCTGGAATAAAATGGCAGGAACTACTCTAGGCATACAAAACTAAGACTATCCAGGCGGTTACGTCCCTGATCCTTGAATCTACTAGAAACATGTAGAAACTGGCATATAGAAAGATTACACTAGTAACAAGAAGAAATTACAAAGCTTTCAGCAGCTACATACATATAAAACTTCCTAGTTAAAACAGGGAAGAAAGGTCACAAAGGAACAAAAATACTGGAATGGATCTTCAGTTCATCGAAGTAAAATGAGTAATATCAAAGTAAAATGTGTAAAATGCGTAATATCAAAGTAAGATATTAATATCGAAGTAAAATGAGTAGTATCGAAGTAAAAAGAGTAAAATACTAGAATGAGTAATATCGAAGTAAACTTCCCAGTTAAAAAGGGAAGAAAACTTCCCAGTTAAAAAGGGAAGATCACAAAGGAAACAAAAATACTAGAATGGATCTTCAGCACGTCGAAGTAAAATGAGTAAAATGGCAGGAAGTGCTCTAATAACAAAAGAAAAATTACAAAGCCTTCAGCAGCAACATACATATAGAAGTTCCTAGTTAAAACAGGGAAGAAAGGTCACAAAGTAAAACACAAAAACAAAAAAATTACTAGAATGAATCTGCAGCTTATCGAAGTAATATGAGTATATCATCATAACCTTCACCTTTTTTGGATACAGAAGACAGATCTACAAAATAAATTGATATACAATGGTAATGAAGCAAAAATGGTCAAACCAAGATGCCAGTCTTCATATTTCAATGAATGAAGAAAAATATCCATCATCTATCCTACATACATAAACGACACTTTAAAATCGTACTTCTGAACCGGGTATGGACCAAAACAAATCCGATTATTGTCCGATGGGTTTCACGAATTCGATGTGTAAGATTTATGTCCAAGAAGTGTACGATGAGTGTTTTAAACTAAAACATTATACATATATTATATAATTGAGTACTTTTCTGAATAAATGTATGGGTGTACTCAAGGAGTGTCGAAGGAGTAATGAAGTCGGACACGGATATAGTAAGTGTCGGACATGGGTATGGGATCCCAGATGAGGGTTTGGGAAACATAGCATTCCACTCTATTCCTTTGTCTTCGATAAACAGGTCTCAACAACCTGATCTTCTTTTAGCTAATATTAGGCAGTTTTTTTTCTGCATGGGGTAGTATTCCGAGACTTTAAGAAACAAAATCTTGGGTAGATGAAAAGGTAAGCAAAATGAGGAGGAAAAAAAAGGTAACAAAATTATTAACCTATTACTTACTTGACGATTGCTGGAGGTTATATATTCTGCAGGTATCCGAATTTCTAATGTTGGATAATTTTGACAGGCTTCGCCAATTTTACCCTCTTGAGATGCTTCAAATTCTTTCCATGATTTCAGAAGTTCTTGCATGCATTCACCAGCTTTATAAACAACAGTTGATACCTCAGGTTTTCCTGCAAAAAGAAAACGAGGAAAGTTATTACCAACAACAATTAAAAAATAGCGATGACTATTTGCAGCTTTTGTACAGAAAGTCCAAAAATCATTCTATGAGTAAATTAAACTATAGCTCACATCTCTTCTTCTAACATTACAATGTCTTTTTAGACATATGGACTACTGATTGATGGGGACAGGGTCGACAATTGATGAGGATTACTGTTAGGCAGTTTGGTTATGTATGTGGCTCACCGAAACAACGACCAAAGGACTGTTTACCTGCTGTTAAGCAGTTTTCCTGCAGTCCAACAGAGAAGCAAAAGGGCTTTCAGGGGCTATTCTTGGGTTCGGCTGAGCCTGTGGGGACATTGGAGGTGGCACAGGATTGTGCTTGGATATTAAGGGCAATATGAGACCAATCGTGGTGGTTCTGATTGTTGTTTGGGTGGTTAAGCAAAGTCTGTAGGAATCTGGCTGCTGCTTCACTGCAGGGAATGAGAAAAAGGAGAGAAGGGCTGCTGCTGCATATTGTGTTGCAGGGGGGCAGAGGAGATGAACAGGGAATTGACATGCTAAAAACACAGCAATTCACATGCTTGGATAGGTTTCACAAACTTATAAGAGTTTGAAACATTTGTATGAAATGAAATCCACATGTTAAGGGCGCCCCTAATGCAGTCCTTGCCTGAACAAAGCCATGACGAAGGAGAGTTGTGTTAGGAAGCCAACAACCTACATAAAAGTTTGGCAGATATCTATTAAATAAAACCATATGTTATAGTGAGAGGTGTCTCCTTTCTTCTTTTTATACATGTGTGCATACCAATATCATCCTTCTTGCCTCCCTTCTTTCACCACAAGCCAGGATAAAGAAGGATTTCATTATACATAAAGGTTTATAGATCTCTAGCCCATGGGCTCATTTAATAGCTATTAGTCTCTCCCTCTCCCCTTACATAATGCAAGCTTAATGAGGCATACTGGCATAGTGACCCTTCAGTAGCTACAAACCTCCTTCCTTCCCTGGCGCAAATTCCACAAAGTGTCACAACCCATTTAGTAGTTGTAAGCCCCTATCTCTGTCTTTCTAACTCTGCCACCTCCAAACCCCTATGGAAAAAACTCTCTAATTCTGCCTGCTTCCTCCAACAAAAAAATAAAACATAACTCTTAAGATGATTCAAAATGCATACTAAGTTACGAGATAAGAAATGAAAAAACAAATAAGCGTGGGGATCAATGGTCGTGGAAACGCACGTGATGCTGGTAATTGCTAAACCACGTAGAAAGGTATGTCGTAATATGATTAATAAAATATAACAGTCTGCAAAAGTACAGAAATTATTAAAGTAACTGTTAGGAGGTGGCTTTTTGTCTATGGTCACAATGGGTTAAAATCCTCCTTGATCACTTGAAGAAAGACATAACCGACAAAAAAAGAAAAAAAAGGATCCTCCTAAGTCACTTGTAGGAAGACATGAACCAAAAAAATGAGACCCTCATAAACAATTTGAAGGAAGAAATCCAAAGGAAAAAAGAAGAGGCCAAGGAAATCTGTATGCCGAAGTGCAGTTCGATAAAACTAGAGCTTTATCCTTAGACTGTATTGCAAATTGCTAGGCTTCAAACAGCACCACTTGGCTTCTTAGCTAGTTTTTGAAAACATTGGATGAGCTAGTGAATTAAGTGATATCAGCCAATTTGCTGGAGCAGAGATGCCTGTCTCAGAAAAACATAGACGTCATTTCTAAGTTTTTGGGTAGTGCATAACTGAAAAGGATTCAAATAACCAATTGTGGATCATAAAAAGCCACCCTATTAATGGAGAGCAAAAATATCTCTTGCCAAATGATGATAGTTGTCCTGGTTATCATACAGTTGGTATGTAGGAGTAAGGTTATGCAGAAAAGACTAACTTACTACTATAAATTAACAAGTACTACTTTGTTCCTTCCCAGTTGTTCATCCCATAGATAAACTTAGCTCAAGCTAAACATGGCAAGAAATTAGTGATTTTAACGTCCTGTACGTAAGTCAGCACATCATCACAACAATGCAAGAGTCTAAAGTTCGTCATAGAACAATTATAATCAACAGAAGGATGAAAAAGAAAATATGCAATTATGTAACAGACAATATTTGTAAGGGGCACGAATGAAGTACAGGGAGGAAACAACATGCAAAAGTCAAACCACCAAGACATGCTCCTGGCAATCCCAATGTGCAATTAAGAATTTCCATCAACAGAATCCTTAATGTAGAAAAGAAATCCTAGCTCACCTTGTGATCTGCAAAAAAACATACCAATAATAAATATCAGCAAGTCTAGCAGGAGTGAGCACATGAATATAAATAGAACTGTAGAGGTATATCTTGTAACATTCCAAAAAGAAAGTATCAATTTTCCTTCTAGAATGTATTTCACCAAAATGATATAGCTAACAAATTAGTTGGATATAACCAAACTAGTTTATATTAAATAACTATTTAAACAGCCATCCAAGTGAAAAAGGAAAAGAAAAGATGAAAAGGGTCATCAGAGTTTGTACTCAAGTGGTAAAGTATACCCAGAAGAGCAGATAAGGGTAAACAAGCATAAATAATCACCAAGCACGAAATTCTTTCATAGAAGCAAGCCAAGGGCATATCTGGCATCTTCCCTCCAAAAAATGGTGTATGTAACAATGGGAAATTTTTCCTGTCCATGCATATGCATTGTACAACATGTTTTACAGAACACAAAGCATAATGATTCAATTCCTGACTCATGGAAAATTACAGAACTTCGAAATCCTAAAACCTGAACTGCAACACCTTCATGACAAAAATCCACTAGTCCTCTCACTTTTCCTTCTCACAAGAATCCACATCCTAAACAGGGCTAGGACAGACATACAAGCTTCATTGATTAGTGAAGAAGCTGAGCTCAAACCAAGGATAACACAGATTTGATCCAAGCTTGGACCATGACCTAGCTTGACCATGTTGATGCAAGCAATAAGTAGTAATGGATGCATTACTCAAGATAACACTGAGAGATTTGCAGCTTTTGGTCCTTACTGCTCAAAATTCAGTCCCATCTCTCGACTTAGAAGAATAGGCTGTAGAATACAAGTCAGGCTTCCAAAATGAATAGGAAAATTAAAATGTAAATCACTGGAGTTACAAACAAAAGGATCCCAAGCAATATTAGTACTACTAGTACTTTAATCAGTACCGCGGTTGCTGCAACCATTTATGATGGCAATGATGATAACCATGATATAGTGGAAAGGATGCTGTCATATGTGCTTCTCTGGTGATTTGAATGCTGTAGTGTAAGAAACCCATTTTTTATTTATTGATAATTGAAACAAAATTGTGGTTTATTGGAGAACTTGAAGGTACAAAATTCATCTTTTATATAAGAATATGGACATATAGATACTATGATACTCATGCTGGTAAGCTGATATACACGAAATGGAAGTCATTACAAAGCATTTTTAAAACATGACAAGTGGAAAATGATAACTAATTTTGTAAAAGAAAATGCAACCTCAGTATCATACTAATATGTGTAAGGTTAGATTGAGTTAACCAAAAAAGTCAACTGGTGAAGGTTATCAATATGCAGATGGTGTACATTTTTCAGAGGGCCAACCAGGATGTAAATGTGGAAGATGCTTTTATCAATAAAACAACACACCTCGGGCAAAAGATTAACTTGATATGGATGCTTAGGAGACAGAAGGTAACAGGAGCCAAGCTCTGACCAAGATATTCTCCCACTGATATGGAAGTGTCTGAAACCAAAATTGGAATAGTGGTGACTAATAAGTATGTGTTTTCATGAAGTTAACCAAATACTAACTTGTAGGGCATCTAGCCTCTCTTAACAGAGGCATGTTATGTGCACAGTAAGTAATAAAGTTAAAAAAATAAAATCAAGATTCACATAAAGCTAAATGCTGAAAACAAAAAACACAGAACCCATGAGATGTATAAGTCTAAAAGGTGTAGAAAGCTAAACATAATTGCTCTGTGACATACCCCTCATTTTCTCGAGCTTTAGACCGAAATCGAGGTTCTCTACTAGGTGTTTGAGGAGTTCCCCTTGTTCGTAGCATCCTCCTACGCTGCTGATAACCATTCCCAAAGGCTTCTCTTTCCCTTTCTGTAACCCCCTCTCCCTCAACAGATGCATCATATAATTCCTTATCATAAGATTTACCACATTGTTCATGTTTATCTCCCATATCTACATCTCTTTTTTTTTTTCTGTCTTTAACATCTTTATCAGAAACTTTCCAGTTATCATCTTTGAGTCTCTTAGGTTCCAGTGTTGTGACTTCCTGCTCAGAAATTTTCACAGCTCCATCCAGCATCTCCTTACTGTGGTGCCAATCCTTTTCGAGGGCACTTGGCAATTCTCTCTTACTAGAATCCTTATCCTTCTCAATATGTTCCTTGTCCCTTTGAGCATCTTTTCTCTCCCTCTCCCACCTTTCTGTCTCTTCCTTGCGGTCATTGCTAGCCTCACCAACCTGCATATTACTCCGTCGGTCATTTCTATCCTTGTAACTTTCTCCAAAATCTCTTTGTCTTTCCTCCTTTCGTTTCCTATCCTTCTCTCTGAATTTCTCTTCGCTTTTCATATCAATTTTGTTTTCCCCAACAGCCTCATGTGCTTCTGATGAATCCCACTCTTCAGCTCTCGAGTTTGCAACTTCAACTGTATTTTGTAACCCATGCCGTGCAGCACGCCATGAATCCGGATTATCAATTGAGGATTCGAAATATCTTTTGCCCCTATGATATTCTTTTGACTCTTTCCAATTCATATGAGAACTTGCAGTTGCATAACTATCTCTTTCAAATTTCGCATCACCTTTAAAGTCATTGTGAGATCCCCTCTCAGTTCTAAATTCCTTTTCATCCCCCCGGTTATCTACCCTAATCTCATTCTCAGGTTTGCTGACAGGAGGATCCATCCTTGCTTCAGAATACAACTCCCTAGCATCACTCCTTGGTTCCCTGTTTTCAGTCTTAACATCTCTCACATCCTTTGGATTTCTTAAATCTGATCTGCTATCAGAGGTAATTGGATGGTCTAAGCTGCTGGGAGAGGAAGATATCCGATGCATCAGAGATGACCTCTTATCAATATCACGAGGTTCAATTCTTTGGAATTTGGTCGTGCGTCCATCCTGTCCAGGTTCATAAGGTAGGTGGAAATCATTACCAACTGGAGGTGGTACTTTTCCAGTAACACCAGAAAATGCACCAGTCTCCTCAAGTGGTCGTTTTAAAGGTGATGAATGACTTCCCTCTTCATGCAATCTTTTAGGGGTGCTCATGGCGTTGATCAAATATTATACTAATCTCTATAGCAATATGAAGAGAGTAAAAGCCAGAAGCTGAAATAAACTGGCAGTTCTCAAAGAACATTTGCTGAAGGTCACCTGCAAAAAGAGAAGAAAGAATGACAAGGGATGAGAAAGATTGCAAGTATCTAGTATATTTTTAGCTAGTACTTGCTAATAGTTCTTATGTAAGTCCATGTAATAAGCACAAAAGATGTCAGTAACATTTGATTCACAAAACATCATACTTTTATGGTTTCCGATGAACTGCATTATTTAATAAGTTGTTGTCATAGAAAAGCTATTGACAAAATCTTGAAAAAGATAAGAATGTGTAAGATTCTCCAACTATATCTAATCCTATTTCTTCTAAATTATCATGTTTAAGAAGGATGCATGCCACTAAAGGTACATATGGATCAAATGAATACTAAAGCTTATATTTGACTCAGTTGGATTCCCAGCATCTGAATGACTGAATTAGTGCCTGAATGGAATCTAAAAACTTAATTTAAGGGAAAAATTAGATTTCTTTGATAATATTGATTCATCTAATAAATATTTCGAATTCTTCCCCTATTTTTTTATATCAAGACAAAAAACCATGAATATTAAGGTTCTGATCAAATGCTATTTTCTTTCTTTTCTCAGTCCCTAAAGATGTTAATTTACCGGTAGCATCTATCATTGCAGGCCAATTATTTCAAACATTTAGAAAAACTTAAATCATTCCAATAAATTTTATTCAGTAACTCGCAATTTACAAAAAGAAAGTATCAAAAGTAATCGAAGGACAACTACAAGACCAAATTACAAATTAAGCTACCAATCAAACGCCTCAAATGGGAACCCCATTATCTCAACAATTGAATCAATTAAATAGAATCAGAAGCAAGGGTCAGATGATCTTAGAGGTTAGATGGAATAAAACCTAGATATCTAGCAGAATTCTTTTGAGAAACAAACGATTTCCCTAAAATTCTCCAAAAAACAATAAAGAGATGAAATTTAGCTGACTTACTCGCTAGGGTTTGCTTGAATGTGAGATTCGGTTCATATCGCTTGGGTTTCGAAGTCGGAGAAGAGGAGAGGGCGATTTTGATCAATGAAATGAGGGGGAGAGAGAGAGAGAGAGAGAGAGAGAGAGAGCTCTTGGTGATTTTAGGGCATGTAGAAATCGATGGTTGGATTAAATTATGTAGGTAATACGTCGCCATCTTCGGTTATATTGAGCGGCCCTCAGAAAGAGTCCCACTTGGATGCGCACAACCACGCAAGGATTCGCACCCGTTGATTTGCCAAGGGCAAGACTGTGAATAGCTCGATTTTGTACGTTAAGAAAAACAGGAAGGAAAAAAAAGGCTTTTTGAACTCCAATATTTTTAAGTTTGGTATACAAGAAAACTAGTCTTGTATCCACGCAATGCTGCGGGATTTTTTTAAAAGACATGTTTTTTATCAAAAAGAAGATAATTCTAAATATAATCATTCATAATAATTTTTATTGTTGAGATAATCATTTTACTAAAAAAGTTTTTTTTTACTCATTAGTACTTGAATTATGATTTAAATTTTTTAATAAATTATATCCATAATGAGGGGCAAAGTAGAATGAACAAAGAGTATAAAGTGAATTAAACTGTCCCGGTAAGTATATGATAATTTGAGACAACTTACTTTCAACTCCATTGTATTCATTCCTTAGAGTAGAAAGTTTTCTCCGCCATAGAAATTAAAATGGAACCAAATGAAACGTGTTGATAGGGGCCATTGGATGAAAAATGAGATTATGTATATACATAATAAGGAGAGGGGGGAGGGGTTTGGTGTTATAGAATGGGATATGAATGGGTTTATGATTCATGAAATTGATAGATTAAACAAGTGTTAAAGGACTACTAAATTAAGAGGTATTTAAATAAGTGAGGTTAAAGAATTTGAAGGGATTTCAGCGAATGTGGTAGAGATGAAAATTTTAGTTACTAAATATTTATTAATTATATTTTATGAGTAAATAGTTTTGAAAATGAAAGAAGAAAGAAAGTTAAAAAACCAAAATAAAGCCAAAACAACCACAAATTGCCAAGTGACAATCTAGAGCCTTACTTGCAACCCGAGCCCAACCCGGTTTTTTCGAGCTCGAAAAAGCCCAAAAAATTAGGCCCGGCCAGTTTCGTGCTCGGTTCGAGTTGGTTAGCCAGCGCCCGGCCCTGCCCGTGCACAGGATGCAGGGTCACCGGGGGTCTAAGTGCATATATACATGTTTAATTTAAAACGTATAGTTAAATTTGATGATTTTGAGATTCAAGCTATGGCCAACTCTATGAGAAATTTAAAGTCTACCAAATAGCCAAACTAATTTTATGTTATATTTGATGTGTTTTTTGTTATTATAGTGTATTATAGTTAAATTTGATGATTTTGAGATTCAAGCTATGGCCAACTCTATGATAAATTTAAAGTCTACCAAATAGTCAAACTAATTTTATGTTATATTTGATGTGGTTTTTGTTATTATAGTGTGTGTGTGTACACCTCTAAGTATATATAATTGTATATACTTATTAGTATATTGTATATAAGTATATACTTGTTATTATTAGTATATTGTATGTAATCATATATTGGATATAATTATATATTGTATATACGTATATATAGCATAGTTATAAGTATTATTATATATAAGTATATTATATCTAAGTATATCAGTATACTTATATAAATATAATATAAGTATATAAAAAATACATATATAAGTATGTAATACGTATATATAAATAAGTATATTTATATGTTTAGATACGTATAAGTGTATACTTTAAGTATATACATATGTACCATATAAGTATATAAGTATTAATATATAAACTTAATACTTATGTTATATAGTTATGAATATATATACTTCTAAGTTGCAAGTATATGTTTAATAATTATATACCTATATATTTATAGTATGTACATATATGTTACAAAAAGTTACAACAATTAAAAAAATTTAATCCAAAAATTTACAAAAATCTCATTTGTATTGATTTTTTTTAAAAAATATAATTTTTAATTGAAATTTTTTTTAAATTAAAGAAATATAATTGGGCCGGCTCGATAACTGGCCAGGACCAGGACCCAGGCGCAACCCGACAGCTCCGGGTCAGGGTCCGGGCAGGACTTTGTACCCCGGCCGCTTGGACACACCTAGCCTTACTTTAGTATATGGACTAGTATCATACCCGCGCAATGCCGCGGGTTGTTTTTCTCTGGTACATCTCTATCAATATAATAAAATAGATTATAAACAACTATTTATTTAAAAAAAGTATCATCTTTATATATCTTGTTAAATTGTAAGCATATCCAGTTCTTTAGTTCTAATGAGGTTTTTCTATATATTGATTTCATAAAATTTGTGAGGATATTAGGGGAAGTTTATAGTAAAGGATATTAGGGGAAGTTTATAGTAATTAAGTCTATAATTGATAAGTATTTATATATGGTTTAATCGTGATGAAAATATGTAGCATTTGTGATGATTAAGTGCCATATGGAAAAGAAAGTGGAGGAATATGTAAAGGGTTTGAAGGGGCTGGAAAAAGGATGTCACCTCCAAAATGTTACTATATACTGCTATTATTCTAATAAACAAAAAATAGAGTTTTAGCTGGGAAAAATTTGAAAGGGCTATAATCAATCATGGACAGGTACATGGACAGAAATTTAATTAGAAATTAAGAAATAAAACTATGAATGGTTTAAGAAGTTTTTAATTGAAACTGTTTTGTCATATCCATAAGATAATATTGATACATTAATCATATTTAACTTGCAATTTAATTAAAAATTAATTTGGAAAGAAAACAGCCATATGATAACAGGAATTAATTACAATAATATACATGTAATTGCAAGGTTAATAGTCAAAGTGGATGAAAAATTTGCCACTGGCGTGGTCAAATCTCTAAGAAGATGACATGTGGCATTCCAAAGTCTTACTTTAGTATGTTAGAAGAAGATAGACAGATAGATTTAGGAAGATTAAAATATTTTTAAAAAACCAGCTTTCTTATAGTTTTATCCCAAAAGGAAATCAACTTGCAGGTGATACAACGAATCGTAGAGTTGATTGATCCATAAATGCTCCCTACTATACATTAAGTTTAATTAGATTAGCCTATGTGATGGTGAATATCCATAATGGTAATGAAGATATAATAGGAAAATTAGCAACTCCAACAAAATGGTGAATACTTGGCACGTGAATGGAGTGGGGAAAAGAAAAAGAGAAAATTGAGTAAAGACCTGATTAACAATGGTGAAAGAAGAGCCAGAAGTAGGGAGAAAAAGCCAAAGGCAAATAGAACTTCGTCTCATCTGGAAGCGTTTCGTGATCATAGTAAATCTTGAGATATTCAGTCGTAAGTATTATTCCTTATCTGCCAATCCTCGCAGTCGTATTTAGCTAGCGATAATGGAGCTTTCAAAATAGCAACGAAAGAGAAGAAGATCAATATTCATAAAAAAAAAATAATTGTAGGCTTAATGAAGAGAGAAATATATTTGGATGATAAAACAACTACAAGAAAGAGAGGGGAATAATGCAGGCATGACATTTGAAAGGAAGTTGGAAAGCTACTGCTCCATCTGGGTGTGGAAAAGAGAAAAAATAGTAGAGAGCTATTTGCAAGTATAAGCATCAGGTAAAATATATTATTTATTACCGTGTAATAAAGAAAAGTCATCCTCTTGGTTAATGTCTTTGGTTCTACCCTCTGTGAGTCACGAAATTGATTAATTCCAAGAATATCCTAAGAGAATACTACGCTATGTGAGGGACACAGTTGGAAAATTATCAAAAAAAGCAAAACCGTTAGCGTGTTAAATAAACTACATCCTAGAACTACCCCACGTTAGTATTCAAATCCAAGTAATTCACATTCACGTTCACAACCTAATAACTGGTCAGTTCCATCCTTTAACACCTCTGGTTTTCATCTCTCTTGCCAAGGATTATCCCGTGGTTTTTGACGTGCTATATCTTTACGAGGTAATCTGATTTTTATTCTGTCAATTTAATATATTATATGTAGTCTCGCATTCTTCTCCCCTATTACCTATATTATGGTGAACTCTAGGTATTAATTTCCATTCATATATTGACAATTTACAAATTTAATTGTCATAATTTATCATGAGTTCTTTTCTATATGAATATTTTTATTTTACATTCAATGATAGGACTCTTTTTTTTTTTCTAATTTCTCGTCATTAGAAAGTTTTTCTTCAATTAACTCTCTTCATCATAAGAGCAGAAAATTACATGTATACTTATTTGATTTATTATCATTTATTAAGTTATGTCTAAAAAAATTTACAAAAATATGTATCATACCATGCATGCATCACTTGCACTTGCAGTAGTAGTCAATTATTATGGACAGTTAATTATATATTTGACGAAAAGAATCATGACAGACCCAGCCCAGCACACATTACCATGGAATGGGTTGGTAGGAAAGAGTGCGGGTTAAAGCCCAGTCCAATGAATGAGGCTCCCTGACATTGAATGCCTTCATGTTATGTTCCCCTATTTTATGGGTTATATTGGTGGCTAAGTGGTAGATGCCATTGTAGTACATTGGTCCATTTAGATCTATTGGCAAGTAGATTCAAATAAAGGAGAGTCCGTGTAATTCATGCAAATAGCAACACAAATTGAAAGATTAGGATCAAGATAATCTTCGAAATTTGGAGCCACTACTTAAGTCTAAATGGACCAGTGTTTACTTTTACTAATTTCCTTATTTTATCAAATGAACTCCTTATATTGTGAAATATTAAGTTAATACAGGTTACTAATCCTCCTATTTTACACTGATTTGAGAAGTCTACCTCCTAGCCACTGGTGCCATAATCCTCTTAATAATTTTGATATGTATTATGAGTATGAGAAATAGCAATCCGAAATTTTGGAAAAACATTCTAATATCAAAAGAGTTAATTGCCAAGTATATCCATAATAGAAGGTTCATTTTCTAGTAATCAATCAAATATCCTTATATTATGGGTGAATACCAACGATTAGACCTCCCGATCGAGGATAAAAGAGTTCAGAAAAATCACTCAAGGGTTTGCCATCATTCAATTTATATCAACATATCCCCAAGATATTGTTAGAAGTTTTGATCAAATTAACCCATGTGTTAAATGACAAATAATATAATTAATGGCATATTAAGAGAGAATAAATTGGTTCTTAATGTGATATTATTCAGGGCTATTAATGGTCATTATTCTAATTAATGGGTGAATTAATTTGGTTTAATTTGAGGCTGATTTGGGGTGGAGGTGATTTGGAGAATGAAGCCTCTATAAATAGTGTATTTTTTTGTTAACAGAAACACAACAAAAAGAAATAAACCCTTTCACTAGAGCCCTCAAAATATCCTATATTCTCCTCATAGTTTCGATATTGGTATCCTATATTCTCCTCGTAGTTTTAGTCCTCTACCAAATGGCTAGTAAATTGGTTCTAAGTGAATTGGCAAAGATCGAAAAATTTAATGGTAGCAACTATGATACGTGGCATAAAAAAATAAGATATGGCCTTATACAAGATAATATACATGAAATCATCGAAACTAGTGCTCCTACCTTAACTGATACCTCTACTGTTGAGGAAAAGAAGGAGTTCGAGCAGTGGAAGTCGAAAAACAAAAAGGCGCCTTATGCTAAGGTTCATAGAAGATAACTTAATTAAAGTTTTTGAAACTTGTAAAACTTCCATGGACATGTGACGATCAATAAAAGATAAATACGACACTGCCTCGGAAGTTAATATTCAACTACTCTTGCATAAGTATAATTCTTCTCGAA
>JBAKGM010000002.1:9850432-9872170 GCA_037177215.1 Asparagus racemosus | reverse complement strand
TGGTACCCAAATAACGATAGATATGTCAAAAGCAGGTCCGATTACGCCTATTCCTAATCCTAAATAGAATGTAACGATGTAGGAGAATTGAAAACTCATAATTGGTCTTCAAGTTCTGTTACAAGGCACTCTTATATTTCCATAGTTTCCCTAACAAGGATTTTGGCACTAGTTAAATGAGATGATGTCATTTAGAGAATTCCTTTAGAGAATGACTCGTAAAACTTTGTCAAATCATTAGTGCAACAAAAGGCTAATGATAATGGTCATGATGCTGAAAGACAGCAACAGAACTTTCTTTTGGTATTCATGTATTCATGTTATTAGGGGATAGTTAAAAAAGTTTTTATTTGACCAATAAGACTAGAGATTTATCCTTCTGCTTTACATGCTGTATACAGAGTTATTTAGTTGTATCCTTTTCCCCTCTTTCCTCAACCACGAGTTTAGGATTTTTTTCCCAATTCATATTTTCTATAAACTTAAGAGATAAGCATTTCCACATTAATTCTTGTCCTCAGTACAGTATCAATTCTACATCTTCACACAACTTGACATTTTCTAGAGGCTATGCCATCTGAATAGTAAGTGTAGCATCAACACCACATTCCCATGGATAGGCATCAATTAGTTGATTTCCCAGGACAGCAGCATGAGCACCATTGTTTGAAGTATCCCAACATGGCTGATATATACTTTTATAAGATTTTCCGCAAACAGATATGATCTTAATATCCTTTACCACTATTCGGCAAAAGTTGCAGGAAATTTTCCTAAGATGACCGTATATTGACTAATAAATATCGGCTGATATATCATTTTATAAGGCTTGCCACAAAACAGTATGATCTCAATATCCTTTACCACTTTTGAAAAATTTTAACGATATATCGTGATTTTCGTAATATTCATTTCGGCCTATAAAATTGGCCAAAATATTGCAATATAGATTTGCGCTTTTATTAGCTTTAAAGATTGATTTAAATTTAGATTGATTTAAATTTATGGTTTAGTTGAGGCTAAACCCAAGCAAATATATGCATATGTAAATAACTGAAAAGATGAATTACGGTTCAACTAGAGCCAAATTCTTTTGCAAAAGATTGAAAAAGATACAATCAATAGCTTCATTCTTTGGTGCATCAGTATGAATACGTACATAGATTATCTGATATGACACCCGATATTTTAAATATCTCTGATATCCGCCCTCATATGGAATTTTTCAGTCCTACATGTCGTGATATCCAATATTTAGAACTATTGAAAAGGTCAAAGGGCATTTTGTACTTACTATTTATTTGGCTATAATACAAATGTGAGATAGAAGGGATAAGCCTGCTATCTCATTTATTTTCTCCTCATATCAGGTCCATAGTTGTTCTCATAGTATCAGAGCAACGACCAAAACCCTAACTCATCTCGTCCTCCGCTGGAACGCACTAACAACAACAATCTCCGCCAGATCTCAACCATCACCACCCCAAATATCAACGCCCAGACCTTAAGAACCCATCGATACCTTGACCGCCAGATCTCAACGCCCTTAATCATTGCGACCTCGACTATCAGCCACCCTACCTCTACAAGTCCTGGACTTTTCTCCTAAAGTCATTGCCTTTCCTTTAAATTTTCGCCTTTACTGCAGATCCTTGTCGCTCCAAGACCTCACTGCTGTAGATTCTCACCAGTTCAAATCCCGATGATGCTAATCATAATGGAAGGCATTGTCTTTTAATTCCCAGGTTCTATTCAATTGATAGTTAGGTACCCTCTATAATGTTTTTGTTACAATCGACTTCGTGATTGTTGTTGATGGTTGCTTGGTGTTCCGGGTTAGAAAGTTGTCGTCTTTGTGGTTGTTTATTATTGTTTGATTGATCATACTCATTGATTATAGGTAACGAAGCTAAAAGTAAAGAAAAGGAGAAAGTTTCAGAAGGGTACGTGTATGTCTCATATAAAAGTTTTATTACACAAACTCGATTGAACACAAGCAATTATCCTAGATGAAAACAGTCTATGGAAATGTTTGCCAAAGAGCAAAAATTAATGAAACATCTCACTAAAGCACCCCCGGCAGCGTCCTCAGATGATTGGATTTAAAGGATGCCATGTTGCTCAGGCTGATTGCTAAAGCTATGGAAAAAGAGATGGTGTTCTAAGTTCCCAAATATTGTGACGTTTATTCGACTTGGAGTTATCTTCAAGAGATGTTTGAAGAAAGTTCAATGAGAATAGAGCATTTGATGCCTAAATAGCCCTAAACAAACTTGAGCGAGGAAATAAGTCTGTTCCTTCCTATTTTGGTGAAATTAAGACACTTGAGGCAAAATTACTTCGTATTTATCCTATTAGTAGTGGAGAAAAAGGATGGAAAACATACCACGATTATGTGATGGTGAAGATATTTTTGGCAAGTCTCGGTCCTAAGTTTGATAGTATACGACCACAGATTTTAGGAGGATCAGATGTTTCTGTACTCACAGTTGCTTATAGAGATGTTCTTCGGGCCTATCCCTCTTTAGTTGTAGAGAGTACTATTGATTTTGTTCCAAAGGTAGGAGAAGATAAGTTTGCTTTTGTTTCCTATAATGGGGACGAGGACGAGGTAGAGGCAGCACTTGAGGACGTGGCAGAGGAGGTCGAGATCATTTGATTGATCATTATCAGTTAGGTCATTTTATGCATGTCTAGTTTGAAGAAACTTGTTCCCTCCTAATCTACTATGTCTTCATTAGAGTGTGTCGCTTGTGAGATGGAAAAACATACTTGTGCTTCCTATTAGTCGAGAGTCAATAAGCGTGCTACAAAATTATTTGATTTAGTTAATTCTGATATTTAGGGGTCTTGCCGAGTTGTGTCAAATCGTGGTTTTCGATATTTTCTTATTTTTTATTGATGATTTCTCTCGTATGACCTCGTTGTATCTATTGAAATCTTAAACTAAAGTTTTTGATGCCTTCAAATCTTTGTTATTGAGGTGAAAAACCAATTTGGTATTAATGTCAAGACTCTACGCAGTGACAATTCAAAGAATTATTTTAATGCTAAGTTTAAACAATTTCTTGATTCCTCTAGAATTACACACCAATCATGTCCATATACACCTCAGTAAAATGGTGTCTTTGAGAGGAAAATTAGAATCTTTTGGTGGTCACACATTCTATTTTGTTTCATATGAATGTCCCTAAATGCTTTTGGGATGATGCTGCTATCATCGCTTGTCATCTTACTAATCGTTTACCAAACTTAGTGTTAAGGGGAGAAATCTCCTTTTCTTTTTTATTTCCCTCTAAACCCCTGTTTTCTCTCCCTCCATGTGTTTTTGGATGTACTTGTTTTACAGCTAGAGCATGTAAACTTGATTCCAAACCTATTAAATGTATCTTTTTAGTATATCCTCGTAAGTAGAATGGGTATTAGTATTAGTGCTACAACAAAGAGCTTGATAGGATTTTTGTTTCTGTTGATATGACCTTCCATGAAAATAACTCATTTCGGTTCTAGTAACACTATCTTGATGAAAATGATGTCCTTATTGTTGACCCTCCTCGGAGCACTGTACCAAAAATTTCTCAATCAGATGATCATATTGTTGAGCAACCAACTACAGTGGAAGAAGTAGAAGAAGGATCTCCATTCACTAAAGAATCATCACCTAATCTAGATTCAGATGTTATTCAGACTGACCTTGATCTTCTTATTGCTTTGAGCAAATGTGCTCGAACTTTCAAGCCTCCCTATCCGTCATCATCCCTATCCGTCATCAAGTTATGTAACATATGTCAGATTGTCACTCTAGCATTTACCTCAGTTGTTAATTCATGTTCCATTCCATCATCTATATTAGCTCATCCTAAATGGAGGAAAGCCATGGAAGAGGAAATGTTAGCCTTATGCTTGAATGACACTTGAAAGCTTACCCAATTACTTGTTGAAAAGGTTGGTTGCAAATGGGTGTATACAGTAAAACTTAATTCAGATGGTTCTTCGGCTCATTTGAAGGCCAGAGAAGTTGCTAAGGGTTATTCTCAAATCTGGAGCGGTTTGTGATGAGACGTTTTCCCTAGTGGTCAAGATGATCTTAGCCATTTTTTTGTCACTTGCAGCTACTTATCATTAGCCCCTACATCAACATGATGTGAAGAATACATTTCTTCATGGTGATTTGAAGGAGGAAGTATATATGATACAACTACCTGGTTTTGTTGCTTAGGAGGAGTCTAGGAAAGTGCGCAAACTCCAGAGATCTTCGTACGGTCTCAAACGGTCTCCACGTACTTGGTTTGGGAGACTAACTGAAGTTGTTTGATCATTTGGCTTACAGAGGACCGATAGTGATCACTCGATTTTCTTTCGACATTAAGGGGGTCATTAAATATTGATGGTTGTTTATGTTGACGATATTGTGATCATAGGTGATGATGCTAAAAGCATTACAGAATTGAAGACATATCTTGGGAGTAAATTTTGCACCAAAGACTTGAGGGAACTAAAATATTTTCTTAGCATTGAGATAGCACGATTTTCTCCTTAAGGTAGCATTTTTGTTACTCAAAAAAATGATGTCCTTCAAATGCTTAAGGAGGCAAAGACATCTAATTGCAAGTCTATTAAAACTCCTATGGATCCTAATGTAAAGTTATTTCCTGGTCAGGTGAAGTCGCTTACTGATCCAGGACACTATTGCATATTAGTTGGTAAGTTGACTTACCTGATAGTTACTAGACCTGATATTTCCTTTCTATGTGTAGTTAGTTTATAGTAGATCTTAGAGATTCTCACTAAGTGCAACTAGGGTTAGGCATGGGCCGGGTCGACCTGCGGGCTGACCAGGCCCAACTCGCCATGGGTCATAACCCAACTCGACCCGTAGTGGGCCGGGCCCACCCCGGCCCATGATATACCTAAGTCACAGGCCAGGCCTAGTCCAGCCAGCCCACGCTCGGCCTGACCAGTCTCAACCCATGATATATTATTTTAGTTAGTCTACCTGTTTCTTTAGCCCCTTGGGTCTGTAGCTACCTGCCAACAAATCTAAAAAATCATAGGTTTTTGACTCGTGGGCCTTTTCGCCCGTTGAGAAACAAAGCAGCGATCTTTAAGCTCGCTGCTGTCTATTTGAAATGATTAAAAAGTTTAATACAAGTTTAAAATTAGTTTAATACAAGTTTAAATTACTAAAAATAAATTAGAAATAATTTTATAATTGTAAATACAAGTTTTATATAATTAAAAAGGTAAAACAATAATAAAAAAGTTGGACAAAAACCCATGGGCCGGCCCACAAGCCGTGGGCCGGATCAGACCCAACCCACACCTAGGTGGGTCGTGGGCCGGGTTGGGTCTAGTTTCAGACCAGGGATCAGAGAAGTAGGCCTGACCCACTCAGGCCCAGCCCAGCCTTGAACCAGGCAGGACGGGTCACGGGCCTGAACTGGCCCGGCCCACGCCCACCCCAAAGTGTAACTATGTATATTCTTCGATATTTGAAGGCTACACTAAGGAAAGAAATTCTATATGAGGACTTTGGGTATTCCAAAGTTGTGGGACTCACATATGCTGATTTGGCTAGATCATCAAGTGATAGTAGGTCAACTTTAGGATTGTGTATTTGGTGGGGGGCAATTTGGTCTCATGGAAAAGTAAGAAGCAGCATGTTATTTCACTTTCAAGTGCTGAATCTGAATATAGAGCTATGGCTAACACGACAAGTGAATTAGTATGGATAAGTTTCCTTCTTCAGAAATTGGGATATAAATTTAAGGAACCTATAAAGCTCCACGTTGATAAAAAGACTGCTATTTATACTCCTAGCAATCAATCTTTCATGAGTGAACAAAGCATATTAAAATTAATTGCTAGTTCGTTCGAGAGAAGGTTTAAGAAGGGGTTACTATACAGTGCGTGCGAAGACTGGTTATTAGTTAGCGGACATATTTACTAAGCCTTTCAGGAGGACTCACGTGCAGCACATTTGTACCAAATTGGGCATGTAAGATTTATATGTTCTAACTTGAGGGAGAGTTTTGAAAAGGTCAAAGGGAGTACTTACTATATATTTGGCTATAATACAAATATGAGATAGATATCTCACTTATTTTCTCCTCAAATCTAATCCAGTCTTTCTCAAGAACATTGATGAGCAGTAGGTTCTATTACCAAATATCCTAACTTTTGTCTCTATAACTACCTCTCCTCAGTGAAACTAGGCTCATGAATTAGCTGCACATCTGCATGGTGGGTTAATATGATGCCTAAATCACCTTCACAAAATCTGATAGAAGTGTAAAAGAAGCAAATGACACCTTGTGGATCTCCATTTTATCGAATATGGGAAATATCTTTTAATAGTCTAGTAAGGCATACTTTTTAGCCCCATGAACTACTTTTAACATACTGGCAAGATTCGAAATATCAATGTATCCTTCAAGAAACTCTAGCAAAATTATCCTACTACCATGACCGATTAACATTTTGCAATTCCATATTATTAAATAGATTAGGGTTTAGGATAACTCAATCATTCATGGCTCAAAATATGCAAAATGATCATTCTATACCGTCCAATGGTCATTTGTTACTTCCATACCACTAGCGTCATTACGCTTGCACACCTTATAGATGCAGTTCTATAGTTACCATTACTTCTTAGTTTTCAGTCCATGACATGATTGGTGCGGATCCAGTGTCCCAAAATGCATCTGTGAACTCAATTAATAGTAACTAACAAAAAAATATACTTTGATCTCTATTTCCCTTGGACTTACTAAAACAATCAGGAACTTGAACTTTTAACTCTTCTTGTAACTACTATAGGCCTACATGTTCCTATTGGCCATCTTCTTAGCTCTAAATTAAGGCTAAGTGGCACTTAAATACCTTTAAGTTTCACACTCTTAGTTCTTATATACCCTCAATTGTATTTCATAGCATTTATATGCCCTGAGTTGGTCAAAATTGGCATATTAATACCCTATGTTTTGCAAATGTGACAATTTTTATTTAAAAGTTCCCATATAATATTTAAATGTTGATCTTATAGTTTTTTCTCTATTAAGTTTGTTGAATTTATTGTTAAATTTTTTAAAATTCTATTTTTAAAATAGAATTATGATACATTCAAATTAGAATTTGGGTAGGTTTAATAGTAGTTTAATAAATATTAATGGTTAGAAAGCTCTAAAATTAACATATGAATCTTATATGGGAACTTTCGAATAAAAATTTTCACATTTGTAAAATATAAGGTATTAAAGTGCCAATTTTAACCAACTAAGGTTATATAAATGCTACAAAGTACAACTGAGGGTATAAAAGTGCTAAAGGAGTAAAACTACAAGGTATTTAAGTGCTATTTAGCCCTAAATTAAAAACCATAATCCATTTTGGTGTCATTGTATGTGGAAATAGATTCTCCTTGTTAAACTCTTAATGACATGATTAATATCTGTATCCATTATACTTAACCAAACATCCTCATGATTTTGATCAGGTTACGCTCTTTAATGTTGTCCATGAAAGAGATCATTCCTAATTTTTTTCTTCTACATTATTATCACATATACATCTCATATCCTCATTCAACTACTTCTCAATTATTCAAACAGACAGAATAACGCTTGATGGGAATCCTTGAAAATTTTGTGAGAAAGAAGAAAAATATGAATCACATTTTAAGATGTTGAGGATTTCCCAAAGATTTGAGTTTGATCATTTGAGCGTAGATTAGATTCTCATGAGATTGAGTTAGATTCTCTGAGATTAGATTGGATTGTTGGGATTTTTAGTTTCCCTTTTCATGAGGATTTTGTCAGGATGTTTATTTGATTTCTATTTTCTTCCTTAGAAAGATTGTTGCATTTTGCTTTCTTTAAATAAGGGATGTAAGCCTCTTGAGAGAGCAGACTTGATTGAATAAGAAATCCAGATTTCTAAAATGGCATGTGATTTACAATATGGTGTGAGGCCCCTTTTTTCAATTAAAGTCCTATTTATTCTAAGCCTTCTATTCTAAATCTTCCTCAAATCTTAACCATGAAATCATCTATTCAACTTCTTCAACCTCCAACCCAACTCCACACACAATGCCGACTTCAACCTTCGCAGCTCTCCATCCTTGACGACTTCCAACCTCACATCCTTCTCCCGCTACGATACAACCAGCAACCACTACCTCCTCCTAGCATCCTCGCAGTGGATTCCTTTGAGGCAATACATCAACGTTGAATCCTGAGCACTCCAACAACTTCATCAAAGTCCGATCAGCCATTGACAACTCCAATCAGTCCTTACAAACGCAACCAGAGATCTCTACTTAGGTATAATTGGATCTGATTACTTTGTGCTTGATTATCTATTGGTTTAATCTCTGGTTATTGTTGTTTGTTGTCCTCAGGTGCATAAGGATTCAATCTCGAAGGCATTGATCTCTCTGATGTCTCTTTTCGTTGGTTCAGTCAACTCGTTTGCATAAGGCCTTAGGATATAGTCTTGATTTTGTCCCTTTATTATTTGGTGTGACTTCCTTGCACCTTCATTTGATCTCTAATCTTCACCTTGAATCTGATTGTATCTTTTGCATCTCTTGAGATTTATAGCGAATTAATTATTGGGGTTGTTTATCACTATAATTATGGATCTTGTTTGACTGATTGTCACGTTACATTGTGTTTGAATTGCATTCATTACGCAGGTTGTGTCTTTTAGACCTTTTCATTCATGCTTAGTTGCATGCATGTAGTGGTCGTCTAGGATTTCATCTGCCTAATTTTTTGATTCCATTTGCATTAGCGATTTCTCACATTTTGTCCTACATCATGTTTGGTATCAGAATCTAGGATAGATCTGTTTATGCTAAGTAGTGGTAGGACCTTTAGGAACACTATGGATAATTCCCAGAATGACATACAAGCACAAATCACCGCACTCACTGAAGTCCTCAACAAGTTCATGGAATATCAGGACGCTAAACACGAACAGATCACTGCATGTCTAGATCAGTTAGACACTCAATTTCGTGAGCCACAAAATGACCCTTTAGTTAGGAATGACAGAAGACTTGTTAGGGGTGATCATGGGTATAGACCCCAACCTGTTAAACATGATGTGTGTGATAGGCCACATAGGGCTTATGATGGGTATTCAGATTCTAACGACACCCATTTTAGGTATAGGGAAGACCCATTTAGGTATAAGGAAGACCATATCACTAGGTAAGTGATGATAAAGGCTCCATTGTTTGACGGTAGGCACGAACCCTAAGAGTTTAGTGATTGGATAACAGACATGAACCACGATTTTGATTGGTATGATATATCCAAGTCATAGAATCCAATTTGCTAGCATGAAGTTGATAGGATCGGCCAAGATCTATTGGATCTCAATCGAGAGACAGCTGGCTAGGACACATTAGATCCTATTGAGACGTGAGATGAGATGAAAAAGAAGCTTAAAGAGAAGTATCTCCCACCCTCATATCTAGATAGATTGATAGATCAGCTATCCACGTTATGTTAGGGAAACTTATCCATGAAGAAGTACATTGACAAGTTCGACGACTTTGTGTATCGTTGTAATGTTCAGGAAGAACCTCAGTTTGCCCTTTTTAGATTTCGCACTACATTGAGAGTTGATATCCAGTGTGACTTCTATAAATGAGGCATATCATTTGGCTCTAGAAATGAAGTGCTATCTTAAGACATCCACCTACAATAAGTTCACATCTCCTGAAGGGGACCAGCCTAATTGACAGTTTGATAAAAATGCTAAACCTGATAACACTGTCACTCATGATCAAAAGGGTAAGTTTGTTACTAGTGACTCATCCAAGCAAGACCCCAAAGGACCTAAATGCTATAATTGTCACAGGTTTGGACGCTCCGCTTACTAGTGCCCCAATAAGAGTCTATTTGTTGATGGATCATCAAAGTTGCATAGATACGACAAATTTGTAAAAAGTAGGGTACGGGAACACGGCTGTATATATATAAAATAATTCACTTTACATCAATATTGAATTAAATACCTATCGCATTTTCATATTTTTTGTTATGTAAAGTGGAGAGGCCGATTCCGTTAATTACCTCAAACTTCGGATCTGTTAATTACCTCGACGTCGAGCAGAGGCACCGATTCCGTCGTTGAGGGGCCGCTTTTCGTCGTCAAGACCCTGATTTCTGTCGTCGAGGCTGCGATTTTCGTCGTCGAGTGGCTGATCTTCATCGGCGAGTGCCTGATCTTTGTTGGCGAGGGCCTGATCTTCGTCGTCGTAGCGCTGATGACGTCGTTGAGGTCCCGTCTTCCGTCGTTGAGGAGCAGATTTCTGTCGAGTGTTTGATCTTCGCTGTCGACGGGCTGATCTTCGCAGTCGAGGGGACGAGATGAAAGGGAAAGTAAATATTACGCTGCGAGTTCGGGTTGTTGGGCTCGAGCAGGTAACTCGATTGACCTATTTTCAATTTCAGACGCCTCTTTTCGCCTCTGAGCCGTGTCCCTAGCGTTTGGGTGCGGATCCGCACCCAAAACGCACCCGACACGGGTACGGGACCAAATTTCCCGTGTCGAGGTATCACAGTGGATCATACAAATCACGAGGATGATACTGATGACTCCGGGGTTGCCGAGGAGATTTATGCTCCTGATAGTGGTCCTAGCGACATCGAGGATGCGTTAGCAAATACTACAACCCATTTACATGTCGTTAGGGGCCCTCTTAGAGATGAGGAAGATTGGCGTAGGACTAATATTTTCACACCCACATCAAGAAAGAAGATAAGTTCTATAAATTAATGATTGATGGAGGTAGTTGTGTGAAGATTATCGCCAAGTTAGCTATAGAGCGAATGAACTTAACAGTTGTACCTCACCCACAACCATACAACATCACTTAGATTGACAAGACTGCACATCCTGTCACCCAGTGTTGTTTAGTGTCTATCCAGCTTTCAAATTGTTAGGATCGTATCTTGTGTGATGTCTTACCCATGGACGCCATTCATGTATTATTAGGTAGGTCATGGTTGTATGACTTAGATGTGACCAGTTTTGGGAGGTCAAACACATATACATTCAAGCTTAATGAAAAGAAGATTGTGTTAACTCCCTCCAAACCAAAAGCACCCTCAGATAATAAGAATTGGTCAGTCATTACCAAGGCTAGTAAGATGCATGTCCATCTCTCAAGCAAGTATATGTTTTTTAAGAAGAGCAAGGAGGAAGGGATTGTCTATATGATCGCCACTAGCTCTGGCTTTGCTAGTGAGGCTTTAGATTTTCCCCTGAAGTTTGTCAGATCCTCACTGATTTTAGTGATGTCATGCTTGATAAGGTGCCTGATGAACTTCCTCCCCTTAAAGACATCCAGCATGCCATAGGTCTATTTTACCCAACTTACCACACTATAGGATAAACCTCACAAAGCATACTAAGCTTAGGTGCTAGGTAGATGAGATATTGCGAAAGGGCTTTATTAGAGAGTTCGAGTCCTCGTGTCATTCCTACATTGCTCACCCCAAGAAAGATGGTAGCTGGAGGATGTACATGGATAGTAGAGTCATCAACAAAATCACGGTCAAGTATAAGTGTCCTATTCCTAGGCTTGATGATCTTTTAGACATGGTCGGGTCTCGTATCTTCATGAAGGTAGATCTTCGTAGTGGGTAATATCAGATCCGCATCCGCGAAGGCAATGAATAGAAGACTGCCTTTAAGATTGAGGACGGATTATATGAGTGGTTGGTCATGCCCTTTAGACTATTAAA
Source organism: Asparagus racemosus (assembly GCA_037177215.1). Lineage (NCBI taxonomy): Eukaryota > Viridiplantae > Streptophyta > Magnoliopsida > Asparagales > Asparagaceae > Asparagus > Asparagus racemosus. Next base: position 9,860,405 of record JBAKGM010000002.1, on the reverse strand, counting down.
TGCTCCTAACACTTTTATGAGGGTTATGACTTAGATTTTGCATCCTTTCTTAGGCCAGTTTGTGGTCGTCTATTTTGATGACATTCCGATCTTTAGTCAAACCCGAGAGGAAAATCTTCTTCACTTGACACATGTTTTAGACTCTCCAAAAGAAAAAAGTCTTATATCTAATTGAAGAAGTGTGCTTTCATGTCAATGGTACACTTCTTAAGGTTTGTCATCACAGTTGACAGTGTAGTAGCAAACCCCGACAAGGTCAAGACCATCAGGGTAGCTTACTCCTACTATTCATGAGGCCAGGAGTTTCCATGGGTTGGACACCTTTTATAGGAGGCTCGTTAAGAGGTTTGGTACCATTATGATTCCCATCACGAGTTGTTTTAGGAAAGGGAAGCTTGAATGGTCTAAATCTGCTCCTAGAGCTTTTGAGGAGATTAAGGAGAATCTGACTAATGCCCTAGTCCTTCGCCTTCCTAACTACTTGAAAGTATTTGAGGTAGCTTGTGACCCTTCGAGAGTGGGTATCAAAGGCGTGTTGAGTCAATAGGGTCATCCTATCGCTTTCCTTTGTGAAAAGTTGAATGAAGCTCGATAACGCTATTCCAATTACGACCAAGTTTTACGTTGTAGTGCAGAGTCTGAGATATTGGCATCACTATTTACTACCTATGGAGGTCATCTTATACTCCAACCATCAGACCCTACGGTACTTGAATTCTCAAAAGAAGTTAGGCTCACCGACATGTCAAGTAGGTTGAGTTTATAGAGTACACTTTTGTTCTCAAACATTGTGCACAAACCCACTCATGCTTTCAATAGAAAGGCCGCCACTTTGCCTTCCATGAGTGCACAAGTGGTAGGATCCGATCGAGTCATTCAGGACTACTCTACTTGTCGAGACTTTGGTGAGATTCATGCCTCTTCGTGATCATCTGATTTGGAAAATGTATGCAGGAGCCGCTGGACCTTTGGTCGCAATAAGACGATATTAGTTGAGGATAGATTTTACTGGCTGAGTGTCAAGCAAGAGCAAGATGTAGCGAAAGGTCACAGTGTCGAGTCTGTCAGTTTGCTAAGGGTAGGAAGCAGAACACGGATTTATATGCTCATTTACCTACACCTTTTGCTCCATGGCAAGATGTTAGCATGGACTTCATCCTAGGTCTCCCTTGCACATTCAGGAAGCACGAGTTGATATTAGTTGTAGTGGATCGCTTTTCAAAGATGACACATTTCATTCATTGCAACAAAACTACAGATGCTTTCCATGTCGCACACATCATTCTTAAAGAGGTAGCTCGAATACACGATCTTTCTAAGAGTATTGTTTCAGATAGAGATGTGAGGTTCACGACCCACTTCTGTAGGACACTCTGGAGGAAGCTCAACACTTCATTACAGTTTTCAATAGCTTACCATCCCCAGACTGATGGCAAACTGAGGTGGTGAGCCGCCGTCTAAGAGACTTATTACGGTGTCTAGTTAGTGATCATTTGTCTGGATGGGATTTGGTGTTGCTTATGACAGAGCATGCATATAATTGTTCAGTCAACAGGGGTTGAGTCCATTTGAGATTATTACACGTTATCGACCTAGTAAACCTGTAAACTTACTACTAGTGCCGTTAGGAGCTAAAACCCAGTGCTTTAGCTGAGTCCTTTGCACAACATTTACATGATTTGTGTACAATGAGATTTGCAGACAGATAGCAATAAATAATGATAATTATAACTTCGCTGCATATTCTCATAGATGACTACAGAAATTTTTGGTTGGAAACATGGTTATGCTTAAGACAATTTTTCAAAACCAATCCTTTTGAGATTTATTTTTAAAAATCAGCCTATTTGAGATTTATTTAGCATTTTCGACCAAGTTTCAACCAGCTGGCTGAAACTGGGTTGAAAATGCGAAATAAATTGCTAAAACTTCACGAGCTTCAGAATCCCGTGAAGTGAAGCTCGTGAAGTTTAGTCCTTAATTAAACTTCATGGGATTCTCAATCTCAAGAAGTTTAGAATTAGACTAAACTCCACTAGTTTGTGAATCCTAGGGAGTTCAATATATAATTTCAAGCTCAAATCTAACATGATTGCAATAGTTAGCTAAGTGGTTAGCTCAAAGAAAGCTAGACTTCAATTATTCAAGTGGACTTGAGTTCAAATCTCATCCTAACATATTGTTTTCCTTGAAAAGTAAAAAAATTTACTATGCTAGGATTCGAACCCTGTGCTTCCCATCCAAGCCTTATAAGCTAATGCTATAACCACTAAACCCACTACACATAATTGCTTATTTTGTGTAGTTTGTTAATATAAACTTCACAGGATTTAGAATCTCGTGAAGTTTAGTAGCAGATAGAGCCAAGCTTTTTTGTTTAGCGCTGATTAATTAAGGACTAAACTTCATGGGATTCTAAATCTCGTGAAGTTATCGCAACTTATTTAGCATTTTCGACCCATTTTCAGCCAAGTGGCTGAAACTCAGTCGAAAATGCTAAATAAAAGATAAATAGGTCGATTTTTGAAATTAAAGTTCTAAAAGATTTAGTTTTGAAAATTTGTCCTTATGCTTAGGGTTGCACCTGTGAGGTTCCCTAGGGGAGCTGCAAGGAAACTGCATGCCCAACGTATAGGTCCATTTTGAGTTCTAAGGAAGATTGATTCAAATGCATATCAGTTGGACATCCCACGGGATTTCGGCATCAGCCTGGTTTTCAACATCGAGGATTTGACTCCTTATCATGCACCTATGAACTGTCCGACAACAATTCCAGAGCTTATACCCTTAGATTCAGTAGTACCATAACAGATTCTAGCTCCACCACCTATGCAGCCGAGTAGACGTCCACCAGAGGAAATCGAGGATATTTTGCAGGATGAGATTGTTTCGACAACAGACGGCGGTTTTTAGAGATATCTAGCATGTTGGCACAATTGACCTGATTCAAACTGCACTAGGCTACAGACTGAGAACATTGAGTAGCCCAACCTGGATTATACTGGATACTTATCATCGCCATCATTCACCAGAGGCGAATGTTCCGAAGCCGGGGAGAGTTGATGGGAATCCTTTGAAAGTTTAAGTAAAAGAAGAAAATATGAATCACATTTTAAGATTTGGAGGATTTCCCAAAGATTGAGTTTGATTCTTTGAGACTAGATTGAATTTTCATGAGATTGAGTTAGATTCTGAAAGATTAGATTGGATTGTTAGGATCTTTAGTTTTCCTTTTTATGAGGATTTTGTTAGGATGTTTATTTCATTTTCATTTCGTTCCTTAGAAAGATTGTTGCCTTTTATTTTCTTTAAATAAGGGATGTAAGCCTCTAGAGAGGGCAAATTTGATTGAATAAGAATTTCAAATTTCTAAAATGGCATGTGATTTGATATGGTGTGAGGCTATGGGTATGAGGCCCCATTTGTCAATTAAAGTCTCGTTTATTCTCAACCTTCTATTTTAAATCCTCCTCAAATCTCAGCAATCAAATGATCTAAAACATCTAGTCCACCTCCACACACAATGCCTTCTATTTTAAATCCTCCTCAAATCTCAGCCATCAAATGATCTAAAACATCTAGTCCACCTCCACACACAATGCCAACTTCAACCTTTGCAGCGCTCCATCCTCGATGACTTCTAGCCTCACATCCTTCTCCAACCACGATACCACCAACTATTACCTTCTCCGAGCATCCTCGCCGCAGATTCCTTTGAGGCAGCACATCAACGTTGACTCCTGAGCACTCCTACAACTTCACCAAAGTCTGATCAGCCATCGACAACTCCAATTAGTACTGCTAAACACAACCAGAGATCTCTTCTTAGATATAATTGGATCTGATTACTTTGTGCTTGATTATCTATAGGTTTAATCTCCAGTTATTATTGTCTGTTGTTCTTAGGTGCATAAGGACTCAATCTCGAAGGCGTTGATCTCTCAATCTCTTTCCATGGGTTCAGTCAACTCGTTTGCATAAGGCCTTTGGATTCAATCTTGATTCTGACCCTTTATTGTTTGGTGTGAGCTCCTTGCACCCTCAGGTAATCTCTAACCTTGACCTTGAATCTAGCTATAGCTATTGCATCTCTTGAGATTTGTAGCGAATTAATTATTGCGGTTCTTTATCACTATAATTATTGATCTTTTTTGACTGATTGTCACGTTACATTGTGTTAGGATTGCATTCACTATAATTATGGATCTTGTTTGACTGATTGTCACGTTACATTGTGTTAGGATTACATTCATTCCTCAGGTTGTCATTTAGACCTTTGCATTCATGCTTAGTTGCATGCATGTAGTTGTTGTCTAGGATTTCATCTGCCTGATTGTTTGATTCAACTTGCATTAGCGATTTCTCACTTCCTATTCTACGTCACTGCTGCTCTTCAAGTATGCTTTTAAGTATAACTGTAAGGCATTCAAATGTCACAAAATCCTCATTGAACCACTTTTCCGCTTCAGTCTTTCTGCTCTACATCTAAATCTCCTCATCCTTTCAGTTTTTCCACTATGATGAAAGATTGATCCTATGTAATGGAAATGGCCACTCTTTTTTTTTCTTTTATAGAAACATTGATAAACGTTCAGTTTGTATTTTTTATTGCTTAACGGCTAAAGTTGTAACTCATACACAGATAGGCAACAGAAACATAGCAAAGAGTGCAACATCCATGACTGACATGTGCCATACGTTGACACTCTAACATGCATGAGACACTAAAACCATAAAAAATTGCTTGTCACTGTTAGGTTGGCATTAAAAATAATAAACGCTTTTTTTGCTGAACACGCTAAGAACAAGTCAAGTTTGAAGAAGAAATAGTCGTGAGAGTATTGTGAGGGAGCAACAAGAATATGGTTGTAATGTAATGCTTATAAATCAAGCTTGAAGCTCTTGGCAATATTTTGTCAACCTGTTTAGAACAGAAGAGAACTTGATAGCATGTGAATGTGTGTATGTATGATTTTTTCACTCTATCTCAAGGATTATCCACTACGGTCTACCAGAATTGATGTTAACATTAACTGTAAGTTAAAGTTTAAGAAATCTATACTTGTTACATAACATATAGTGGCTGATACACTTTTTCTTAAAATTTTGAGAAATATGTTTATCTTTCGTAGTTACCATTTTTAGTATAGCAAACAATAAGCATAGACTCAGGCCTTGGAAAGAAGGTCCTTGTCATCATCACGGTAGATGCTAAGCTAGAGGGAAAAAGGATCTCATGTCTCCTTCTTTAAATGAAAAATAAAATTATCCTATAGAGAAAATTATCTTAACCAATCTAGGCATTACCTCTACACCACAGAATTAGGTCAATAACTAGTCCAATTTTTTATCCTCCTGTAGGTTGAGTTGTTACTCACATCAAAGAATGTGAAGTTGAGAAGAGAATATATTATACACTACTCTTTGCAGAAGAGACAAAATAATTGATGGGCTTATCAACCTTTTGTCAACCTCTGTTATCTTCTCAAAGTTTTGCACAAAGATTTCTGTCTTTTCTTTTCCCTCTCCGAATTTCTAAAAGCCAACAAAAGGAACTTAGGTTCGATAAAACTTCCACTTGTTGTGCACACAAGGAGAGAAAACATATTTGTGTTGTTTCATCCAAGGAATCCAGCAGTATAAATGACCTTGCATGAAAGGAGGAAATCTGTCTTCTAAGGAAGCAGAAATGTACCTCAATCCCAATATCAATCTCAATTCTATTTATCAATCTTATAGTTGAACATTGTGTATTATGGTAGAGTTTCGTTTATTCTCCTATCTGCATTTATTTATTTAGTTGTTAATTGTTTGTGCTTCTAGATTTACTTTATGGGTTTCCAACAAGTCAAAAATCAAATTCGTTAGGTGTTCAAATTGCTTCAGGATAAACATATAGCATAATAAACATGGGTGCTTGATGTAGAGTAGTTTAACATAGCTCTTATCAATACTCAAAATATTCAATAGTTTAATGAGTTATCTTATTCAACTTTTAGGGTGTGTTCGGCAATTCCAAAATATGATTGAGTTTGAACTAGTTCTTGCTTAACTAGGCTAGAGTTGGTCCATGTAGGGGTTGGTTAAAAAACAACTAGTTTATGTGCGAAAATTTGAACTAGAAAAAACTAGTTCAAACTTGGCCCAAGATTTGCGAAACTAAAAACTTTTTAAACCACATTTGTATCCACTAAAACTAGATCTTTATCCACTAAAACTAGTTCTTTAGAGTTGCCAAACACCCGTAGTTTGAAGCAAAGTAAGCTGATGTTGAACACAACTTACCATTAATTTGTGTCAAATAATCCTTCGTTCTGTCATGAATCTATTAGCAGAAAATTTTAATTTGCTTACAAAAGTAAGTATTGACTTAAACATATTAGCACAAAGTTTTATTTTCTTACAAAGGTAAGTATTGAATTCGCTGATCTTAAAAATCTTATGGTATTATTAGTCATTAGTTATACAAAATATTCGCTGCTAACCTATAATGACAATTTCATTTCCAAGCACTATCCAAACAAATGGGTTTCATTGGTTTGATGAATAGGTTCATGTTGTACCCCTTATTAGATTTGCATATATACCTTCAAACTATTTCTTGTCTGTAGATTTACCCTTAAAATCTGCATATTTTCTAATCTACCCTTACATTCTCACTTGTTGGATTTCAATACACCTCTTATTCAACACTGTTAAAATTCATATGGGTTAATTAGGTCAGTGATATGTAGATTTTAGAGGTAAATCTGCAAATAGGATAAATTTGAGGATATATAGCAAAAAAAAACCATTATTTTCTAGGGAGGGAGAGTATAATTTTGTCATTTTACACCTCAGATATAACGATCTTAATAATGAGAGGGATACTTCAACTTAATGTCAAAAACGTAGAGTTAAATTGGCAAGTATTCAGATTTAACTGAAATCTTCAAATAAGAAAGATTTGGGGGTATATCAATAACTTCTTTTTATTAAGAACAAGTATGCAATTAGCCCTTTAAGATCTCTTTGCATAAATGTTGAAGAAACTAGAGATCACTCATTTTTTGTGTACATCTTTAGCAAAATTTTGTGGCTGAAAACTACTGATTATGTTCTTGCACATCATATGCTTTGTAACTGGAACATGTTAATACCATGGTTTTCTAAGGAAATGCAGTGGCAAAGGAGTCAAAGCTCAAATTTTGAGGGTTTCATTAGTTGCTTGTGTCTATATGGTGTGGGCTACTAGAATGATGCTATATTCAGGAAGATTCTTCATTTTTGAAGCATCAATTCTTTCTTAAGATCAAATTGAGCTCTATTCAGAAGATATCTGGTACACTGTGTAACAAATAATGGTCTAGTAGATTATGTATATTCCCTGAGTTCATATCACAACATGAAATGGGATTGTGAAGGGAAACAGCCCACATGTTGAATCATTCAGGAGCTATCAGATGTTTTTGAAGCAGGGTGAAGGGAAGCTGGAGGGTTTGGCTTCTTTCTGTCCTACTTGTAGTTTACAGTTTTGAGGTGGTTATACAAAGTTTCTTTTACATGGAGTATAGATAGGGTGTTTCTTGATGTAATTGTATCGATTTTTTTCTTTGTTTCTCTGATAAGTTATGTATGCTTATCAATTTGTTCTTGGAGGAAGAGATTGTATATTTCAAGTCTGTACATGTATTGCTCACTTTGCTATTTGAATCAAATCTATCATTTAATACGAATATTTTAATGTTCTATAATTTGTAAATCATTAATTAATATCTAAATAATTTTGGGGTGCTTGTTTCTATCAAGCAATTCCACGATATTCTTATTCCATAACCAGATGCTACAATCAAGTCAATGGTAACTTATTTATCATCTCTCAGGTAAAAAACAAAATGAGCGAATCTATATATATTTCCATTTATATAGATATTTATATGTATACCATAAAATGGAAATCTTTATAGATGATGGGATTGGGCTTCACGCACTGTTCTTGCTTTATAGCATTAGGAGGAAGGGTGAAAGAGAAAAGATTTATCTCATTTTGTGGAAGGAAGTATGGAGTGGATTTAGTTTCCTTTCGCATCTTTCTCACTTTTCCTTGTAGCGGAACTCTTTCTACAATTTACTTAGGAGGTCATTAAGTCCCTAGAAGAGCTTCCGCTCTAGTGTCTATTTAGTACGGAGTGTGATTTGTTATCATCATGTACTTTAATGAGTTAGAGCTTTAGTTGGAGATGTTTTATAAGGACTTGATTGTATTATTTTTAACTTGTGTTATTTATATTTAATTAGAGTGTCAAAGATTAGCGGGAACTTACACGGCCCTGATGTGCTTAGAAGTTGTTAAGTGGCAAATATACCTCTTATTTTAGTAATATAAAAATTGCCTTATTTCATAGAGATAAATGTAACTAATAATTTGAATGAAAAAGAAGATATTATTAAAAAAACGTGAGGTATTTTGAAATACCTCTTTCTCGATTTTTCCCCATTCATTCCCATATTATTCCTCGAGCAATGGACCTAAGAGTCAAATGCAGTCATACCTGTCAACTAGGCCAAGTTGAAGATGATGAAAGATGACTCCTTAAAATTTTGTTCCATTCCCTTTTCTAATTACTGTTGGTCACTCCATTCCTTCAGCATTAGGCCCTCCTCAAAGAAGCTCTCGTTATGCTCAGATATTTCTCCCTTGGTTTCTAATCCACCTAGACACATTTCATCTCCGCATGCAATTTTTTTCTTTTCCTAGACCATCTCTTAACTCTTACACATTCTATCTTCTCTTCCCATTTCGATTTTGGGTGTGCCTTGTGGCTTGATTCTGGGGGTTGAAGGCACAAGCTAGAGCTAAGGGTGAGGTCAGAGATTTTGGGGAGAAGGATTAAACCCATCAACATCTGATTAACCTATCTTCAACCCTTTTTCCCTCCCCCTCTTCATTTAGAGACAAAGGAAATGCACATATATGGATTAGAAATCGAGGGAGAAATCTCAGAGAGGATTGAGGGTTTTCGTTGAGTGATTGGACTTGAAAGAATGGAGCGTTCAGCAATGATTATAATAAAGAGTAACGTAAAAGTTTAAGGAGCCATCTTCACTATCTTCAATTTGGCCTATTAAGCAGGTTATGTTACATTTGGCTCCTAGGTCCCTTGTCCATCAAATGGTATGAGAGAGAAATGGGAAAAGTTTTGGGAGAGGCATTTCAAAATAACTCATATTTTAATAATATCATCTTTTTTCCTTCGCATTAATAATCGCAACTCTACAAAATACGGTAGTCTCTATATAACTAAAACAAAAGTCATGGTTGCCACTTGGCAACTTCGTAGCATATCAGGACCATTTTAACCACTAACCTTTGAGACTCTAATAAATCATAAATAATACAAATTGAAAAAAAATGCAACCAAGCCCCTATAAAATATCTCCAACAAAACTCCAACGTTCACTAAAGCACATGATGATAACAAATCACACTCCTTATTAAATAATTCTGAAGAAGAGGTTCACATTCTATGGAAGCAAGGATTCACCTCAATCCCAATGTAGTTCTCATCTCAATTTCTCACTCTTTTAGTTAAAAATTTTGCATTTTTGTACTAGAGTTTTGTTATATTATGCTACCTGCATTTATCTAGTTAGCCATTTTTATTTTTCTTCTTATTTCATTTTATGAGTTTCCAATGGGCTAAATTACACTAAAAAGCCAAGAACTTTTAGCATTTTGCAGTGAACCCCTAAAAATTTCTAGAATCGCACTAAATCCAAGGTTTTAAATATCGGTTATCGGGGATTTATCGGACGGTCAAAATCCTTATCGGATAGCGGAAATCGAGGTTATGTCAGGGATAAGTAGCATTTATCGGAGTGATATACTGGATGGTGTATATATATAATATAATAACGAAAAAAATGTAATCTAACCATGCTTAATGAAATATAAACATATCTTGCATTTGTTAGTAATCCGCTATAGCAGTTT
>JBAKGM010000002.1:9833329-9850332 GCA_037177215.1 Asparagus racemosus | reverse complement strand
GTTTGGGCGAGTTTCGACTTCATGAGGAACAGTTGTCTTAGGTGAAGTTTCAGAAGTTGATTTTGGCGAGTCTCATTAAGTCGGTTGTGCGAGGCTCAGCCTAGGGGTAAATAACTCAAGTTTTGAGTATTTAGCGAAGCTCATTTAAGGCGAAATTCCTGGCGAGGTTCAAGGCTAGAATCTCGAGCGAGGTTAAAGGTAGAATCTTCAGCGAATCTGATAATGAGATGTTCAGTGAAGGTTGTTAGCGAGATACTTAGTGGACCTGGGGGTAAGATCTCTGGTGAAGTCCATTGTGAAGACTTCTTGTCAATGCTTCTCAGCTCTCTTTTGAATAAAAGAACTCTCTTTCCCTCACTTTAATCTGTGTACGATTAACGTATCGTAGTTACATTGTTGTTAGGGATATTTGGGCATCAAACTGACAGAGGTGTAGTGTTAACGTATCAGGTTTTTGATGAAATTGACACTGCTCAGAGGTGTAGTGTTAACATGGCAATTTAGGATTAGGACTATTCAGAGGTGTAATGTTAACATGACAGTCAAAGGGTATTCGACAGAGGTGTAATGTTAACTAGTCAAATGAACGGGTCCAAAGGACGACTACCGTTTAGAAGTGTAGTGTTAACTTAATGGTAGGAAATCGATGGAAATGTAATGTTAACTAATCGATTTTTTATAAGAGCGAATCGAAAGAGGTGTAATGTTAACCAATCGAATTTAATAAGATAAGTCGACAGAGGTGTAATGTTAACTAGTCAACAGAATCAAGCCGATAGAGGGGTAATGTTAATGTATCAAGTTTGTAGAATTAGTACTGTTCAAATGTGTAATGTTAACATGACAGTAGGGGGTATATTTGAAGTTGACACCATTCAGAGGTGTATTGTTAACATGATAGTGATGATGTGTTTGGAGTTGACACTGTTCAGAGGTGTAATGTCAACATGATAGTGATGGTATGTCTGGAGCCAAGCAGAGGTGTGGTGTTAACTTGATGACTCTCTGAGGATTTTGATTGGGTTTTGGATCAGGAAGATCGATATTTCTGGTTCAGAGGTGGAAACTTAAACATGACTAGGAATTCTGTGGGGACATAAGATTGGCCACGATCAAGGGTAGCATTTCTTAAGAAATTTTCTGTTGATCGGCGCCATGAGCCTATTGCTATTTTGGTCAATTAGGCGATATACTCTATTTGAGTAGACTGTCTTCACTACAAATGGATCTTCCCATTTGGGCTAAAATTTACCTTTAGTCTTATGCGTCATAACCATGGGTTGACGAACGGCTAAGACAGGGTCACCCTCTTTGAAGGATCATTCTTTGACTCTCCTGTTGAAGGCTTTCGAAATCCGTGACTGGTAGATCTTGATTCTTTGCTGAGCTTGAAGTCTTAGCTCATCTAATGCTTTTAATTATTGGAGGCGCTCTTGGTGATGTTCTTCGGTGGACATGTTTGTGTTCGCGGGGAAAGTTGTGTCAATTATCATTGCAAATGAATCTGTTACAAATTTATTTTTTTACAATGAAATTCAAATAAAAATCGCCTTTTTATAAGGCTTACAACAAAAACTGAAAAAGATCACAATCTTTCTACCCTAGTTCAACAAACGCGGGATCCGTTTATCGGATCCTCGCTTACATGGGTGTATTTGCCTGTATCGGGGACTCTATTCCGTCTGTGGACTGCCGCGTGATCCGATCTAGGTGCTAGATTTATGGATCTGAGGTGTTTATTTCACGAAGAAAATAAAAAACTAACGGGGATCAACTCACGAAGGAGATGATCGCCGGAGTGGGTAAAATCGACGAAGCGAAGTCACGCACTGACCCTATGATTAAGATGAAGCTTAATCCAGAGGGTGGGATCGTAGATCTGACCTGGACTCTTCTCCTCGCCGTGTAGTTCTGAGTCGGAAGACGTTCTTTGCTTGTACGGGATCTAGATCAGGCTTTTTTGATTTTGCAGAAAATTTGATCTTTACAAAAGCTCTCAGAAATCTCACCTAGAGGTTCATAATTTCCAACCAGTCAAATGAAGGCCCCCCTCTCGTATTTATAGGAAAGAGAGGGGGGGTTTGGGCTGAAAACACCAAGGTGTCTCAGCCTTGGCTGAGGCACTACTTGGTCCTTTTTTCGATGTTTTTCGGTGTTGTTTCTCCCGATCGCATCGCCGTCTTGTTAAGTCCGTGTCCGATTGATTTTCTCGCTAACTCGAAACTCAATCGGTTCAATCCCGTCGACAGGTTAAGTTCGGTGGTCTCATCAACATGCGAGTCTGGTGATTTGTCCGATCTCGATCCTTCCGGTAAATAAACTTTGCAAAAGAAGAATGTGAAAAATAGGCACCAATAAATATTCTCTTAAAATCCAAGGTGGTTCTATCTTACTAAGCTTAAGTTGACTGAGTGATTAAGCTCGAGGAATATTTCCATACTTAATGACCTAACCTCAACTGGATTGGGATTCATTAGCCCAAAACTCATTAAATGGTCACTTAGAAAGCTCGATAAAGTAGAACAAAATCACCAAGAATAAAGAGTGTAAAAAAAGAAAAGAAAAAATACTAACAATTTTTTTATATATATAGTTATTTTTGTATATATGTTCTTGAAAAAAATAAATTGATTAAGAGACTTGAAAATTGTTTAAAACAAAGAGTTAGCATTTTTTTTCAAAACTTTTAATTAAATTTCTAAGTTAGACTTAGTTTTGTATAATTATAATGAAAAGGTTTTCTAAAATATTTACTTTGAGTCATACATAAAAACATTTTTTTGAGTAAAAACTAGCTATAAGTGGATTGTTTAAAGGCATCAAGTGAATTAATTATTTATTGACTTTTTTAAATTGGTGAGTTGACTGAATTTTATGGGTTTATTCACTACAAACCCTCACAAGACTACAACTCGTCCTCTAAGGTGACCTAGGAGTTTAAAGGCTTATTGTATGTGCTAAATACAACCGCGATTCTGGCAAAAGTGAGTAAGGATTTTTCTTTCATTCCTTTTTATTTTCTTTCTTTGGTAGAGGAGTAGCAAAAGTTTAGGTGTGGGGGTATTTGCTCATCACAGTTTTATTATATTTTTTTATACTCTCATTGTCTATCTTATTTAAATAAATAAGTCACTAATAACATGTTTTATCTTAATTTACAAGTTAATGAAGAATTAATGAATAAAAGCCTAAAAGAATCAAATTTTCTAATTTTCTACCATTTATTGAAGCCCGGGATCATGCCAAGCAGCCTATAGAAGCTGAAAAAAATGAAATCAAGTTAAAATTATATTCAGGATGATTAGCTGCAAAGAAACGACGAAATCTCCCAATTCGGAAGGCGAAATTTAACATATAATATATAAAAATCACCTATCTCGATGAAATGAAGCCATCTAGTATGTCAGATTATCAATACTAGTATCGATATGAGTATCAATACTAGCATCAATACCTGTATCGATACCAGTATCAGTAGTGGTATCAATACTAGTATTAATACTAGTATCGATATCATACGTGCAGTTATGAACCAAAGACTGAAATTGTGCAACTTGGGGATTAAGTTTTTTTTCTTTGCATATAATAACACCCACTCTCTTTATCTCTCCACAATTGTCACTCTTAATTGTCCACACAACACACAACTTAGAAAACCAATTTTGATTATCTCCTGCAACACCTTTCTCGTGGGATTCGACATCTTTTATAGTATAACTTGATAGACGTATTCTTGCAACTAGATTTTATTTATTTCCTATCTCTCCACCAGGGCCAAATCTGAGAAGAGGAGCTTTTGGAGCCTCACCGCGGTCCTACCTGAGACGCTTCGGGCTCCTCTTGTCGTAATGTCAATATGGCGGCCTAAGTCTTATCCGCATCGATCGGAGGAGTTCGAGAGATGTCGACCACCAGTAAAACTGAGGTGTCGAACAAATTCTCACTCCGATTAGACCCAGTGTAAACTCGAACCCTATCAAGCCCACGCCTCTCCTCGTTCAAGAGTAGACCCGGCCTCAGGACATCCTTCTTGATCTTGGGCCAAGCTGAGCAACCCAGATCTAGATCCGCCCCAAAGACTCATATAAACTTCTTGTTCCAGTCCTTATTCACTCAGGAGGGTTCGAGACCACCTTAAAGTTGTCCAGGTTTTGAAAGTAGAAATGGCCCTTGTTCTTGTCGACCTTGAAGCTGATCAGATGGCCGAGAATCCCTAGAGTTGGCTCAACTCCCAACTCGATCACAATCACGATGAAACCCACCAACATGGCTATAGAGTTCGGTTTGATCTAAGATCGCGAGACCTCTAGAGCCTCAAACGTACGACGGAGGAAAGGGTGGAGCAGAAGATGCAAACCATACTCCAAGTGCTTGATATACATTAGAGTGATGTTACTACTGTGATCATACACATCATGGGTCTTCTCCGGTGCTGACAATGTGAATGCTCGGGGAACATCGAACCTATCGTAATAGATCTCGAGCATCATCGAATGCACCTTAGAGTGAAATTTCTAGAGTAGGTTGATCCGAGCCTTGTTACGAGTAGCGACCACCAAAGCAGAATAAGCCATTTCTAGTCCAAGAGATTGTCGAAGAAAATGATGGAGATGATCGGAGATCACTTAAATTGCAGTAAAAATTCTAGGGTTTTGAGAGTAAGTAAAACTGCCCCCTGGAAAGAGCCCGCATATATATAGGCAAAGAGGTGGACATGTAGCGAAATCATGATGGTTGACTCAGTCATTGATGGATGGCTAGGAAGGATTCTGGAATTCGATGCGACCATTCAAGAACCAAAGCACCATTCTCTTTAACCGTCATGCATTTCCTGCTTAGAAATCAAAGCAACATTGGTGCACAATCCCTTCTGACATTAAAAATGTCATGTCAATAGTGACCCATCAAGGACCCCTCATAAATGCGCCTCAGAGCTCCAACGGGCGACGGTTTGATTTCACTCAGACTCAGCCACCCAAGTTTGAGTGAAAGGGGCCAATATTGTATCACAAAAATGATTAAGTGTTAATCCCACCCAATGAGATAACACGTGTCCCGAATTAACTATATACCAAATCGACTCGGTCCCATGCAGGACAAGTCAAATAATGCCATCACTCTACCCTTCCCAAAAGGAGCCGAGTCAAAAAGCATCCTCACTTGGACCCTACTATTAAGGCCAACTACGTGCCTTTTCATTCTGCAAGACTGAGTCGAAAACCTCTCAATCCATAGTGGCTGAATCAAAATGTATCTTTTCTAGGCCCTCTCGCAAAGCCGAGACAAAAGGTGGTCTCTCTTGAATCCCTCATCGATAGCCAATCACAATCACATTAAATGCATAGTCGGAGTCATCATTACATCCCTGCTGAAAGTCTTAATGCCTCACCAGACTTTATTAGCACCTTATTCCCTCTGTCACCGCCATAATACATATAGGGATGACTCGGATCACCCGATGCTGACACCTGTACAGTACTAGCTGACTTAGCTAACTGCATGGACTTGGTCAAGATTACACAAGTACTTTTTAGATTCTACTACAAATAGGTGCATCGCCTACTGCATGAAGGTACATAAAATTTTTGCCCTAAAGCCTATAGTACTTATATTATTTCCACTTAAGTTCAACACTAACTTGACCGTCGGAGGAATGTCCAACTCCGACCCTCTTATGCATTGTGTGTGTGCAGGATCAAGTCCTCTGCTCAATTATTAGCCACCAAAGAAAAAATTGAGGGACCCTAAACATTCTATAACCGACTTTAAACCCCAAAGTTAAGTATTTGACATCAACAAAAATCATTGGAGGCTGGTCCCATTTCTAAATTGGCTTCAGGAGAAATGTACCTGAGTCCACATTTAGTTTGATTATAATAGTCAACAGCCTCTCCTTTGGGTATGAAGGAGATTAGAGGAACTCTCAGTCCTTGATTGAAATTCAATCCTTATTTTAGAGCGAAGTCATACCCCATTTTTGCCATTATATGCTGAGATTGCTGGATGTAGTGGGAGAACTCTAGAACTCCTTTGGCTTCCTCATCCGAGCTTGATAAGTGTGGTCGCAGCTTGACCTTTCCAAAGACAATAGGATTTCGGGCGCCTACTTTAGCTTGGACCGGAAGGTAGCATCCTCTGAGTCACATAGTTACTGATGAGTTGAGTAAGACTTATTTATAGGCATGTACAAAGTTAGTTCTAACGCTAGCGTAGACATCAGAGCTTCGACTCTTGAACTTTCATACTCAGAGTCTAAAGACTAGTCATAAGCAAACTCGACTTCATTAAGATCCAATAGCCCTGATTTTTGGTTGACTGGTTGGTACATTGTTCCTCATGGGTAATTACAAGTGGTTCCATCTCCCAGATCGGATTATTGCTTAGATCTGGCTCATCGTCCGCTTCATTACGGCTATCTTCATCATTGGGAAGAACAATCTCGATTGTATGATTATCATCATATAAGAGAGAGTCGGTAAAGTAATTCTCCACCCCCTTGAAGGGATGCTTTTCAGCATCAACCTTTTATTGAACCCCCTGCTCATCGATGTACTTGACGCATTAATGAAGTGTTGATAGGACGATCATGTTAGAATGGATCCACGATTGTCTGAGTAGAAGGTTGTTGGGTGTTTTGACATCAATGACATAACATGTCACTTATATTTTTAAATCACTGATCTGACATTTAAGTAAAATCTTTCTAAGGGATCAGCTACTGTTAGAGTTGAAATTGAAGATGGGGTTGGTAGTCCTTGAGACCTTGTGAAGAGGAATACCCAGAAAGCTCAAGAGTCTCTACAGGATTATGCTCAAAGCAGAGCCTAGGTCGATGTGAATCCTCTCGGCCTTCACCGATCCCTCATACCCGGTATAGTAAAGGGGTCCGTTGTGATGATGTCCTTTGTTAAGCATGCCATCAAGAGTGAAGGTGATACAAGGTGCTTGTCGTTGACATTGATAGCACTGCATGTGCTCTTCCTCCTTGGGTGGCTCGGACATGTTGGTGAGGAACGCATCACTGTTGTTCAAAGCTTCTTTGGAAGTCTCCCTCGTTTCCTTAGACAAATGTAGAAGTTTGAATAAGGTTATACGAGCTAGCATATTGACTAACTGGGTCATGATATCGTATCGGAATGGGGCTTTAGGATCGTATGAGGGATGCTGTAATACCTTGTCAAACCAAGTCTCTTTTTGCTTGGTCAGCTCGGGTTGCTTAGAGGGTCCTAAGTAATTATAGTTCTTCAAATAGTCTCGGCTGGACCTCGTCCCTATCATGACAATTTTCTCTTCCTCTGAGTCAGTGAGTGAAGAGACTCATAGGGATTCCTCTCCGATGATTGTAGAGATGACGTTGCAAGATTTCATCTTGCATTTACCATTTGACTTGGACATCGGAAGAGTCCAATGTTCATCTTGGAAAAGGTCGGGATATACCCACATAATTTCTCCTCTTGCTACAGTAAGAGGAACCACGCATTGGCTTTGTTAGTTTTGTTGGTCATGATTCACCACTTCCATCCTTGCAATGGGAATAAGAACAACTCCGTCTTGGGCCTAAATTTCTGGCATGGAGCCAAATTGAAGAGTCACCATGTTGCAGTGACTTTCTTTTGCTCAGACTTGAGCTTGAGGATTCCTGACTCGACAAAGGTCTGTATTTTATCCTTAAGACTGTAACAGTTCTTCGTCAGGTGTCCAACCATTTTGTGGTAAAGACAGTAGTTGGGATTGTTAGTCTTTCTGATTTCTTTAGGGCACCGGGCTTCAGGAAGCTTTTTTAGTTCATTACCCTTCTTGAGGACATAGAAGATAGCCACCGTATGCTCATCCTTAAAGGAGTAGTTGCGTTGAACGTTCTTCCTTGGCTCCTTATTCTGGCTATCAGATTTGTTGACCCCAACCGCGAAAGTCTTTTTGGCTTTCAATTGGGAAGACTATCCTTGTTTGCCTTTGTTACCCTTGAAATTAGTGTGGGATCAAACTTGTTAAAGCATTCTGATAATTTGTCTGTTATCTTAGCTTGCTCCATTAAGTCTTTTCATGTATAGGCCGTGACAGCATCCATATGAGCTTCTACACAACCTACGGTATTATATCGACAAGTTTAGAGTAGCATCATCAATGGCATATTTCGACACCACAATGTCAGATTGCGAAATCGCTCAATGAATTCCCTAACTGTCTCATTTCCTCTTTACTTCTTAGAGAGGATTTGAGCATGGTAACATCTTATTGTTTCTCATGGAATTGTGAGAGGAACTTAGATACTAAATTAGCCCAGGACTTGATTGATCCCTCAGGCAGATTTTGAATCCAATCGAAAGCTACCCCCTGAAGGGTACCAATGAAAAGTTACACCTTAATAGCATCATCACCCACTACATTTCTAGTTTGTTGATGGAAATAGTAAATGTGTTGGTTTGGAGAATCTTTGCTATCAAATGTATAAAATGTTGGTGGCTTAAACTTTATCAGATAGGGCACCATGTCCCACTCGATGGGATAAGGTTGGGTGGTTCAAACCTTCTTCAGCTCAGTTCGCTGAGAAAGAGCATTGAGCTATTTTTGGACATCCTTGAGGACCTTTGCCTCTTGACTTGGCTTAGGAGGCACCGATAATTATCATCCTAAATGATGAGAATCTGCATCTTCTTAATGTGTTTGTTCTTTTTTGGGGAGAATTCAATAATTGGTTGTTTCCCCTTTGAAAAACTCGGACGAGGTTGAGAAGTTGCCATGAGCTGACCTATCATCTTTTACAATCATTAGAATCGCTCTTTAGAAACTTTTCTTTGAGCTTCCATTTGTTGGAGAAGATCTTCTCGCTTCGTCATATCCACGACCCATTGTTGTTCTTGACTCGAGCTAGGAGTGACGTTTAATGCTATGGCAGAATTAGCATCACTAGCAGTGGGCTGATAGACTTGAGGTAGAGCCCACGATACTAGTGTTTGGAGGAGGGAATAGTCAAAAGGATCATAGCTCTTTGTCTTGATCTGGTGTGGCAGTACACACGATCAGTCTCTGGCAATACGCTTCTGATGCCAGGAGGGTATCTTGGGTCGGACAGACTATCCACATCTTCCTCCTGATCTCTAGAGATTACACTAGTCGTATTGACTGTGAATTCTTGGAGTTTACCCTTTTGGGTACGTCGTCGTCTTCTGATCCTAATCTCTGAAGGCTCAGGATTGTGACTAAGATGATTAAATACTGATTCCTTTTCAAGAATAATTTTGCATTAGTAATTCTTTTGAACTGCTGTGACTACATCCCTACATCCCTAAGGGTCACACAATGCTGACATTGGCGAGCTCTCTTCGGAGATAGGAACTCTCTCAGATCACCAGTAGTTCCAAGTTGATTTGAACTAACTTCACCACTTTGGGCCTGGCATATGAACGTCGCCTATGAAGACATTGATCTGACCTTCACTTAGCAAGGTCAGACGAATCACCAAAAGTAATGTTATTCCTTTGCGAGAATTTGGATAAGTGGTTACCCCCATTCTTTGCTTCTGTCGAGGAAGCATAGCAAGCATCGCGATATACTTTGAATCAAACCCCCAAGGGAGTTGTGGACTATGTTGAAGATCAGAAGATGTGAGAACGTCTTCACCTTTGCTCGAGGCAATGGTCGATATTTCTTCACTCTGGGTGAAGTTTGTTTGGCTTCCAACGAAGTTCAAACCGTCTTTGGTGAAGGTTGCCTTTACACATGCGGGGGTCAATTTAGACCTTAGGTTCGCACTGTGATGAATTTTGCGATAGCTTCTCACAATTTTCATCGATGAATGGTTTGAAGAAATGAATTTCTCAAACTTCACTTGGTCAAATTCTATGACCAGCGATTCAGCAAAAGACCTAAGGGTCTTAGTGTCAGACTGCGAAACAATTTTCTCATTGGAGAAGAAAGTAGTTCCTAGCAGAGTCACTGTCTTGTTTCAAATTTTTTATATTATAATTAACTCATACTATAATAATAAAAATACAATCAAAACTAAGGAAAAATTATATTTCATTGGGTTCTTTTCTATGTGCCGAAGGAGCATCCATCTTGTACTCCATTGACAGTCTGACTAAGACGATGGATCTCCTGCTGTTGGGTCTCTGATTTGATTACTTAGAAGATAGCTCAATCTTCTCTTAGAACCGAATATCAGAAAAAAAAAGGAGAGAAAATATTAATTCCACGCGTGTATGGGGTGTTCGATCTCTTAGTAGGTCATCCTTGAGTTGGTGATCCTCTAAATGAACAATCTCCTCCTCCTCTTATAGGCTAAGCGAGAGAGAGAGAGAGAGAGAGTTAATGACCTTTAATTATGGATTAAGTGGCCATTAAAGTAGGAGATAGTGGGGGTGATTATCCCCTTGAGAATAGCTCTCAAACAGTTGATTGGCAAAATTCACTAGTTAATTGGTTGGCGAAACTCACTGAGAGTGTTTGGGCGAGGCTCACTTAGACGTGGTTGGGCCATCACTTCTGAATCATGGGTGACATGGCCCACATGGGTAGCTGTGGGCCAAATTCACTGATATCAAACTGCGAACTTCACGTGGCTTATGTTTGACTTGTTTGGACTGAGTCGAAGTGGGTTATGTAGCGATGTTTGCGTGCTTGTTTGAGTGAGCTTCTCTCTAGCCTGTTGTGGGCTTGACTTTGAGCCCATTTGAAGTGTTTAGCCTATGAGCGTTCACTTTTTAGATCCAAGTTGAACATTAGCCTAGATAGAATATATTTTAATCATCCGCATCCAGCTTTTTAGCTACCAGGATTGTATCTGGTGTGAGTCTTACTCATGGACACAACACATGTATTATTAGGTAGACCATAATTGTACGACTTAGATATGACCAGTTTTGGGAGGTCAAACACATATACATTCAGGTTTAATAGAAAGAAGATTGTGTTAACTCCCTCCAGACCCAAAGCACTCTCAGATAATAAGAACGGGTCAGTCACTACTAGGGCTGGTAAGAAGTATGTCCATCTCCTAGGCAAGAGTTAGTTTCTTAAGAAGAGTAGGAGGAAGGGATTGTCTATATGATCCTCACCACTAACTCTGCCTCTGCTAGTGAGTCTTTAGATTTCCCACCTAAAGTTCATTAGATCTCACTGATTCAAGTGATGTCGTACCTAATGAAGTACCTGATGTACTTCGTCCCCTTAGAGACATCCAGCATGCCATCGATCTAGTGTTGGGGTCTACTCTACGCAACTTACCACACTATAGGAAGAACCCCACATGAGCTCAGACCCCAGGTAGATGAGTTATTGCAGAATGGCTTTATTAGAGAGAGTTTGAATCTTTGTGCCATTCTTGCATTACTCACTCCCAAGAAAGATGGTAGGTGGAAGGATGTGTGTGGATAGTAGATCTGTCAACAAGTCACAGTCAAGTATAGGTTTCCTATTCCTATGCTTGATTATCTTTTAGACATGATGGTTGGGTCTTATATCTTCTCGAAGGTAGATCTTCATAGTGAGTACCATTAGATCCGCATTTGCAAAGCTGATGAACGGAAGACTGCCTTTATGATTAAGGACGGATTATACAAGTGGCCGAACATGCCCTTTGGACAATCAAATACTCCTAGTACTTTTATGACGGTTATGAATCAAATTTTTCATCCATCCTTAGCTAGTTTGTGGTCATCTACTTTGATGATATTTTCATCTTTAGTCGAACCTAAAAAGAATATATTCTTCACTTGACATAGGTTTTTGAGACTCTCCAAAGGCGAATTTTATGTCAACTTGAAGAAGTGTGCTTTTATGTCATCATCTGTACACTTCTTAGCGTTCATCGTCACTTTGACTATGTAGTAGCTGACCTTGACAAGGTCAAGACCACTAGGGAATGGCGTACTCCTACTACTATTCATAAGGCCAGGAGTTTTCATAGGTTGGACAATTTTTATAAGAGGCTTGTTAAGGGGTTTAGTACCATTATGGCTCCCATCACCAGTTGTCTTTAAAAAAAACGGGGAGTTTGAGTGGACTAAATCTGCTGCTAGAGATTTCGAGGAGATTAAGGACAAGTTGACAACTATGACAATCCTTCACCTTCCTTACTTCTTAAATATCTTTGAGGTAGCTTGTGACACTTTAGGAGTAGGTATTGGAGGCATGTTGAGTCAAGATGGCCATCCTATCGCTCTTTTTAGCAAGAAGTTGAATGAAGCTCGACAATGCTATTCCAATTATGACAGAGAGTTTTACGCTATAGCGCAGAGTTTGCAATATTGGTATTATTATTTACTACCTACAGAGTTCATCTTATACTTTGACCATCAAGCCCTATGGTACTTGACTTCCCATAATAAGTTAGGGCATTGACAAGTCAACTGGGTTAAGTTTATACAAGAGTACACTTTGTTCTTAAACATTGTGAAGGTGTTCAGAACAAACTCGCTAACGCTTTGAGTAGGAAGGTCAGGACTTTGTAGATCATGAGTGCATAAGTGGTAGGATTTGACGGAGTCATTCAGGATTACCCTACTTGTCAGGACTTTGGTGAGATTTATGCCTCTTTGACAACGAGACCTCCTATTATTGTAGTAGATTTCACCACTGTCGATGATTTTCTCTTGAGGGGTAGCCACTTGTGCATTCCCAACACCTCCCTTCATGATCATCTAATTTGGAAAATGCATGCAGGAGGAGCCGCAAGACACTTTGGCTGAGATAAGACAATGATATTGATTGAGGATAGATTTGACTGGCTGAGTGTCAAGCGAGATATAGCGAGAGTTGTGTCACACTATCGATTCTATCAGGTTGTTAAGGGTAGGAAGTAGAACACAAGTTTATACACTCATTTACGTATAACTTTTGCTCCATGGCAAGATGTTAGCATGGACTTCATCCTAGGTCTCCCTCGCACATTTAGGAAGCACGATTCGATATTGGTTGAAGTGGATCACTTTTCAAAAATGACATATTTCGTTCCCTGCAACAAAACTACAGATGCTTTCCATATTGCACACCTCTTTCTTAAAGAGGTAATTCGATTGCATGGTCTTCTTAAGACTACTATTTTAGATAGAGATGCGAGATTCATGAGCCACTTCTGGAGAACACTCTGGAGGAAGTTCAATACTCATTACACTTTTTGATGGCTTACATCCCCAGACTGATGGGTTGACTAAGGTGGTGACCCCAGTGTTGGAGACTTATTATAGTGTCTAGTTGATGATCATGTGTCTGGGTAGGATTTGGTGTTGCCTTTAGTAGAGTTTGCATAAACTAGTTCGCTTAATTGGTCTACTAGGTTTAGTCTATTCGAGAATGTCACAAGTTGTCAACGTAGAAAACCTATAGACTTACTACCAGTGCCATTAGGAGCTTGACCCATTTCTTTAGCTGAGTCCTTTGCACAACATTTGCATGATTTACGCAATAAGATTTGTAGATAGATTGTAATAAATAATGATAACTATAAGTTTGCTACAAATTCTCATATATGATGGCAGGTATTTTCAGCTAGAGACATGGTTATGCTTAGAGTTCGACCTGAGAGGTTCCCTATGGGAGCTATGAGGAAACTGCATGCTCGACATATACGTCCATTTCAAGTTCTGAGGAAGATTGGTTCGCATGCATACGAGTTGGACATTCCATAGAATTTTAGCATCAGCACAGTTTTCAATGTCTATGATTTGACTCCTTATCATGCACCTGCGGACTATCCAACAACAATACCATAGCAACCATAGATTCAACAATACCACAATAGATTTCAGCTCCACTACCTACACAGCCGAGTAGACACCCACCAAAGGAGATCCAGAATATTTTATAGGATGAGATTATTTTGATAGCAGACGATGTTTTTTGGAGATATCCAGATTGTTGGTGTGGGCGACCTGATTCAGATTGCACTTGGCTACGGACTGAGGACATTGAGCAGCTCAATCCGGATGTACTAGATGCTTATCATCACCATCATTCACTAGAGATGAATATTTCGAAGCTAGGGAGAGTTGATGGAATCCTTAGAAAGTTCATATGAGAAAGAAGAAATATAAATCACATTTTAAGATTTGGAGGATTTCTCAAAGATTGAGTTTGATCTTTGAGATTAAATTGGATAGTCATGAGATTGAGTTAGATTCCTAGAAATTAGATTGATTGATAGGATTTTTTTTATTTATGAGGATTTTGTTAGGATGTTTGATTGATTTTTATTTTGTTCAGTAGAAAGATTGTTGCATTTTTGTTTTCTTTAAATAAGGGATATAAACTTCTTGAGAAGCCAGACATTGATTAATAAAAACATTGAGTTATGAGAATTCTCTCTTGAGCATGTGGGGTGTTCTTGGTATGTGATTTGTCCCATTGGGGTGTGAAGTCCTGGGGTGTGAGAACCCCTAGGTGTGAAGGCTAGCTAGTTATCAAATCTCTCCACTTTACAAATTCCAAAGCCCTCCCCAACTTAATCCATAACTTGAAATCAGCACCCCCCCAACCCACCATCTGGCCAACAAATAGCCCCAAAAACCAACAAAATAGCCCCAATTCCACATGCTCAGGATATTGTTCATTCTGTGTACAGTACTCGTATTGTACATCCATGAATTGTAATAAAAATTACTGTTTATCATGGAGTACACTATCGTTCTGCCAAGCCATTGACGATTCTCTCACCTCTAGATTGAAGTCTTCTGCCCATTCCTCATCACAAAGGAGAAAAGATCAGGGAACAATTGCTGTAGAGTTAACTCACCACACCATCTGTCCTTCCAAAATCTAATATGGGTTCCATTACCAAGTGAGAAATTAATTTCTAGCTAGAATGCATCCCAGCAATTAGCAACTCCCTTCCAAAAGCCTGAACATGTTTGAAAATTTCTAGGTGTCAGGTTCCATAGTCTAGATCTTGAACCATATTTATTTGACAACAAAGAGGCAATAGCGCCTGAGGATTGTGCCAAGATTTTCCATCACCAACATGCAACATTGCCTTGTTCATATCCCAAGGTTTCACACGCTAAGAAACTAGGTTGTATCCTCCCTTGCCTGGCCTATTATGTTTTTAGAGAAACTTTTTTTCTAATGTTGTACCCTCTTTGACAACAAAGAGGCATTACAGCGACAAACATGTCTCCAACAAACTAGGTTGTATCCTCCCTTGTCTGGCCTATTATGTTTCTAGAGAAACCTTTTTCTAATGTTGTACCCTCTTTGACAACAAAGAGGCATTAGAGCGACAAACATGTCTCTAATAAACTAGGCTGTATCCTCCCTTGTCTGGCCTATTATGTTTCTAGAGGAACCTTTTTCTAATGTTGTCGATTCTTGCCTGAACCCAACGTGGCATCTCAAAGTAGAAAAGGAAGTATAAATGTGTAGCTGATAAAGATGCAATCAATAAAGCCATTCTCCCTCCTAAAGATGGAAGTTTCCATTTTCACCCTTTTTTCTTAGTCCTCTCAATCATGGGAATCTAATTTTTTTTCCTCAGTATGCCTGGTCTGATGGGAATTCCTAAAAATGTTAGTGAAAATTCTTTATAGGGACAATCTAAAATTTTCTCAATCAACATTGTGTTGATATTCCTCTCTCCTAAGAATAAAATTGATCTTTTGTAAAAGTTAACTTTTAGCCCTGACCAAAGCACAAACTTATACAGATTTGACAATGATAGCCTCTGCTACATTTCTTCTACCAAACAAAAGTGTGTCGTCCATGTATTGTAGGTTGACATAGGCATTGGTATTCCCACCCACATCCAGACCATAATAAGTGCTTCTTCTCTTGTCTTGTTAAGCAGAATGTTGAGCATCAACAACTAAAACGAATAGCAATGGTGATAATGGGTCTCCTTGTCTAAGACCCCTCTTGTATATGATTTCTCTATTAGGTTCTCCATTGAGTAGTATGCTAATCTTTGCTGAGAATAAGTAAGATTTAATCCTTGCCATCCATTTTGGTCCGAAACGTCTTAGAGAGAGGAGCTCCAAAAGGGAATCCCAGTCCACCATATCATATGCCTTTTCTAAGTCTAATTTAAGGAGACATCCTTATTTATTATACTTATTACATTAGTGTATCAACTCTTGTGCTATGACTACTCGTTCAAGATATATCTTCTTGCCACAAAATTAGAGTGGTATTCACCAATCAAATCTCTAAGTTTTGTACTTAACTGATTTGTAAGAACCATAGAGATGATTTTTATGAATCCGTTTAGGAGGCAGATGGGCCTAAAGTCACATACGTACTAGGGACAAGAGATTTTAGGGATGAGAACAACATGAGAGTAGTTAATCTTATCAAGCATAGTCGTTCCCTTAAACAATTCC
The DNA here is from genome assembly GCA_037177215.1 of Asparagus racemosus. Taxonomy (NCBI): domain Eukaryota; kingdom Viridiplantae; phylum Streptophyta; class Magnoliopsida; order Asparagales; family Asparagaceae; genus Asparagus; species Asparagus racemosus. The sequence goes on along the minus strand of JBAKGM010000002.1, from coordinate 9,834,022 downwards.
GACATCAATAACATAAGGTCATCCTTGATAATATCCCAGAATATTTTGTAGAAGAGAATTGGAAAACTGTCTAGACCTAGAGCCTTGTCTGTACCTAATTGTCAAACTACATGTTTTTCCTCCTCTATTTAAAAATCTCTATCCAACTCTCCCAAACTATCATCTCTTCCCTAAGGATTGTTTGCAAAAGCAGACCTTAAGATGTTTCTTAAAAAAAAGTCTTTGAATTATGCTCAAATTTTTCTTTAACATCTTTTTTAGAGGAGAGAATATTGCCCGTAACTTTTAATAGATCTAGTTGTGTTCCTCAAACTAGCGGTCTTATCAGAGAAGACCGTGCTTAGGTCTCCCTTCTGTACCCATTTACATGTTGCCGTTTGACGCCACAAGATTTCTTCTTTCTTGTAAATCTTGTTTATTTGAGATCTATTGGCTTGAAGCATGTCAAAGTCAGACTCTGACAGAGGGCCTTGTTCTTCAATTTTTTCAATCGGTCTATCTTCTTTACGTGTTTTTCCTTCAGGACAAAGATATTACCAAAGGAATCTCTATTCAACTTGGAGAGTTTTTTCCTTGAGCGTTTCAGTTTAAGGGGTGTTTGGTTGCTTTCCTTCACTTTCCAATCCCCACTTTCCTTTACTTTTTGATGTTTCCATCACTTTCCACCCTTATAAATATCCCACACCAACCAAT
>JBAKGM010000002.1:9785398-9800368 GCA_037177215.1 Asparagus racemosus | reverse complement strand
CCCCCCCCCCCCCCCCCCCCCCCCCCCCCCCCCCCCCCACACCTCCTGAATCACTTTCTTAAAGCTCAAATTTACTCTACTCTTTGCTTTGCTAAAGGTATATTACCTATAGAGTATCTAGAAATGCCTTTTATTTATAGGGCATATCTTTAGGGGAAAACTGCTAAATCTGCTAAAGTACTTCTTATAGCTTTGGGCAGAGTTTGTGTTGAATATAAAAATAATGGTCTTAGAATTATTTTTATTTAATTTTGTTTTGCAAAATTGTGGAACATTGTTGCATCTCTCAAACTTTTATAGTTGATACATCTAAAGAAAGACCTGCTGGGGATCAAATGAATCCATCAAAACTCTCTAAGAAGACATGATATTTGGACTGTTCAGGTGAGAACTAGTGATTCTTGGCTATAGAAGCAACTGTTGAGGATTAGAGATCAAGCTATTGTGCACTTTGGTGATGTTAATATGCTCAAAAATACTATTCAATCTTGTTGTGTGGGAGGAAAAATGAAAATATCTGCCCTGTATTATTCCACATTTCCTCTTCATCCCCTTGTTAACTTGTCTTTTATTATTTGGAAGGTCTCAATTACCATAAATATTCATTTATACTCTTGCTCGCTCTTCACTCTAAGCTGCTCACGCCGGATAGAATATGCCACATGAGATTGCTTTTAGAGAACAAATGTGTACTTTGTGATCATGAGTATGAAGAAAGTCTTCAACATTTATCCTTTTTGAGTGTTCTTACCCTGTGGATATATAGAATACCATGACTTGGGTAAAGTTCAAGTCTTCAAATTTATCCTTTTTGAGTGTTCTTACCCTATGGATATATAGAATACCATGACTTGGGTAAAGTTCAATTAGAGATCTTGTGATTGGACAGTTATTAATTGGTACAGTAATAGGCTTCAAGGAAGAGGATTTGCTTAGAAACTCAAGAGATTGATATTAGCTGTGGTGGTTTATATGGTTTGACAAGCGAGAAATCTTTGAATCTTTCAACACAAAATAAGTGGAAAGAAAGTCTTATTTAAAGTTATCAAGACGTATTTAAATTTATCAAGACATCTATTTTCACAGTTTTTTCTACATTACGTTGCCTAATTTCCCGCCTAAAATGACTCACGGCGGGGGGAAAAATATCCTGCTTAATTTGATCAAAAAAATCTATTCCTTGATCCCGCAGATGAGATCTCAAAGCTCAATCTTCCGAAGGATCAATTGATATCCATCGTACTAATATCCCTCCTGTGCAAGTCACATGTCTTTTTAATTTGCAACGAAAAAGTTTGCCGGTGACTAAATCAAAGTCTGCTACAGTTTGTATTTTGAAATCATTCAGTATCTGCTCAATTTTAGAATTGAAAAGTCTGTTGACAATCCACTTTTTATTTATCCTCAAATATTCTTATTTTCAGATCTATGACTTCTATGATTGCAGTTGATTTTTTGAACAGATGTGAACTACTGAGAGAGACTTTAAATTTTCTTAGGTTTAGTTAACTCTGAAATTTCAAGTAGAGTTTAATGTCCATCTTAACTTGGTCCTAGGGTCTGTATTTCCTTAATTTTCTTTTCCTTTTACGTTTCTTTTTATGCTTTTATTCCTTTGCTAAATTTTTTATTCTTAAATTTGTTTTGTTGGTGTTAGGATTTCGCTGTTGGCCCAGACACCTGCTCACAGCTCAATTACCGTCACAAACACTCTCATTGTGCACCACCAGGGACACGAAGGGGAGAAACAGGTGCACAAAGGGGGTCGCACAAAGCTAATGAGCACAAAGCTCGGGGGAGATCGCACAAAGCGATTGACGAGAAACACCTCACAGAGATAGGGGAGAAGATCGCACAAAGCTAGGATCGCACAAAGCGATTCTTTCTTCACTTTCACAGCTCAAGCTTGCTCATACACTCACCACCCTCTTCCGCTCACCCCCACCACTCAAGCTACTGCCAAACCCCTCTCTTTATAGAGAGGGGGGCAGCCGACATGAGAGAGGGCATATGGACTGTAGGTAGGCGCCGATCTACAGTGCAGGGGGCTCGAGATGGCAGCGGTGGACTTGAGAGGGGGGGAAATCGGGAGCTAGGGTCTCATAGAGAGGCGGCTAGGGATTTCGAAAGGAGGCAGCCAACAAAAATGAGGGACAAAGGAATCGGGTAGGGGGGTTAAGAGACTGGGCCAACAAATGGGCCAATTAATTTATGGGCCAACAAAACAACAGTTGGAGTTTGGATTTGTTGGATTTGGTGGTGTATTGATAACGCTTGTGAATTGATTTTTTTTTTTTTTTTTGGGTTATTTGTGCTAGCTACAAGGAATTATCCTCACCTTCCCTCAGCTAATTAGGCTTTCACTTAGGCATCTTCCTCCTCTCGAGCTCTTGCTGAGCTTAACCTATACAAAAAGTGTTATTACTAAATTGGATTATTTAAATTAAATATGACACCAAAATAAATAACTTTCTGAACTAAATGAAGGATAGCAAGCTTTTCTGAATTCCTAATACATTTTCATATGCAAGAAATGATTTTTTTTTCCTTTTTGGTTTATGCACGCGTAAATCTGTACAGTTCACAAATTCATCAACCTTTTTAAAACTTTTACAAGCATGGAAAAGTTGAGTGCTTCCTTTCTTTTTTCTTAAAAAGAATTGGTTGTTTTCTCTAGAGATGTTTTTACTTTTTTTCATTACCATACACTTTTAAGAATATTTTTAATTTTGTGTTTGTTCGTTGCAATGACTATGATTTATCAAAAGCTTGCAACAAACCTATAAATGAGCTATGCTTATCATATTTCAATTTATTCTAAACGAATAATGTCCATTTCAGTATTTAATTGTTTCTTACAGTCTCTAGGTTTTATTTTGACGCAATTTATTTATTAATGCTACTCAGTTTGTAGGTTTCTATAATAAATCTTGATTTGATTTGATTTGATGAAAATTTGTTACAGGAAAATAGTTCTTAAATTTTATGAGAATATTTAGCTTCAACAGAAGTGCCAACTCACTCTCAATTTCTAAAACATAGATTTTTTTTAAATATTATTTAGATAATTAATAACATTCACGTATCTACTGGGTGAGTAGGTTTCATTGGTTAGTTATAGAGATTCTCTACGATCAAGTTTGTAGAGGATCCCTACCATGAATTATTTTACTTGGTAGAGAGTTATCAACAATTGTGAGTTACATTTTTTTCATTTATGCGAAATTTTAAAAATTTGAAACATTTATCCATTTTCTTAAAAAAATACAAGCTAAACACTATACATATCTGAAACTAGTTCTCTAGAATACACGTTGGTTGTCTTTTAGATGCAAAATTCAAGGGATTAACTATGGGATAAGATTACACGTCATTTTCTTAGGACTCCAATCAATATCATTGACCATTATAAAAACACATCACATGTTTCAAGTTTGGTCCCATGATTTTGGGTCCAAAATTAAATTCTCTTTGTTAATATTGTTGACTCCATGAGATTGAACTTGATTGATGAGGATCTCTAGATCAGCTTAGATGACAGAAGTAGGTTTGGGCGCCCAGTTATAGTTGAGTCTGCTTGGCTTGGTTTGAGATTACAGAAAAAGCATCAGAATTATGATGGTGGAATATCCACCAATGCCCCTTCGATATCTAAATGAGACCCTTGTCACAGAGATCATAAATAGTTGGTAAGTAGGCTAGGTTTTTAGAGGAAGATGATCCTTAACCCAGATCGGTGGTTGCGAGCCTTAGGTGGCAAGTGTTTCCACATGGCACTACCTCATTAGCGTATGATGGTATAGCTAACATATTTGTAGATTGACTAGCTATGGAAGCTGACAATTAGGAAAATTAGTTATTTAATTGAAATCTCCAAACAAGATATGTTGATGATAAGATATGATTCAAAACAATTATTTCTAATTAGATGGAACGTCAGAGGAACTAGGTCGGACTTAGACAGTGCATGATAACCGACTTGTTGATACCAGTTATCATGGACCTATATCCTTGCAAGGGCTTTTGAGTAAATCCATAGGCTATGACTGGGTTGTTAACTAAGTGCAGATGTCCCACACTTTCAGGATTTAAAATGTGTACCTAGTTGATCAAGACAACATGTCATCGTGAAGTGGTTTGGCTAACCCAATTATAAAATCCTAGTTGTATACATAACAATAGTCCCTACTCCTGAGCTGAGATGAAATTCGTGGTGGGAATAGATAAGGTTTATATCGAGTCGATGTCAACCATATGTCGTCTAATCATATTTAATGTGGTTCTCTCAGATGTGTGAGTGGGATTTTCTCTATCATGAAGATTTTACGTCGTATGTTTTTAACTTCAGCGAGATAGTCTCTATAACTTCTATTTTAACCGTGATGATTTGATTCTCTGACTCATTTAGTCAAAATTCACTCCATATTTAAGTGTTCCTAATATCTCAACTGTAGGGCATGTCGTATCTTGATGGAGTAACCCTAAATCTCATAATTATAGCATCTTTTCCAATTCTTCCTACTTATAAACAAGGTATGCGATTGTTGTTGTTGGCATAGCCACAAGTCTCTTCCATGAAAGAAATCCTCCATTTCAACTAAATTGCCATTGTTGATCTTAAAGACTATGTTTGTCGAGTGCTCATCAACCCTTCCTTTTATTAGTGAATTTCCATCCTCTCCCTGACTAATATTTCTTTTCATGCTCAAAAGGTGGTGGGGATACAAGTCATGCTGCATGATTTCTCATAAGTGGCTTTGAACCTATCATGGGCACTACCTTGGCATGTGAGGCACAGTGTCTCATAATGTGGTCAGGCCCCCTATGCTGAGCAAGGAATGTAGGACATCGACAATATGCATCATCCCTTTTGAGGCTAGAGCTCTTGACTGAGCATATGACATTTTCCCTTCTAGCAAGCTTGTATGCTCATGTTGAGTCTTATTTCTGGGGCTTGAGGGGCAGGAGAGTGTTCTGTCTTCAGATAGGGGTTCGTATGTCTAGGATATTCTTTTTACCCTCATACCTTCCTCAATAGTTTTACATTTGGTGGAGAACTCCATTTTATGCTATTTTCACTTAATTGATGAGATGTAGTCTATCCAGGTTGCTCCATGCTTATGGCATGGGGTCTCTTGAGCTAGGCTGAGCGATGAGCCCTTTAGCCTTTATTGCCTCCTTCAAGGGCTCTTCATTCTGTACATTGAGAATAGGTTGGCTTTCTTAAGGGACAACTGCCCTTAAATTTTTGCTCAACCTAGTTCTAGAGAAAGCACAGTTCTCGCGTGTGGTAAAAGTATGCAGATCTTTTGTATTAGATTATAACTTAGTCAACCCTAGTTTAGTAGCCAAAGGGTCTGACTGGGTGAGCACTGTAAGCTCGATCTAGATTTGGTCCATCTTTGGATTCTTCTGCTGAGGTCGGCTTGAGTTGAGTTTTCTTCTGGCGGGGCTTTAGAAGATTTTTCATTAGTAAGACTTCTAAGAATTGTACTTTTTTAAGAAAAATCACTCTTGATGCTAAAGATATTGTTGTAAATCCTCATGTAATGAGATCTACATCATCATTAAAAAGAATTTTCCTCTTATCTTTTTTTTTGAATGGCTTGCGACTTGTGCCTATTGCGATACTTGAGAGATTTTTTTATGGATCTGATATCCAAGCCAACAAGGCCAGTCCTTGGCTATGTTTTCTAAATTATCTTTTCAATTATCTAAAACTAGATCTGGTGGTTTGGGTTTTAATTCTTTATTGCTGTCACCCTTGTGATATCGTTGCGCTAACTCTTCGGCTATTTCCTTGAAGCCTTCCGCAAAAGATTCACCTTTTTTTTAATTTTTTTGTCATGTCTGAACCAAACTTATCTTTGCTTGATCCACTGAAGAAAATCTTTTTAGTAGTTATCCAAGATATGCTTCACAATTGGTTGTGAAGTATCAGATTCCAAGGCGCTTCACTATCGAAGTTCCTTTGGATAGGGAGGTTGTTTTTCGCTATGGGCCTAATGCTACCCTAATCTACCATCTTCAATTAGAATTTGGATTTGTATTACTAGCTCCATCCTTTTGTAGCTGAGGTCTTCAACACTATCAATATTAGCCCATGTTAGTTGTCATCCAACTCCCTTCTAATGCTGCTTGGATATATCATACTTTGCTACTGACTAGGTGTTGCGCCAAAGTTTGAGGTGTTTCATCATTTAGTGATTCACCAAAAGGAATAAAAAAGAACTCATTATTACTTTACACCTCACTGTGCTACAATGGTGAAGGTTTTCCCTCTCGGCACTAAATGTTGGAAAAGTACTTTTTTCCTTCAACGATCTTCTCCCAGTTCCCTTCCTTTTTTCTTGGTAGTAGCATCCCAAGGTTGGACTAGCCCCTGTCCTATACTAAGGTGTTGGGAGTCAAAGAATCCATCCACTAAGGAGCTGAGAGACATTGACAAGATGAAGTTTCTTCCTTTGCCCATCAACATTGCTGAGCTATTGTCAGTAGAGAACATAACCAATGTAGGAATTGTCTCTTATAGCAAGGTGCCACTTGTCGTTACAACTGCAATTATGCAATCCTTTAAGGAGGATACTCCATAGATCTATCTAAGAAAATTTTACCCAGGACGGTCAGCCCCATGTCAAAGGATAGGAGAGCTTCCATTCTTGATGTGAGCCTAACTTGTGACCAAGTCACTGGGAGTCTCATGTTACCTAGTTTTAAGCACAAGGTCCTTCCTTCATTTCCCATTTCACACTCATGTATCCCTGATCCTTTGTCCAAATTGAAGGCTTTATTAATAAAGCACATAGTCCTTATTGGCTGGTATCATGAGAAGTTAGAACTCCTTGAGATGTAGCTGGACAATTTGAAGTTGGCAGGCAAACGAGAAATTAGGTATCTAAAGGCTTCAAGAGAGATCAGGAGCTTTTTATGCCTCCCTTCTCCATGGACTCGAACAAGGACATGATGCCCTGAGGAAAGTTATTTTGAAAGGAGCATAGGAATGTGACCTGCTATACCCAGACCTACTTCAGACTAGGAGCGAGCTTTGCACTCTTTGGGAGGAGGTGGCTACTTCTCACGATAGAGCTTTGAAAGCAGAGAAAGAACTTGCTAGGGTTCAATGGCTTGTAGGACACTTTAGGTTGAGTTCTGTTGCTGACCAAGCCGGTCCGCCCTGAAGTTTCTTATACTCCCTTAATAATTTCTTCTTTTTCCTCTTTGTGACTTTTCAGTACCCTATAAATGATCTTGGGTGTTTAATTCCAGAGTTTTTATTTTTCTCTAAGTCCTGTCAATAAAGTTTTTCGAAAATATTAGTTGCCTCTTTTAGGAGAACTTTTTTCACCTCTATGTGAGGGATATGAAACTCCTTTCTGAGGTGTTTGGCCTCTAGTTGTGGACTTGCGTTGTGAGGTTGTCTTAGGGTTTTGAGCTAAGGATGAAAAATCCTTGAGGGGAAACATGGGCCTTAAGTTGAATGCATCTATAGTTAAAAAGATCTTCGTGCCTCTACTCGCTAATTTTCATCTTTTGGGGAGGTCATTGTCTGTCCTGAAAAAGATCTTTTAATGCCTCTAAAAAGATGTCTTTTTACCTAGATCTTTTGCCTCGAGCTTGGGATGAAGATCTCATAGGGAGGGCTTTATAGGTTCTAAGTCAAGGTTTCACAACTCATGATTTAGCATTGTGCCTTGTGCTGAGGATTTTTTCCTCAGGAAGTGGAAGGCTTCCAACCGATTGAGCTACAGGCTAACAACCTATGCTAGGGCCAGTTTGCCCTTTTGTGGTAGGAATTTTAGACTAAGAATTTTTTATCATGGAACAATTATTGTCCTTAATTCAAGGAGACTCTTTAGTGCTAGCTTGTAAGAAGAGGGTGTTTTATTCCTTGAATGAATAGATCAATACATGAAATGTAATAACATGAGGCGTGCTAAGCTCCCTTATGCTGCTCTTCAGAAAGTAGCAAAAATTTTAAAAATTTGCCTATGTCAAGCTCTTAACGTAAGAAAATTCGGCTCAATAGGCCCCCTGCTCCCCTTAAGAGAAGTTCGGCATCACTTTGCTCTTTTTTCCCTTGAGCTTAAATTTTGAGGGCTTGGGCTTCTTTCCTTTGCCCTTGCTGCCTTTGCGTGGTCCTACAATTTGTTTAGGATAGTAGTAGGTCAAGTTGTGAAGTTCCCTCCTAGCATTGAGGATCTGATTTGTGAGTGTCTGACCTTGACCACTTATGCCAGGCCCATTCCTTGCATTGTTGGTAAGTTGACCACCCTGTATATTGGTGATAGGCAAACATTAAAGCTATTTAGTGATGGTCATCCCAATGTAGCTTGATAAGGGGATCTCTCATTTATAATCATGAAGGTAATCATCATGGTTGGTTTGGGAAAACCGTCCTTTATCATGATGGGTAGGCTAATGTTTCATTCTACTATTGTAGAGTACCATGTAAGTCACTTGCGCGATTGCTTAGAGTTAGTTCTCTTCTATCAAATTTGAGGTGGTCGAATGTGTCTAAGAAGAGGATGTCCACCCTACTGCCAGTGTCCACCATAACTGAGTGATAAGGTACGTTTCTACGTCGGCAAATATAATAATAGCATCTTGTAGGGGTTCAGATCTGTTATCTTATAGTCATTGAACTCTATTGGTTAGAGCATAGGTGGCCCTAACCAGTCATGGACTGATCTCCTAATACCTTCGTTTGTTGTGTAGCTCTCCCCAAGATGACATAAATAATGTCAGCGAGGTTGTCAACACATTCTGAGGATTGGCGTGAGGTGGAAAATGATCAATCCAGAATTTCATCAATCTCTCGATCCTCTTGATAATTGCTTTTTTTCTTATGAGCTTCTTCTATTTGAGCTGCCTATTTTTTTCTCTACATATAGGCCCAGGTACAACCTCTAAGTGAGGTATTCAATGTCCCTTTTTAGGGCCTTACATTCATCTATTATGTGTCCAATATGATATGATATTCGCAGTATCTTCTCTTGTCTCGTTGACTGTGGTCTCCGGTCAACTTAAGTGGGTTATGTTAATGTATCCTTCCTTCTTGACCTAGAATAGGACTTGTACGACTGATGTGTTCAAGGGGTGTATATTGGGAATTTTCTCATATGACTTTTCTCCCTTTTCCTTCTGTTGCCTTGCCAACACCTTGAATCAGGCTTGAACTAGTCCTCTAGCCTTTCTTCTAACGGTTCTTTCTCCTAAAGGGATTCCTTTGTGTTCACATAGTCCTTCACCCAGTGGATGAGATCATCAAAGTTCCTCGAGGTCTTCTTAAGAAGGTCACAATGAAGGTTTTAATGATTTAGCCAGTATATCACCTGGCTATGACAATGTGATTGTATGGATCCTGAATGTTGAGGCTTTTCTTGATATCACTTGAATTAGTCCCTTATGGTCTTGCTCGGCACTTGGTTTAGTTAGAGCAACATGGCTGGGGTGGTCTTCCATTTGGTTTGGACGATGAAGTGACTGACAAAGAGGTTGTAGAGCTAACAGAAGTTGTTGATGGAGCTTTTGGGGAGGGAACTATATTGGGTCCTAGTCATACCACTCAATGTGTTTGAGAAGTATTGACACATTAGGGCTCATGCCCTAGCTATCTCCATCGCATTATGGTAGTTGCTTGAGTTCCCAATAGGACATCATTTTCTTCTATAGACTTCTACCTTCGGAATCTTAATCTAGTGATAAGGTACATTCATGATGTTATTGGTTAGGGGCTTCCATCAAAGTCATACTGTGGGTTGTCCAGGTCATAGAGCTAGTTTAAATACCCAGTAGTGGCCCTTGGTCTAACAGATTGACCAAGCTTTTTCTTGGTGGTGGTGTTTGCTTATTCTTTTAGATGGTTTCCTCGTCGGAGTTCGGATGCCATTGAGTTGGGGTGTCATCCATCATCTGTGTGCAAAACTTATTGGATCGATCAAGGCATCTGGATTGTGCCTGTCGTCAGTTTGATCATGAGGTTGTCTTGGAGGCGTCACGGGCTCATCGTTAGGGAATGAGGCCCCATTATATTCTCAAAAGCCTTTTTTATTTGTTCCTCTATAATTGCAATGGTCATGGCCTTCATCTGTTCATGTCATAGCTAGTTCTCTTCCTCATGGGAATTCGAACTACTCGTCCTATCTAGCAAGTCGCTACCTTCTGTCTTTATTCAAATCTGATCAGAGTGATGCCCCATGGTGGGTGGCAATAGCTAATGCATGATATCAACCTATAGGATTGAGTTTGTAAAATTAGACTCAATCAATAAGGGCCTTTCAATCAACTTCGATGATAGAAGTAGGTTTTCACGCTTAGATATAGTTGACTCTGCTTGGGTTAGCCTAAAATCATAGGAAATATGTTAGATTTATGATGATGGGCTTTTCACAAATGCCCCTCTGATGCCAAAGTCAGATTCTTGATAGATCATAAACAATAGGTAAATACGCTAGGGTTTTTAAAGGAAGATGATTCTTAACCTAGTTTGGTAGTCGCTAGCCTAGGTCAAACTCTGATCTTATTTTGCTTTAAGTAGGAAGGGTATTATACTGATTGTCTAGGGCAGATCAACGTCTACATGTGTCACCATCTTGACATCCGTGGTTGTTATGTTGTGTACTTTGCCCTTAAGGTTTCCTTGGCATGCAATGTATTTACTTGGGAAGCAAGCATTACCACGTGGCAGAACCTCATTGGCATAGGATGACACAGCCAACATACGTGTAGATTGATTAGCTATAAAAGCCCACAAATAGGGAGAATTGTTATTCAATTGATATGTCCTAACATGGTATGCTAAGGTTAAGGTACGATTCAAATCAATCATCTCTAATTAAGACGGTCTGTCATAGAATTTGGGCCAGATTAGGACCAAACATGATAACTGGCCTATTAACACCAATTTTCATGGACATATATCATTGCACCCAGGCTTTGGGGTCATGTCCATAGGTCACGACCAAGTTGTTTGTAAATGGGGATCTCCCACATTTTAAGGAGTTAAAGTGCATACCTAGTTGACCGAGTCAACATGTCATCTTGAAGTGGTTTGGCTAACTAACTGTAAAATCTGGGTTGTATGTATAACAATTAAGATACGAAATATGAAAAATTGGCAACAAGATAATTAAAATGAGAATAAATTAGGAGTTTACTGCATACTCTTGGCATTTTAAAGATACTATATATGTTCCGTTTTGGAGAGGAAAAGAACACATATGACAAGATTATGATCCTCTCCATTATTAAAAAAATGTAGCGGAGGGACTACCATTGATTATCTAATTGGGGGTTATGATTTTTTCTTTGAGTGCAATTAAGAATGAATACAATATGAGGACAGAGAATTTTAGATTTAGAATGTATCACAATCATCCACTAGATAATTAATAGTTAGAATTAAAAATAGTGGTCTTCCCATTATTTTTCGATAGTGGAGAGCATCCAAATTCCATATAACACTATTAGTTCGGCTTATTAGTGTGAGCTTCTTTTTATCATCTGTCGTGTCAAATTTTAATGTTAATATTGGAAAAGTCCTTTTAGTTAAGCAAGTCAGTGATCATCTTGACTAAGAGCTAATAAGACACGTAAAATGTGCAAATTCTTTAACTCAAAAAGAGCTATATGGATCTTGAGCCCTACAAATAATTCAAGGCTAAATTATAAGATTGGTATTAAAAGTAATATCTAGTAACCAAATTAAAATTAAAATTAACTCTGGCAACAATAAGGCTTTCAAATTTGACGTGACAAATTGGCCCCAAAAAGAATTTTCGGCCATAATTCTCTAACCACACTTCACGTGATCTATCATGTGAGGCTTAGGTGACATATTTCTATTGAGTTGGCTGCGATGGGTAGGCTCATTCATGTAGTTAGAAAGGAGGATTGTCATATTGGGGCAGAAAAGAGGGTGTTGTAATTTTGGGGCTTCACCTTTAATTCATGGATTCTCCATTGCATGTGATCATGGTTTCTCCTTCAAATTGGGAGCTCATCATGTTCAAATTCGGAGAATGTGGTGCGGAAGATTGAGCTTATCAAATTAGGAGCTCATCATGTTCAAAATGGGAGATCATGGATTTGGGTGGGAGTTTGAGCTTGAAGAAGTAATGATCTTCTAGAATGGAGAACCCTCAATTTGAAGGAAATGCCCAAAATAAAAATAAAAAACCTTTTTTATTTGAAAATCCCCTCTTTTTAACAACATGAATTAGCTAAATTATCGCTGTCAGCATAATATAAATATGCAACCTATGCCTCATGTAATAGATTATGTGAAGTGTGGACGGAGAATTTTAGCCGTAAAATTTTTTTGAGCCAATTTGTCATGACATGGAAGTTTTAATAACTTATCAGCGCCAGAGTTAATTTTGATGCCAATCTGATTATCAGGTACTACTTTTAATACCAATCAGATAATTTAGCCAATAATAGGACGACAAATGATGTTAATTAGGTGAAGGAGAGCATGCGAAGTTAAACAATCCCGTAGGTGGACACAAGATGATTATCTGCACTACTCACTCAAGTCAAAACTATACAGATCTGCGTCCCACGATTCCACTAAACACCGACAGACCATAACAAACCTCAACACTTTGCACTCGGTCAGATTCTCGGTGAAGTTGGGACTCTTAGATTCTTACCTACCGCTAACCACTCTCAATATGAACTCATTTATAAATACTTACAAATCAAACCTCTCTTCCACAACGCTTAACCACTTAGACTACTCCACTTAGACTACTAACGAAGCCTCTCTCATCAATGGCCTCACCACTTCCCTTAACATTCTTCCTCCTCTCCTTCTCCCTCCTCGTCTCCACCTCAATCTCCTCCGACGAAAAGGAAACCCACCTCCACTTCTACTTCCACGACATAGTTGTCGGAAAATCCCCAACTGCAATGCGAATCGCTCAGGCCAACATCACAGACACGTCAAAGACTTTATTCGGTGCGCTCGTCATGATCGACGATCCACTAACGGAGTCAACCGACCTCAACTCCAAGCTCATTGGACACGCACAAGGCATGTACGCCCTCGCGTCGCAAGAGGAAGCCGGATTGATGATGGCGATGACGTTTTCCTTCCTCGACCAGGAGTTTAACGGGAGCACGTTGTCGGTTCTTGGTCGGAACGCGGTGTTCGATGATGTGAGGGAGATGCCAGTGATCGGAGGGAGTGGAAAGTTTAGGTTTGCCAAGGGGTATGCGTTGGCTAAGACTCATGCGTTTGATGTTAAGACAGGGAATGCGGTTGTGGAGTATGATGTGCATGTGAGGCATGAGTGATGTTGTGTGGCTTTGGACTTTGTCAATATTGAGAGTGGTGATGGTTGAGACTTTTGGATTGGTGATGTGACATAGTCAATGGAGCACGAATGTTTTATTTATGCTTTGCTTTACTTGCTAATTATGTTTGGTTAATGTGTTGCGTGTTACTTACGTCCACCTTTTCATTGTTTTTTCCGCGGGTGAAAGTTTGGAAGTCAATTCATTCCAAGTTAACTTGGATATAAAAACTAGCTTCGTGTACGATATAACGATTATATGTATTTTCCCATAAACGTATATGTGACTATTAATTGATAATTATAAAGTAAGTTTGATGAATATTAAAATGAGAAGGATAAATTATAACTTTAAAACTCATATAAATATTTTCTGTGGTTGTTACGAAAACACACTGACATTTCAATAATATTTAAATAGGGATTTTATATGAGGTTCTTTTAGAGAATCGCTAAAACATTTTCAATTTTCGCATAACCACAATACTAACGTGCAATGTTTAAATGTGATATCAAGATTAAGTTTCCGTTCATATTCTGTTAAAAAAAAGAGTATGAATTAATTATTAAAAAAAAGCCTTGAAAAAAGAAATGAACTTTACTGTGGGTGGGCGGCGAGGGTGTGTAGAGGGGGTTACTTTTGGAGAGAACAAGAGGAAATAATATAATAAAGGATAGGTGGATCCAACCATACGATATTTTAAGGATTTAACGTATTTTCAAGTGTAAGACGAATGAAAATAATGACTCGGTGGTGTTGAGAAACAATCAGCTATTTGATACTAATTGTTGAGATTCAATGCGATTTGCTGAAGCTTCACTAAGATCTAAAAACTAGATCTTCTCTGTCTACTTAGAGCAATCGATCATGTCAGCAGTAGGGAAACAACGAGATGAACAATTTTCAAACAGAGAGAACTTACCACATGCCCATAAGGAGCTCAATCAAAAGCATTTTGATAATATTACTGAGCAAGTTGCTTTTGCTAAATATAATCTAAAGAATGTACGAATTGCTTGTCAGCCTGATCCCCTTAATGCTGACCTCATCAATAAAGAGAGGTGGATAGTGGATAAATTTATGCATCTCAAGAATGTGAATTATCTTTTTTGAAGCAAAATCCTAGAGCCTTGATGCGCTCATGGTATAGGAATACCTCTTTGTTTACTCTGCCATAAAAACTAGATGGCACCATAGCAGAGTTCATGTTCTTTATAAGTGCTGGAACAAATAACGGCAAGCAAATAGAAATATAATATGAATGAGGAGAGATTTAGCGGGAGAAACAAACAAAACAAAATAAAAAATTTGTTCTCTCGGGTTACTGTAGCTACAATACTATCAGCCACCTCTCTTTTTTCCTCTTAGGGCTTGTTTGGTTCGCTTAAAAAACATGGAAAGTGAAGGAAAGGAAATATATTTTCTATAATTGGATGTTTTCTTGTATTTGATTCACTTCTTTGAAATAGAAAGGAGATGTGTTGTCACCATATTATTGGATGACATGAGTGATTTTTAAAGAAAACTTATTTTCTTGTGTTTGGTTAGCTAAAAAAATAAGGAAAATCAATTTCTTGTGTTTGGTTCATTTTTTAAACTAAGAAAATAGATGAGAGGAAAGTGAGTTGTCATTATATTATTGGATGATGTGACGCATACTTAGGAAAATCA
>JBAKGM010000002.1:9765052-9778744 GCA_037177215.1 Asparagus racemosus | reverse complement strand
ATATAATATATTATATTATAATAACATATTAAATAATATATACTAAACCAATTGGATAAATTAATTTAGACTTAATTAATAAATAAATATTATATTTTAATAATGTGCCATATCATCAATTATCTCACATGAATTGTCAAATCAAAGCTTTACATTATCCCAACTTATCCAACTTTATCCCACTCAAAATATTCCAAAGAGATAAAATTATCCCATTGGAACAATTTTCCCACTTAGCCTCAATTTATCCCAACCAATAACCCCCCCTTAGGAAATTTGTGGTCCAGAGTTTTGCTTGAGCGCTAGTGTATGAAGGATGATTTTATGTGCATAAAAACCAAGATCGATTATGAAATGAAAATCAAGTTCCATATGGACCTTTCAACCCACATTATCTAACGAGACCCTTTCCAACTAAGATAATGATAAAAGCTATGTGATAGTTAGTTAACACACACTACCCGATACATTACACATGAAGTTATAGATGCACACGAGGTGTTATGATATCTGTGTTGCTTATCTATGGTCTTACCTGCTGTTGTTTATCTATTTTCGACCATTCAAGTTTAGTTTCTGTGATGCACAGTCCATGACTACTCTAGGATGTTACCTTTTATGTACTTTCTTGTGATTATACTACCCATACATCCATAATACCTCCGTACACACACCTTCTTCACTCTTGCTAGGTAGCTTTTTTATCGTCCCGGTTTGCGCAACAGTTGTGGACCTGGACACCACTACCCCATGTGCACGCATCCCGTTGTGGAGGGTGGGGTTGTGCTAGGAGATGATGAGTTTCTAGCAATCCCAAGAGTTTATCATATCTATATGTGCCAACTTTTATCAAGACTTTGCTTTATATGCTCTTAGACTTATAGAGTATTGATATGTACATATACCTTTGTTCGTTGATACATCAGACCATGTTACGACCGAGCGGCTTTGATTATGTATCTATGATGGATATCTTATGTGCCTGCCTTGTGGTAGGACTTGTTTATCGATCATTATTATATTTTGCTTTCGTTAAATATTAGCTTCCGCTGTTTTTCTGTTATGATCATATGATATGTTGTGCTATTATTTTAGATGTTGGATATTGTGATATATATGATGATCTTATGTACACCATATGCTTGTGGATGGAGTTTGACCTAATTGTATATGCTACCTAGCCTAGCCATGTGTTCATGGCATGACTTCGAGTTGTGGGGCGTGACACTGTGCAAGAGAGGATATTTCTCCTTGTTGCCGCTGGGGTGGGGGGGGGGGGGGGTGGACAACGACGGCCGGCTATCAGTGGAAGGAGTGAATAAGCGAGAAAAGAGAGAGCAAGAGTAAGATTATCTTTCTACTCTTATTCTATTTTTAAATTTACTGTTCTAAAGAGGGAAGAAACTACCAATAAAAGTATTTTGGTGAGCAAATACTAAGATATGGGGGTATATACGTGCAAATATTTTTGCAAGAAATGAGAACTTGCTCCGTCTTAATTGAATGGGGGCTGGAAACAAATTTCAATCGAGGGATTGTTCAAATAGTGGTCAACGCTTAGGATGCGTGACATGAGAACGACGAAGTAAAATCTGAAGAATATCCCGACGGAACCAATCTCTCTAGCAACCTCCATTTGTTGGAAAGATGTGCTTACTAATATATATCAATAATGGACAAAGTTTAATAAATTAATCCTGGCAGCATCTGTGACATGAGAAGGTAGCGACTCACATTTTCAGTTAAGGTTTTATTTTTATTTGTTTTAAAAATATTAGTATGTTAAATATTTCATATTTTGAAATTAGTCCCTTAAATTATTGAACTTGCTACTAGGTTCAACAAATCTTGAGCTGTTTTGAATTAGTCCCTCAAATCATTGAAACTGCAATTAGGTCCCAAACTTCTAAAGTTATTTTTATATTAATCCCTCGAATCACGTCCACCAATTCTCATAAGTTGTCGCAAAATAATCCCTCAAATTGTTATTTCTACTTGACTGGAAGGACTAATTTGGAAATAACTTATGAATTTGAGGTCCTAATAGTAATTTCAAAGATTTGAGGGACTAAATTAAAATAGCTTAAGATGTTTTGGGACCCAAGAATAATTTCAATAATTTGAGGGACTAATTAAAAAATATGAAATTTAAGTGACTAATATAAATTTGTGAGACTTCTATCTCCCACAACACATGCGTGCAATGTCCAACAATAAGTCTTCCAGATTAATTTTGAAGGCCCATCAATTGTTGGAGTGGTTGGAAGTGGGTGAGATAGATGCATCACTCAAATGCATGTGGCCTATGTTTGAATTAAAATTAAGGAGATGCCAATGTCACTCACAAGGCCAACTTTAATATAGGCCAGCTTGCCCTTTCCTATATCTTGACAGCAATACGAAGAGCAACGAGTAATGCTAGTTTTACTACAAATAGGAGATTGCAAATTATAACTGAAATAAATTTTTTTTACCAGTTACAGGGATGGTCTGCAAGTAGGACACAAACTGTGATGACCCTAATTATTTTCCTTTCTCTTACCAATTTAACTATCACATTATCTTGGTCATAAGGAGAGTTTTATGTAAAATATAAAAATGTTAAAGGGACCTTAGCATTTTTCCTAGCCTCTATTGCATGCATTGGCCGCCCACAATTTTATATTGGACATAAGTCAAATTGATGAGGGCCATTGGGTAAAAGTGGTGGCAAATGACATTTGTCTAACCTCCTTCATTGGGTAAGCAAGGGAAAACAACCCAATTCATATCTCTCATCCTTTCAACTTAGATTTGTTGAGGAGGTATGAGAAAGAGGGAGAAGAAGGGAAGTAGATGAGAAAGAGAGGCCAATAAAACTTTAACCCAAGGTATCATCTTTTTCTTCAATACCATCAACATCTTTCTCCTCGCTAAACTCATATTAAATGTATTTTAGTTATGTAAAAATTAGTGTGTTGCAAGTGCACAATAAATTTATAGTATACAAAATGTTGAACTAGAAGAAAGGGGTTTTTCTTTTTAAAATGGAATTTTCCTATTTGAAAAACTTTAAAGGTATGTTTGGTTAATAAGAAGTATCAGACGTGGGAAGTAGATCAAATCTCTTACTTCTAAAACTATGAAATAGGAAATAGCGGAAGTACTTTTTTCGTTTGTTTCATAAATTTTTAGAAGTAGAGAAAATAAAACTTCTTCCACTTTATTCAATTTAATTTGTTTGGATAGCAACTATAAATATTATTAGGAAGGAAGAAATAAGATCTTTCAGGATTTTATTTAGAAATAGAGAAGACCCATATAATTAAAAATTAATTTTATTCTTGATGGTTAATTTTATTACGGTTTACAAAAGTAAAATTTTTTTGTTTCTCTTTATTTACCTAAATTGCTAAGTTATGAGAATTCTACTTACAAAATAAAAAAGAACTTGAAGGTAGGTAAACTTATCTCTTAAAGCAATGCAATATTAGCATTCTCCTTCAAGTCATATCCACTCTTCAAGTTGAATTTTACACAAAATAACAACCAAATTAAAGAACCTTATAAAAGGGAATCCCAAAAAATAAATAAAAAGCTACACCTTCCCCGTCAAGGGTGCCAAAAATTTATTGTGCAAAAATTATTGCGTTGCAAGTGTATGATAAAATTGTAGTATATTAAATATTGAAGCATGAGGAAGGGGTTTTTCTCTTCAAAATAGAATCTTTTCCTTTGAAAAAGGTTAATTGAAAAAATATTTTGGAAAATAAGTCGAAAATAGATTTTTTAATGTTTGTTCTTTTAAAAGAAAATGAAACCAAAAAAGAGGGAGAAAAGAGAGAAATAAAATCATATAAAAAGAAAACAAGAATGAGAAAAAAAAAGAAAGCAAAAAAATAAATGCAAGAATAAAGAAGCTAGAGAAAGAGGGAAGGGAAAAAGAGAATGAAAAGTATAAGAATGAAACGCAACAATTAAGAGACATAGAAAATAAAAATGAAGAGTACAAGCTAAACTAAAACTGAGAATAAGGAAATTAAAGAGATGAAATAAAAGTCTTAAACTAGGTAATTAGGATAGATTTCACTTGATAATTATTTATTTAATGTAGAAATTAATCTTTTTTTATTTATTACTTTTAAAATTAACATGCATAAACTATCAATCTATCTAAAGAAAGTGTAGTTTATCTAACAAAATTCTTAAAGTAAATCTAAATTTTAGGGATATAAATAACATAATTAAAAAACAATTCTAGAGCAATTAAAAAGCATAGGCTATCAATCCATTTAAAGGAAGTACAACCTATCAATTTATATTATTCTACCAAGTACTAATTAATTGATTATTATAACATGAACAATTAAAGCATAAACAGAGCAATTCTAAAAATCTAATAAATGAGTTATACTAGCTTTAACAAACCCTAATTAACCCAAAAGAACTAGCCACACATATTAATTCCTAAATTATAAGCAAATAAAGAAAGCATGAATAAAACTGAGAAATTAAACTAATTAAAGACTAACTATTTAAATCTACTCCAAAAACATGAATTGAAAAGCAAGAATTAAAAGACAAGAAAAATAAAACTCATATTGAGGGGGGTTGGCCCCTCTTATAGACTCAAAAATTCTTCAAATCTTCATAATCATAAAATTTAAGAGGAAATTTAAAAGAGGAAAAAAATATTATTTTTATTGCAAGAAATAAAGTTTGTACAAATTTGAAGGGAACAAAAAAGAAGGTACTCCTTCCCAAAATAGATTTACAAAAATTTCAATACCCTCACTCTCAAGTCTCACCCTCTATTTATAGCTAAAATTTACGTCAAATAACTTTAGCCATTGGATTTGTCAAATCAACCTCCACTCTTGGATTGTTATAGGTTTGATAACTACTAAGTGGATGTCGATGCCAGTATCGATAAGGGTATCAATACTAGCATCAATACCAATATCGATATGCCCATTGATATTAAGTATTTTCATTTTGTAGTTTGGTTGAATTTATTTCCTTGAGTTCCAAGACTTGTTGAGTGAGCTTCTTTTTTGGCTTCCTTTTTGGGCTTATCCTTGAGCTTCTTTTTGAGCTCTTCCATTATTTATTTCCTTGATTTTCAGTCAATATATTTATTCCTACAAAATGATAAAAAACATAAGATTAATGATTTACTTGCATGAAAATTTATTTGAAATAGAGGTATGAGAATGCAATAAAATATGCTAACTAAATACCCCCACACCTAAACTTTCCTAGTCCTCTAGAAATAAACGAAAATATTAAAGAAAGAAAGAAAAATCCTAATTCACTTAATCGTGGTTACATTTAACATTTGAACAAACTTCAAACCCCTACATTGCTCTAGAAGACGAGTTATAGTCACGTGAGTATTTACAGTGAATACACCCATAAACTTCAGTCACTTTACCAATTTGAAAAAAATCAATATAGAATTGATTTACTTTGTATCTTTAAACAATCTAATTAAAGCTAGTCTTTACTCAAGAAAATAATTTTATGAAAAACTACAAAGTAAATTTTTAGAGAATCTTTTCATTGGAGTTATCAAACCTAAGTTCTACTAAGAAAATTTTATTTTAAAATTGTGAAAAGATCATGCTAACTTTTCACTTCAATCAGTTTCTTATATAATAAGTTCAAAAGAAAAGCAGCTTCCAGATAAGAGAATAGTACAAATAAAAAGAACAAGAAAACGAAAAGATAAAACCACACTGAAATGCATCCCCTCTACTCTTCTTCCCATGCCTCATCAATATCATCATCATCTCCATCAGCAGCAACTTCTGCTCCAACACTAAGACCAATCCTAACATCCCAACCTTCTTGTATGTCATCAGTCTGTAGTAGAGGGTAGTAGGACTCATATATAGGGGGTGATGAGGCATCAGGATATACATCCTCTTCCAATCTTTCATCATATAGCTAATGGAGTCAGTGAGATAGGATATCTGGGTCTCCTATCTAGTTTGATGCTCGAGAAGCAGTTGAATAGGATCCCTAGTAACCTGTAGGGAACGAGTAGGAGCTCTGCGAGAAGAGGTAGGCTGATCTTGCCTTGAAATATTCCTTTTAAAAGATCTGATAAAAATCCCTTTCCTTCCTATAGTTGGTCATCATTTCTAACTAGGAAATCAAAAGCATGACAGAGTCCGGTGATGAGATAAGGGTTGAAAAGCTTAGTTCTATATGCAAACTGCGCTAAGGCCTACTCTCTAACATTATGAACTGCAGATCTCATCCACAAAAAATGATCATGGCTGCATTAAACCTTTTACCTATGGCAGTCCAATAAAGAAGAATCATATCATATGTGGTGATGGTGGTATAGGCAATGGTGGGTTTAGATCAAAGTTTAGAAAAACATTGAGTAATCTATACTTTGGCTTGAGATTCCCTGAACCAAAGCTAATTGTAAATGCCTTCCCACACAAGAAATTGGACATCTCATTATTCATGAGACCCGGGTTGTAGAGTAGAAGCAAACTTGAAGAAATTTGGTACATCCGACTATGGATCCATGAGGTCAAGTACATTCCTAATGTTGTATAGGTTGATGACTGCTTCAACACCCCTAACTGTAGAAGTAGTCGAGAATTCTTCTTCTGAATTAGTTTTCAACCCAGCATAAAATTCTTAGACTAATCAAACATTGGCTTTCTTTATGGTTTATTCATCATGCTCCTTAGACCATTCAGTCATCATTTTTTTATTGTTGATTTATAAGTTTGAAGCGCCCCAACATTGAATCCTCTCTCGAAATGGATATTTTGACTCTCAATCCTATAAAAAGGATGCATCTATCTATTTTGTCATTGGATAGAGTACGAGGAGAACAAGATGTAGCTCCGGTTCGTTTAGAGCCTCTAAGTGCCATCTACAAAAATGAAACTCTCTCAATTTAGAAAGTTGAATTTATTATAAAACCCTAAAACATATGCCTATTTTGAGCAATATGTGCACATTGTCTAATTTTGTTAAATTTCAACATTATATGTAGGCAAAACTTAGATTCAAACTTAGGGAAAGACATGACAATTTTGATAAAAATATAATAATTTCTCTCTTTTTTTCTTTCAAAAATTAGCTTTTCTTAAAAAAATGTCAACATGATTTTTAATTCAAGTTATCAAAATTCTTATTTGAGAAACAAATTGATCTTAGGTGCATAACTAATTTTTAGGCACTATACAATTTTTTAGATTTTTACAAAATAAACCCTAGAAATTATCTTTTGAAAATTTACAAAGAGAGCAAAATTTTGATAAGCATGAGGCATGTATTATGCATGTTGATACTACAATTTATACAAAACATGCTAATTTCCATTATTTTTCAATTTTCTTATTTTGTTTTCCAAATTTTCCAAAATTTTCAAAATTAAACCCTGGAGTTGATTTGAGGGATCAAATCTACGCTTTGATTAAATTCATTTATAATTATGGTCTATACATGATAAAAAATAACTTCAACATGAATAAATTGCAAGATTACCCCAATTTCACATATTCATAATTTAAATGCTAAAAAATAAAAATTGCAAGATCAAAAAGAGAGATTATATCTTGGGGTTAGTTCTAGAACAAAATAGGACCCAAAATTTAATGAAAATCCCCTCAAAAAAGATCTTTAATCTCGGGTTCAAGGGCGAAGAAATTGGGTTTAGAGAGAGAGAGATAGAGAGAGAGAGAGAGAGAGAGAGAGAGAGAGAGAGAGAGAGAGAGAGAGAGAGAGAGAAGAAAGAAATAGTGGGGGCTCGTGTTTTTAAGCAGTAGCGAGTGTGAGTATCGACAGTCGTACTGATGCGGGTATCGATGCCCTTTAGGTTTAGGCCGCAGTTTTTGCCAAAAAAATGAAGCTATTTACTATTTAATATATTGTTCTTCTTTTTCTTTTTTGTTGTTGTTGGGCCTATTTAAGATATTAGACCGATAATTATTAATTTTTTAAACTTATTTACTAGTGGGCCTGCAACTAAATAAAGAACTTTTTTATAGAAAAAAATAAGAAATTTATTGATTTAAACCATTTACATCATTGTTGACGATTTCTGCCACAGCATGCGGGACTTCCTCCATCAATATAGACGGTTCATCAAAGTAGTAATGGCTAAAGCATGAGCAACTTTGTTGCCATCTCGCCCGACGTGAGCTAAAGAAAAGAAATTTAAATGGCTAAGAAGCTCTAGAATATCACCCACTATTAAGACTATTTTCCCATTAACATCTTTAGATTTTAGGAGCTCAATGAGTTGACTAGAATCAGATTCAATTTCCATCTCAGTGAAACTCGCTTGCAAGGCTATGTTGAGGCTCCATCTCATGCTAATTGCTTCAGCAAACAATGCATTCGTCATTGGTTCCATTCTTCTTGAACCTGCCATCATAACCTCACCCTTAAAATTTCGAATGACCATGCCTTTTCCTGAGCAACACAACCTAGAAAAGATTGTTGCATTTGTATTCAATTTCATTCGGTGCTCGATCGATGGAGGTAGTCATGTGATTATACCATGGCTATTTGAGGGATCAGAAGGTGCAACAATGGAAGTCTCTTGGGCCTCAATAAAATCCTTTTGCATTGTCAACATTAGCTCAGCAATTTTGATGGTATTAGGAGGAGTATTGGAAAATACCATTTTGTTCTGTGTTCGCCAAATTGCCCACCCAAGCATTAGGAAATGATAGGTAAATAAGTGTGTACCTAAAGTTGCAAGTATACAACTATCAAGTTATAGTATAAAAGTTACCGATCCCACGAGGAAGGTGTTGTAAAATTTAATCAATATTGGTTCTTATGTTGTGTGTGTGACAATTAGGAGTGAATAAAAGAAAAGTGATGGCTGTGGAGGGATATGAGAGTGTTTGTGATTGAGTGCAAACAAAATGAGATTGAGAGAGGAGAAAGAATGATGAATAAAATTAAAGGAAAATAAAGAAGGCAATAAAGGAAAATAAACCAAATAAAAAGTAAAAACAAAGAGAAAGATCAAGAATGTAGAATATGGAGGATTAATTAAAGATATGAGGAATTTAGAATAAATCCACTTAGCTAATCTCAATTTTATGTGAATAAGTAGGATATAAAGCTAATTTCAAATAATTTTTAGAATTTTCACAAATATTAGCTCCACATTTAGAAAAGAGCAATTCCCTAGAGGGTTCTAGCCTCAAGATAAATTAAAGAAAAGAAAAATAAAATCTAAATTATAAAATAAATGCAAGAAAGTAAAGACATGAAATTCAATACATGAAAGTAAATACATGAATGTAAATCTACTCTACAAAGTATTAAATAAGCAAGAAAAGAAATTATTGAAAGAAAAGAAAAGAAAAGAATAGAAAGCAAATCCTCATCTTCATCCTCTTTTCATCCTTGGACAAAAATAAGAAAAGAAAATATGAAGGGGTGAAAATATTTTTTATTAATTACAACAAAAAGTTACAAATTTGAAAGATCTTCTCAATTAAGAGTAACCCGCCTCTCCAAATAGAGTTTTTACAAAAAATTTCACACTCAAATCCCTCACCCTCTACCCCTATTTATAGCCTACAGCAATGAAGAAGAACCCTTGTATGAAACTTGGAGACTAAAGATTAAAATATAGCTATTAAACCAAATCTGTTGCGAACCAATCGGTTGGCCGATCGATTGATTTGCACAGATTTGGTTTTTTTGTGATTTTCTTGACCCAATTTCTTCCTGGATCCTTGAGCTTTCTTGGGCCTTCTTCTGTCTTCATATTTGAGCTTCAATAAATGGTAGAAAATCAGGGGGTTTGAGTCTTTTGGGCTTTTATTTATTATTTCTTCATTAACCTGCAAATTAAGATAAAAATAATGATTAGTGGTATATTTATTTATATAAGATAGGTGATGAAGATATAATTTTGTAACAAAATGTGATTATCAGGAAAATTTTAGAACTTTGGACATCTAGAACTTGCTGCATATGATTAAACCACGCAGCCACAGATTGCAAAGGAGTCAACTCGAATTCCAAGAAGAGAGCAGAACCAAACTTGTCTAGCAACTGGACAAGAGCAAAAAAAGATGGAAAATTGTCTCCTCGTTGTCATGACAAAATGAACATGGCACATCTTGCAATTTAATTCGGTTAAGAAGACTATGTTGTGTTGGGAGGATCTCCATTAGCATTCGCCACTTGTAGGCTGTCAAAATATATTTTCACTAAGGTCGAGATTAGCTTGGATCCAAGAAGTAAATGCCCATGGGCTAAACACTTCGAATAGGCCTAAAGTCAAGGCCACAATGGACTGCAGCGAAGGTTGCCTAAGCGAGCCCCGTCAAGAGTCGAATTCTATGTTAAATTTGAGCTCAATAGCGAGGTTCATTGATGAAACTTGCCCACATCTAGTCAAGTGGACTGAGTCATCCACTTCCGAAGAAGGCGTATCCACGTTAACAACGACCCTCGCCTACAACTGTAGCGAACTTCACCCATGCCTTCAGCAGACTTCGCCAAGATCACGAAGTCCGCCTCATAGCTGTTTTAGATCTATTTTTAGGAGATAACCACCCCCATTATCTCTCACATTAAAGGCCACTTAATCCATAATTAAAGGAGCCATTAACTCTCTCTTTTAGCCTATAAAAGGAGAGGAGATGATTCATTCTAAAGAGTTCGAAAGAGTTCAGAAAAATAATAACAACACATGCATACGTGAGCTCCTCCAGAGATATTGCTAAGAGAAGATGCCGTTAGCTTCCAAGCAATCCACAATCAGTAGAAGATCCATCGACTTAGTCGGTTTGTCAACGGAGTACAAGATTCACGCTCCACCGGCACACAGAAAAGAACCCCCAGGAAGTATAATTTTCCCTTTGTTTTACTGTTGTCTCTCAATTGTAATATGAGTTAATTGCAATTATAAAAGATCTAAAACAGGATGGCGAATCTGCTGGGGACGTCTTTCTCAACCGACAAGAAGATTGTGTCACAAACTGACACTAAGACCCTCGAGTCTTTACTAAAACACTGATCATTGAATTTGATCAAGCGAAGTTCAAGGAGTCTATCTCCATGAGCTCTTCAACAGCAATTGTGCGTAGTTGCTGTAGAATTTGTCGTAGAACGAATCTTGGATCCAAAGTGACCCCTACGTGTGGAAAGGCCACCTTTGCTGAAGGGAGTTTGAGCTTAGCTGGAAGCCAAACAAATTTTGCTAAAAGTAAAGGAAATCACACTCTCGCCTTGAGCGAAGATCAAGAAGTTAACACATTTGATCTCGGGCTTCAGTTATCAACTCCTTTAGGAGTTCGATTTAAAGCGCCTCACGATGCTTGCTATGCTTCCTCGTTAGAAGCCAAGAATGGGCATAACCCCTCATCAAAATTCTCTCAGAGGAATAAAATCATCATTGATAATCCTGCTGGACAAACATCTGGCCAGTGTCATCATAAGCGACGTTCGCATTTTAAAGCCAAAGCCAGCGAAGTTGGCACCAATGTTGATTTATGAGAATTTATAACTCTGAAGAGAGCTCGCTAATGTCAGCATTGTGTGGCCCTCAGAGAAGTAGTCTCGGCAGTACAAGAAAGTTGCCAATGTAGGGAGTCAATGTTCAACCATCTCGGTCCTATTCTTGAGCCTTCAAGGGTTTGAACTAAGCAACAACGACGTGCTCGACGAAGCAAAACTCAAGTATTCACTATCAACATGACAAGTGTAACTTTCGAAGATGATGAGGAAAATACAGATAGCTCTCCTGATCTAGTTTATTCTCCAGGCATCCGATCCATACTTCCAGAAGTTGAGGGAGTGTTTTGCAACACCAGACTAAGGAGGAAAGCGGCAATTCCGTTCAACTACTCTTCTATACAGTCACCGCAATCCTCATCTCAAGCAAATCAACCGACTTCCAGCGATGCTAACTCAGCTATAGCATCAAACCCAACCCCTAGTTCAAGTCAAGGATGACGGTGGGAAGTAAATGTAACAGGCCAAGAAGATATTCTGACTCAAATGGCGATCTAGAAGAAAGAAGCAGACGATCGGATCGAAAGCCTAGAAAGGATGATTGAGCAACTCTTGTTGAATCCTTATCCTCAACAAGCTCTTCAAAAGGAAAAAAGCCAATCAACGAAAACCTCTAGAGAAGATCAAGAGCACCAAAGCAGCATAGATTCTGAGCATGAAAGGTTAGAAGTGACGATACTCGCCAAACCAAGCAAAGAAGCGAAAGCTTTGGAGGACATCCAGAAGTAGTTCAACGTTCTTTCTTAGCGAACGAATCTCAAAAAAGTGGGGATTGTCTGATCTTATCCTGTTGAGTGGGACATGGTTCCTCACCCTATGAAGTTCAGGCCTCCTACGTTACATGCGTTTGATGGCAAATGATCCCCGAACTAACACATCTACTATTTCCATCAACAGACTGGGAATGTAGTAGGTAATGATGCCATTAAGGAACAACTTTTTATAGGCACTCTTCAGGGGATAGCCTTTGATTAGTTTCAGAATTTGCCCGAAGGTTTAATCAGATCTTGGGCGTATTTAGAATCCAAGTTCCTCTCACAATTTCATGAGAAACAATCTGATGTTACCATGGCCAAGCTCCTCTCCGAGAAATAAAGCAGAAATGAGATGGTCAGAGAATATGTCATACAGTACCGCAACTTGACATTGCGATGTCGAGATATGCCTCTAATAATGTTGCTACAAACTTGTAGGCATAACTTTCTGGCAAATATTGAAGCTCACATGGGTGCCGTCACTACCCACACTTGGAAGGATTTGATGGAACAAGCCGAGATAGCCAAAAAATCATCGGAGTATTTCAACAAGTTCTAGACCCGCACCAATTATAAGGGCAACAAGGGCAAGCAAGGGTAGACGTTACAACTAAAGGTCAAAGAGACTTTCGCAGTTGGGGCCTAAGATTCCAACAACAACCAGCAAAGAGAACCAAGGAAGAACTTCCAGCACAACTACTCATTCAAAGACGAATATACAGTTGCTATATTTCATGTCCTCAACAAAGGGAATCACCTAAAGCTCCCGGAAGCTAGACGCCCTGAAGAAGTAAGAAAGACCAACGACCCTAATTATTATCTCTATCACATGATGTTAGGACATCCGACGAAGAGCTGCAACATCCTCAAGGATAAGATCCAGACATTCGTCGAATCAGGGATCCTCAAGCTCAAACCTGAGCAGAAGAAGGTCACTGCTAACATGATAACACTTTAGTTTAGCTCCATGCTAGAAATTCAAGTCTAAGATGGTGTTGTTCCCATTACTATCGTAAAGTGCAATGTCAAGGTATAGTTCCTCTTACCATAGCGAGAGGGGAAATAATGTGGGTGCATCCCGACCTTCTTCAAGATGAAGACTGGACTCTTCTAAAGTCCAAATCTAAGATGAAGACTTGCAATACCCTCTCCACGATCATTGGAAAGGAATCTATGCATATCACTTCACTCACCGATTCGGAGGGTGAGAAAATGACCCTAACGGGGACAAGATCTGGTAAAAATTACTTAAAGGTGTTCTCGGGGAAAATAGTTGCAGATGACATTCTCATTAATCTGTAAAAGAACCTGTTACAAATTTATCTTTTGATAACAAAATTCAGAATTACAGCGCGCCCTTTTATAAGGCTTTTACAACGAGAAAAATCAAACAAAAATTACAACTTTCTTTGTTTTTCCTTTTGAACAAACGCGG
>JBAKGM010000002.1:9742330-9764952 GCA_037177215.1 Asparagus racemosus | reverse complement strand
GTAGTTCACATGAGATTAGGATAATTAGGATAGATTTGAATTGAATTGTAATATCTAAAAGAGTTAAGGGTATTTTTGTCTGCCGAAAGATATTCCCGAACTCGTGCTTTTAAAGGGAGTATGATTTGAGGTAGGTATATGTTATTCCAGCTCTTAGAGTTGTTCCTATTTCAGTTCATGGTGCAGAGATAATTTATTTGAAGTCTCACCGAAAAAACAAATTCATAAGTCTAATATCTAATTCTCCTTCTAAAATTTGCTTGGTTCTCAGAAGAAACCCACCCAACTGGGCACTTGTAATATTTCCTCTTAAATTTTCCTTAATAATCAGGAAGATCCTCTACCACCGTTAACTAGTATGCCTTCTATTATATAGCAAGAAAGTTTATTTTTGAATTTTTTTTTTTTTGCCTAATACTGTTTTTCAGAAAAATGTCAGATGCAAACTGATTCTTGATAATATTAAAATCTATTCCTCAAAAATTTATATGTCAATTAAGCTCTTGTATTTTTGGCATCTTGACTGTCTTTTTTCTTGATATAAGTTTACTCTCTTTTCAGAAACGGTTTAAGGAACAAGTGTGGCTCAATTTTAGTGAGTTGCCAAACACACCCATTTACTAAAGATGGCAAAATTGACCTAAAACTATTTGCCCACCCAAAACTAACCACTAAATGACCCATCCAAACCCACTCATTTAGTTAAATGGGTCACAAATAGGTGGGTGTTGTTTCTATTAAAGATAAATGGGTCATAAATGGGTGGTCTATTACCTGCCCATTTGCCCATTTTACATGTGTATTCTTTCAAAAACACCCTCAATGTTTCAACAATTGTAAAAAATATTTTTAAAAATTTAAATTACATAAAACACCCTAAAGGTAAACGAACAACCAACACAGATAAAATCTAGAAATTTTTAGTAGTCCCTTAAAAAGTTGAAATTGTAAAAAAACATCCTCAAAATTAAAAAAATTATAAAAAACACCCTCGAGAGTTTAAAATTACAACAAACTTTAAAAAATTTCTAACCCCACAAATGACACATGAAATTTCCAGCGTGCCCTTATAAATTAAAATTTGCAAATAACACCCTCAATGTTTTAGAAAATGCAAAAAATAGCCTCAAGGTTAGAAATTAGTAAAAGCACCCTGAAATTTCAAAATCTACAAATGATACATGAAATCTAAAAATTACCAACATCCCCCTATAAATTTAAAATTTGCAGAAAACACCCACAACATTTAAAAAATTACAAAAAACACCCTCAAGGGCTCAAAATTAAAAAAATACAAAAATGTCTAAACATACAAAAGATACATGAAATCTGAAAATTTTCAGCAGCCCCCTATAAATTTAAAATTTGTAAAAAACACCCTCAATATTTTAGAAAATGCGAAAACACCCTTATCAGTTTAGAATTACAAAAACCCCCTTGAAATTTAAAAACCTATAAATGATACATGAATTCTAAAAATTACCAGCAGCCCCTTATAAATTTGAAATTTACAGGATACACCCTCAACATGTAAAAAATTACAAAAAAAACCTCAAGAGTTCCAAATTACAAAAAGAAATTATTAGAAATTTCTAAACTTACAAAAGACACATGAAATCTGTAAATTTTCAGCAACCCCCTATAAATTTTAAATTTGCAAAAAACACCCTTAATGTTTTAGAAAATACAAAAAACACCCTCATTGGTTTAGAATTACAAAGCTCCCTTGAAATTTCAAAACCTACAAATGATACATGAAATCTAAAAATTACCAGCAGGCCCCTATAAATTTAGAATTTGCACAAAACACCCTCAACATTTAAAAAATTGATAAAACACTCTCCAGTGTTCAAAATTACAAAAAAGCCTATTAGAAATTTCTAAACTTACAAAAGACATGAATCTGGAAATTTTCAGCAGCCCCCTATAAATTTATAATTTGCAAAAAACACCCTTAATTTTTTAGGAAATGCGAAAAACACCGTCAAGGGTTTAAAATTGGTAAAACCATCCAAAAATTTCAAAACCTGCAAATGTCACATGAAATCTAGAAATTATCAGCACCCCCCTGTAAATTTAGAATTTGTAAAAACCACCCTCAAAGTTTACAAATTACAAGTAGCCCCCTATTTTTTGCAATTTCTAAAATATTGAGGGTGCCTTTTACAAATTTTAAATTTATAGGGGGCTGCTAAAAATTTCCAAATTTATGTTTAGAAATTTCTAAGAGTTTCTCGTTATTTTTAAAGTTTAAGGGTTTTTTGCAATTTTTTAAACTTTGAGGGTACTTTTTGCAATTCTTTGAAACTTGACGATGTTTTTTTTCCAAATTTCAAATTTAAGAGGGTTGGTAGTTTTCAAATTTCATGTCATTTAAGAGTTTTTAAAAAGCCCTCTATAAGTTTCTAGAAAGCCTCTGAAAAGTTTGTAGAATGCTCCTGAAAAGTTAGCAGAAAGCCCTTTGAAAGTTTGCAGAAAACTCTCTAAAAATTTATATAAAGCCCCTTAAAAGTTTGTAGAAACCCCCAGAAATTTACAGAAAGCCTCCAAAAATTTGCTTAAAAACCCCCCCAAAAGTTTGCTAAAAACTACCGTAAAAGTTTGCAGAAAGCACCCTAAAAGTTTGCTGAAAGCCCCTCATTAGTTTGTAAGAACCCCCATGTTTCCAGAAAACCCCAAAAAATTTGCAAAAAGCCCCCAAAGTTTGCAAATAGCTCCTTAAAAGTATGCTCTCATATTTGTAAATAGAACCCTAAAACTTTTTTATATATAAAAGCTCAATAGCTAAATGCCTTCCTCCCATCAGTTGTGGATTTTAAACCACACATGCCTGCATGTGTGCATGAACATGCACACATACATTTTCATGCATGAACACACCAAAACTCTCATGCGTGCATATATACATTCATGTCAGCATGCTTGCAAGCCCTTGTCTTTTATCCCAGGTTTTTTTTCTCGTATAACAAATATATTTTTCACCTGTAGATGCTGCTACCTGTCAATTTTTTATTATATATGAGCCACGTTTATAGTATCTCTGAGGGAGTTCTAATTTGAGAGTTTATATAACTGATGAAAGTTCTTATGGTTTTCGGAATATTCAGATTTACAGGGAATCAAGTGGAACTGCTTCTGTTGAAGACACAAGGTTTGGTGATCCAGTACAAAAGGCAGAAGCAATGGCTTTTCGTCGAGCTTGTGCACGACTTGGCCTGGGGCTTCATCTTTATCATGAAGATGCTTTATAGAAAATGATACCCATATGTCATGGTATGCATTTTGCTCTCAGCTTTTGTTAAAAGTTCAAGCATTCCATGTTTATGAAATCGAATTTATAAATTGGCCTTGTAAGTTGGTGATAGCAGCTATGCTTCTATACAGTCTCAGGTATGTTAATTATAGCTAGATATTGTATCTTATATTTTGAACAATATCCAAAAACTGGCTGCTGTTATTGTCTAGTCGAATAGGATCCAAAATTTCTGCAGCTTGTTGCTTTCTCATGAGCGTAGGTTCCAATTTAAATTATTTGTTTATGGTTTAGCTATAAAAAGCATTTAAATAATTTGTTGGGATATTGATTAGCCCAAGTTATCTTGTTTTCTTGTCTCATTTTTATGTAGGTTCCACTTTGGTTTTGCTTGAATCTTTTTTTTTTTCGGTTTACATTGACTTCAACATTTTTTGAACTGAGATCTATATACATTTTTTTTTCTTAGTTTTAGTTTCCATATTTCTAAATTAGGATATCAATTTAAGTTTCTACTATGTATGCCACATGAAAACATTAAAATTTGAGATTTCACGTTTTAAATTGCCACATCTCGGATTCTTTAATTTGGATTTAAATCTTGGAAATTTAATCTACTGTTTGCATTTTCAGATTTTATATCCCTTTTTTTTTCCCCTCAAGTTGTACTCTTATTTCTTTATCTTTGACTACAAAGTTGTAAGAAAACATGTTTGTGACTTGTGATTGCGATTTCGAAGATGGGATTTTGGACGCATACTATTGCCCTCCTGCTAATATGCAATCAAGGAGGATGCAGACTTGAGAATAAAAGAAATTTGGACTTATTATCTTATTTATAATCGACTTCAACCTTTCAAGTTGCAAGGTTGGCAGCACTGAGATTTGAGGTTGACTAATGGAGATTTTAGACGCATACTATTGCCCTCTTGCTAATATGCAACCGGGTTGGATTCAGATTTGAGATTTAAAAAATTTGGACTAATTATCTTATTTAGAATCAACTTCAACCTTTTAAGTTGTAAGGTTGACAATATGGAGATTACAGGTTGACTAGTGTAGACTCTTTCCTGTACTGGATTTGCATGTTCTCTACGGTCAAAAAAATAGTGCAGAGATCGCAATTTTATCATTGATTTTTTTGGTGGATGATTGCAATTCATTTTTAATATAACTCTCATCATATCCTCATAAAATGCAGGTATTCCGAATTTAAACTCAAAGACAAATCATAATCATTAACTAAACAAATCAACATCCATGATAAAAGTATTAGTCTTTCCACTATTTTTTTTGATAGCGAAGAAGGCCTAAATCCCTCATGTATCTAACTTGGCTTATATGTCTAAATTTTTAAATTTTTTAAAAAAAAATTTGGAGTTATTTGGCTGATAGGAACTAGAGCTGTAGCATCAAATGTTGCAGACAGCTTTCTATTCTAGTATTTGGTAAGCAACGAGTTAGTTAGGAAAATGTCTTTAGATTTAGATTTTGTAGAAAAAAACTGCATTATTTGTTACGGGCAATTTAGATGTAACAGATGTTATAAGTCTTTTTATTAATTAAAAAAAAAAAAACTAATGTCACACCACCTAGTTAGTTGAAACAAAATGGAAAATGTAGTTTATTTTTTAATTTTAAATAAACAAACACTTGATTTGCAATGAAAATATTATTTTTGCAACTAACTAAACACTTAATTTAGATTCAAAAATACATTTCCTATAATAAAAATAATTTGAAGTTAATTTCATATAACAAATACTACTCTCACAATATTTTTTGCATACAACATTTGCTGCATTTATAATTGTAGAATACCAAACAACGCTTTTGAATCAGTAATATTTCAACCCTTCTGAATCAATATGAGGTGGGTGTGTAACACAATAAAAAAAAATTATTTAATTCTATCAAATTTGCATCTATAATTCATTTGTGTCACATAGCCTTTTCCTATTGGTGTGGAATAGTGCTGATGGAGCACTTAAAATTTTTTCGTTTTGGCAGGATTGCATCTACATATATTAAATATACACATTCAAAATGTGGGCAACAAAATCGTTGACCCTCAATTCAGTCAACATAGCAAGGTGATTGTAGCCCTCCAGAAGAATTACCGCTGATAGAAACTCTAAAATTCTCCTCAATATCCATCAACAGACAGATCTAAGTTTAAAAAGTAGGGGGATATCTAGTAATTATACTTAGCCGTCTCCTTTCTCTGACTTTTAAGTCTTTGTGACCACTCACTATCTTGCCATACTCATAGAGTTTATATATTAAAACCACCTTAACTTTTATTGAAATTGATGGTTACCACATTTTCTTTTGTTTGGTCAAAATCATATTTATTTGCATACATGTTTGCAATTTCACATCAAATTGGCTTTTCTGAAAAAAAGACCTAACCTTTCAAAAATACCCTCACCCAAACACGTGCAAAGCATGTGTGTCCTAATTAATTATTTAAAAAAATATTTTTTCAATATTACTCCCCCAAATCTTTCATATTTTGATGCTAGAACCCCAAATCGTCATTATATTTTGAAATTTGTCCCCCAAATCGATGTTGTCTTCAATCATTGAGATGGACATCATCGTTGGGGGTTTTTTTTTGAAGGGTTGGGGGGGGGGGGGGGGGAAACGGATTGAGGGAAGGTGGAGTTAGATTTTGGGGGAGGATTGAGGGGTTTTTTCCCTTGAATTGGAGGGCGGGAGGGAGGGACGATTAAGGTGAAGTGAAGTTAGGGTTTGGAGGATTGGAAATTAGGGTTTGAGAATTGGTCTAGGGTTTGTGGGTTTGGGTTAGAATAGCTAAGGCTGTTTGATTGAACTAATTTCAAAATATGAAAGATTTGGGGGACCAATATTGAAAATATCTATCGTTTTAAAATAAATTAGGATACGCGAGCTCTGCACGTATTTTAGATAGGGGTAAAATGGGAAGTCAGTGTTTTCTTTTTGCTGAAAAATCAATTTGGTGTGACATTGCAAATATGTATGCAAGTAAATGTGGTCTTGACCTAAAAAAAAAAGGTGGTACATGTTAATTTGAAATAAAGTGGTGGTTTTCATGTAAAAACCCCATCTTATAAGTCATTAATATGTATCCATCAATACAATGCAGTGTCAGATATCATAATATAATTCTTGAGAATTCTCTCCCAGAATATTTCAATTGAGAATATATAGCAGCAACAGTATTTTAAAGACTTTCTCACATGCATATACCGCCATAATAAACACCAGAAATTTTATTTAAACCTCACCCGAAAATGGAGCGCAATTTCAACAAGTTGCGTACAACAAAATCATTACCAGCGAATTCAACTGTAAGGTGTCTGGTAGGAGTCTGAGCAAAAGAGCATGTGCGCCTGAGCGAAACAAGAAGCGAGTACACACTATGGAGAATGTGCCTATCATTGACGAATACCTTTCTGCTCAGGATCAACTATTTTCTCAGTAACCTTCCTGAGCCTATTTGCTATGATTTCCTAACGTTTCTCTATGGAGCAATTAAACAAACGTAGCCTAAAATCACCTACATTATGCACTTCCTTCTCAAAGGCAATTACAATTTTTGCAGTGTTTGAATGGCCAGGTCAAATTTGTTTTATCATACAGCCCCTCCATAAGTTTATAATGACCTGTCACGCTTTATTCCAAAAATCCCAGCATAAACCTTTCAATCCTGGAGCTTTATCATTACATGAATCATAAAAAAGCATCAGGATCCTAGGATAAAGTATCCGTGACATCCAGAAGTTCTCCTTCTTTTGGCATGCTAGCTCCCCGCCTCCATTCGATAGTTTTCCTGTTCCTAGAGCTTTCTCATTACATAACTTAACTAGGCTCTTCCTGTGCGAAAGGCAGACTAAGTTTTCCTCGGAAACTCAGTCTCCTGTGACTGATGGTTATGATTTTTCCAATTTCAAAGGCAAGGCGGAAGTTTCTGATTTCTTATTTTACTGATTCCCAAATCCCCTCTCCTCACACACATGGAAACAAAAGGATCCACTTGTTCTGCTCCTTTCGCAAATCAAGGAAGGAATAGAACAACAAAGTATCCGGTGCATGATCCACCGGGCACATTTTGTGCCTAGAAAGAGAATTCTTGGATCAGTGCAAAATATAAATCACTAAAAGCTTATGTGTTGAGCAGACGATCTTTTCTGCCACAATTTAAATGATTTAAACCAGTTTTGATCTATCACAATCAAATTAAGCCACTTTTTTTTTTCCCTGAGGAACCATCAATCTTACCAGCTCCTTATTGTGGTGAAGCTTGGTCACGCCCAACACCACCTTAGATAGAGATCAATTGATGTTCTTATCATGACCATCATTGGATACGAAAAAGCTTCTAATTAAGATGAGCATGTTGCTTCATGGTAGTACATAGAGAGTTCATTTCATGAATTAAAAACATCAAACTACTTCAATAGCACCAGAGCCAGGTGCATTGTCGTGGAGCAGGGAACATAGAACAGTATCAGCATGTCCTAAGTGGAGATCTTAGTTATTACAACTCATGTCTTATAATAACATATAAGAAGTAATATATAAGAGAGAGAGGGATGAACCCTTGAGCTTTAACCATGGGAATGATGGGGAACTGGGAGAAGGTGGTGGGACTCAAGAAACAAAATGGTCTTTCATAAATTCCAATGCGCGTGAAGTTGGAGTGAAAAGGGAGAAGGTGAGTCACAGGGGAGTTTGGAACTCCAAAGCCATCTAAGGAGTTCATCAGAAGTTAGACACATAGGTAGGGGCTAAAATGCCAAAAATAAACATTAGCCCTCCTTAAGAGTTAATCAGACTAAGGCTCTCCTTAGAGCCTAGCCACATGAATGTACATAAAACAAAAAAGCGGTGTGTTAGTTGAAGCATCTTATCTTTTCTTAGATAAGTGGTTGGTTAGTTTTTATCAAACTCTTGTAGTTGTTAGATTGGTTGGTTGGTTTAAGGCTCAATTGGACCCGTCCAAGGGTAACTAAGACTAAATCATGAACTAGCTAAGGTTTGCTCTGCCTGGGGCTTTAACTAAAGAGTGAGAATTGAAGCCAAGCTAAGGCTATTATTGGAGGGAAAACCTGCCTGTTTAAGTAGTCCAATATCATGCAAGTCCTAGTTAGGTTATGTCAGCCCTCACGGGGCTAGGGTTTTCATGCCTATCATAAGGTTGTGTTAGCCCAAAGCCACCTTAGGCTAGGTTCAACAAGATGTATATTATTTTTTATGTCTCGGAGCCTGCTATGGTCAGAAGAGTTCTTGCACTTGACTAACGAAAGGGCGAAAGCCAGTGGAACAATGTCCCACCTTGGGAAGTTGATGGATGCATGCTTAAATAGCCCATCCTAGGGCTAAAGCGGAGAGGGAGTATCCCATTCACCACATGAACAAGTGGGAGTTGGAATACTTTAACCTTCAAAGATGAGATGGATGCTTTTCTAGCCCAATTTAGGACTAGGGTATGGGAGAGAAGACACTGTGGTCCTCATGTTAGAGACACCGTGATGCATAGATAGACACCGGAAGGAGAGGGATGGATAGAGAAGGAAAAACCATGGTTAAGCCAAGGGTTGCTTAGATGCCGCCGATGGAGTGAAGTGAGCAGGAAGGAGTCTGTAATTATGAATTGCTGGAGTTGGTAGTGTTGGAGCAGGGAGAGCCATGTTCATGCCTGTTTTATGGCAAAGCACACTGTTAAAGAGAGGTATTAGTACAGAAAATGGTAGATGCTATTAGTCATAATAAATTAGAATAGGAAAAATAAGCAAAGACAAAGGCTAATAAATGAAAATTATTTAGTTTCTGGATGCACTTGGCATGATGATGATGATAATGATGTTAATGGTGGTTGTTGCAAGCAGCATAAGCATGTCTGCGACAAATAGTTGTGTAAAGAAGACTTAGATATCAGAATTTCTTGATTGTGGCCGGGGCTTATTTTAACTTACCATGGGCATTGAGGATCATAAATTTTACTAATGAAATTAGAACAATAAAGAACTATGAGCTTACCCTCAACAAAATGGCAAAGGGAAAAAGAAGCAAAAGTAAAGAATGGACATGTACATTGGAATATTTTTGTTATGTTCTGTATTTTATATCTTGAATGATAAAGAGAAGATGGCAAGGTGTCAATTACTTTGGTGAGGCACGTGTAAAAGTTGGGAAAGGACATGTAATATAACCATTCTAATCATTCATCTAATAGATACATTTTGAGCATCCATATCTCTCCAATCTGTATAGGTAGTTCATTAGAAATGCCAACGAAATTAATGCTTTATTATGAAACAGAAATGTTGCATCCAGATATGCTATATTTCATTAGGGCTTCTGGAAAATTGTGCTTTTTTTTTTCTCTCTGCCCAATTTCTTTCTTTATCTAAGGTAAGACATTCTTTAAATATCTACTGAAACCTTGAATATATGAATGGATAACACATCTATGAAAAAAACACTAGGGCCTAGATACAAACGATAGGAGGAATCACTAGTCCAGAGTATTAAGTATTTCAATTCTTCTTTTATCGACCAAAACCATGAATATGTGAATGGAATATATTTGCTAATAAACTTATGAACATAAAACACTGTGATCTATATACACATAGTGACGCAAATCACAAGTCACAATACAAGTGAGCTCAATATATATGTACCTGGTTGAGCCGGAGGGTTTGCTGCGAAGGAGATGGAGCCCCCATAATGGTGGGCGAAACCGGTGACAGCAGTAGAGCAGGCAAGAGCCGCCGGGTACTGAAACATATGAGGATACTGCATGTTGTAGCCTTGAGCAGCATGGCCATAGGCTGCTGCTCCACCTTGCCCATACTGTATGTATGGATAAAAGCCTCCAGATGTCCCTCCATACATTGGGTATTGTGCAGTTGCGCCTCCATAAACATTGTAATAGCTCTGGTATTTAACCAAGAAAACAAAAAGAAGAGTAATTTTAATGAGAAACTAATTTAAAAAATTGATAATTATGAGAGTCCCATACAAGCAGAAATATAACTTTGCTCAAAGCTAATGCTATTTACATAGACAACAACAATAGTAGCAAGTAGGAAAGGTACTCAAGATGTCATAAGAATGAAAGGTTTAGTTCATGACTGTCATAATGACTACTAGCCTCATAACTGGATATTATTTGAACGACGTTGGTTTCAATTGTCGAGCAAAATAACTGGACGAGCTAGCTAGATGGAAAGCTATAGTACATCATTGGTCAATAACTTCTCCTTCAATAATGTCAATATTCAATAATTCAGACGTACGCGATCAAATATAGTATTCGATCATAGTTCCAGGTGAGATACCAAACTATCCATAGGATTTAAAGCTGTTCAAGCCTAGTCTTTATCTGTTGGCATTCTGATAGTTCTTTTGCAAAGTGACACTAATAATACAATGCTATTTGTCCATCCCATTCCCAAAATTGATTCCTGCCAATTTGTTTTCTACTTCTCGTTTCTATCTCTAGCTTGAAATTGAACGATAAAGAAACAAAAAAAAATAATAATAATAAAAATGAGGCACAGATGATGACAATGTTTTTTCTTTTGACGGAAAAAATGATGAGATTGTTCCTTATGTTCAATTGTGAAACGTGAAGTTTCTTCTATCTCACTATTTTTTTGCGAATGTGGGGAAAAAACAGAAAACCACTAACTTTATTATTTCTTTAGATTAAAGCAAGATCGAAACCAGAATTGCCAATGTTTATCAACCTATAAACATTTACTCCCAAAAAAGAAGTATCGAAGCTTAGGAAGGAGGGGACACTTGAAACAGGGAAGCTGAAAAATGATTCTTTTTTTTTTAAAAATAAATTTATCTGGGCTTGCTTTTGTCTGGGACATTTCCAAAATACAACTGCAGATTATCGTTAATTTGAGATAAAGAGACTGGACCTAGCCCATGTGCAGTTAAATTATAATGGGTAAGATGGACCAGGGGTCAGCTAAACAGACAGTTTGCACTGAGACAGTGCCGGTCCCAGCCCATGTGCATCTGTATAAGGCAAATCTGACCACGTGAGGCCTCCCATTGATGGGAGCGATATGCATTTTTTTTTCAGAGTTTAGCTAGCACATATTGAGAATAAAGTTGAGAAAAGCCCAAAAGAACTTAGTTCGAAGCAATTTATTAGAATATAAAGTTTTAATCATGAATCCTCACAAAAGCTATAGTCTGGTGTAGTAAAAGGAACTTTGAAATGATACTAGAGCAACATGAGTTCAAGTCTCATCGGCTATGATGATGAATTTAAACGTGGATTTAAAAAAGAGATACTTCTTTGAGAGTCAAAGTTTTGGTCATGAAAAGGCCTTAAACTTGTTTGGGCATGTTCGAGTGTAAATTTATAACCCTCAACACTCACCAATTTGTAGATTTGGGATAGTGGAAGGAGTTATGACACAATTAATAAGGATATGATAATAATTAACTCAATAGAGGAGATGACCTTTCACAAAACCGAATAGAAAAAATATGATTCATGTGGCGAACCCCAAAAATTTAGGATAACTCATGCTTTGTTGTTGCTGTTTAGTTAGCATATGTACCCTCTAAATGAACTGGCTGGAGAAGTAAGGCTGCAGTAGCTTCAAAAATAGGATAATAGGTCGACGGCAATCTATTCCAAGATCAACTAAGTGTATAGCTTCACAAGTCACAACTGTAAATTTGAGATTACAAAACTTTATTTTGATTTGGCAGTCAGATAACATGTCACACATTTATAATTTATAGGTTAATTGTTCTAAAGATAATGAATGTTGAATCACTTTTTCTATTATTATGTTATAGATTTAGTGATTTTATAGTACACATGATATTTTCTTCCCATGTACCCTCATTATATCTGTTCGTCGACATGCTATGTGATGTCTATCACAAAGCCAGAATATGCGGAAGTTGTCTGCTATTTGACATCTGGTTTTGTTCTATATCCATATCCCATGCTTGATGATCTAAATACTACATATTTTACATAAGAAATCCAGTAACTAGTTATTGTATATAAGCTTCATACGTTCTAGCAATGCCTTGAGCATTTGTGAAATAAAGTGGTCTATATGATTAATAGAAAGACAAGTTGATCACTCATTAATGAATGTTCAAGACGTTATTATTAACATGGGTTTTATGATGAGTGTATAATTATTTTGGAAGGTCATCAATAAGATTTTAGACCAATCCCATGGATTTCTATGAATGCTTTCACCAAGGGAAAACTTCAGTAATATTCTTCTACATATATACTTCTTTCTTATGTCGGCCGTAATAAACTTTTGAAAACTAAGACAAAGAGAATAAGAAGATTGATCACATATGTGAACAAACAAATTCTTTTCCATTGGAATTTATGAAATAATTGGTACTATTGTTCTACAGTGCGAAGCAAGGAAGTATAGGTTAATGCGGGACATATCTATATTGTATGTGACAAAAT
The DNA here is from genome assembly GCA_037177215.1 of Asparagus racemosus. Classification (NCBI taxonomy): domain Eukaryota; kingdom Viridiplantae; phylum Streptophyta; class Magnoliopsida; order Asparagales; family Asparagaceae; genus Asparagus; species Asparagus racemosus. The sequence goes on along the minus strand of JBAKGM010000002.1, from coordinate 9,752,227 downwards.
GATCTATGATCCTAAGTATGGTGTTTAAAATTTGAAATATGTTAATTCTTTTAACTAAAATGACAATACCATAGAAGTCGAGTTTGCAAAGGGGAGAGAAAAACAAGAGTGCATTAATTCATCAGAAAAGCATGTATACATAGATTCATATAAAAAAGAGAAGCTAGAAGAAAAACCAACTCGTATATAGATGGAACATTATGCCTAATTGATTAGTTTCTAGTTATAGAAAGGTAAAAGGAAAGTTAGTATGAAGTACCGAAGGATAATTGTACTCTGCAGAGTATGGAGGGTACCTGAAAATTTGAAGGAGAATAAAATTAAAAAAGAAAATATTAACAGTTATAATATACTGTTCTTCGAAAATAATGACAATGAATGCAATCAAAATACTACTCACGTGATGCTCATCATATTTATTAGTTAATAAACTGTTGGTACTGAGTTTTCGGTTTTATTGATGTGCACGTCTAGTAACAAGAATAATACTCCCATATATAGCATTAGCAAACACTCATAAGGAAAAGGATTAGACTGTAGTCTGTTATAACCTCCATATGTAATCCTCTCTCTCTCTCTCTCTCTCTCTCTCTCTCTCTCTCTCTCTCTCGACTCGTGTAAGTAATATTGCGTATTTGTATGCGGGTGTGGATGGTGTGATGAAGAGAAGCATGCTTCACGTATGAGGGCATGCAGTCTGCATATGCAATACAATTGTGAGATCCTGTCTAGCTAGCTAGCTACTAGCTGGCTAGCATAAAACCTCATGCACATGCATCCTTGCTTAGCAATGCATGTGCGTGAGAGAGAGAGAGAGAGAGAGAGAGAGAGAGAGAGAGAGAGAGAGAGAGAGAGAGAGAGAGACACACCTGTAGAGAAAAGGAAAAGCAAACGACAATGCATGATGAATGCATGTGCGTGCTAAACACATGGCAGCTTTTTTATGAAGAGGGGAAGAGAGAGAATGAGATCATTCTCTCACAAGCTTCACTATGGTGAATCATGTATAAACACCATAATATTGACCAGCCATGATCATCATCAGCACGAGCATACATAGACAGCTGTGATACCATGTGAGTGACCCATTGCTAGCTAGCAAAACCATTCCAGTCCACTACCATAGCATAACCCCCGATCAAAGTGTTGTGTACCACCCACGTGCGGTGCATGTGACCCTTTTTACTACGTGAGATGACATGTCGCTTCCTTAAAAAGCTGTTAGCTTAGCACAGCAAACTCAAATTGAGGAGGAGAAGAAATTTCCACAAAAAGTATGCAGACAGCTAGCAAGCTCACTCACCCATAGACATTATAAGGAATGCCTTGGTGGATGGCATAATGAGGGGCAGCTGTAGGGGTTGGAAAAGCTGTTCCCAGTCCACTCTGAATCCCTGCTGCTGCACTCGGGAAGGACTTCATAACCCTAAAGCTCCTGTTGCCACCTACAAAAATTATTTAAAACAAAAGAAATTTATTTATAGCATTAAATACGTCAAAAAAAATTTAAAAGATAATGATAAGATTTTGTGTAAGGCACAGAATAATTATAAGATTTTTGTGTAAGGCACCATTAGCAGTTTAAATGTAGGGAATATATACATGCATTCACAATGGAGTAATTTGCTAGGACTACACATATTATTTAGATATCTCATTGATTCTTTTACAACTGTTTGCTATGGAAGTAATAAGGACTAGTTAGTGGCTACTAATTAAGACTAGAGTTAATGATAAAAATGTTGAGTTGTGTAATGCTAGTAAGCAAGTCCCATGTTTAAGTCCAGACTACAAACTTTTTGGTGAAAGTAAATAACAACAATAAAGAAGAAACCAGCTTAATTACGCAATTACTAATGTCATCGATTCGCTGTAAAAATTAATAACCGTAATATGTTATTAAACTAATATATCATTGATTAGCTGTAAAAATTAAGATCAATATATGGAATGATTTTCATAGTTTACACAATCACAATAACCTTCACATAAAATAAAAAAGTAACCCACAATAACCTTTACATAAAATAAAAAAAGTAAGGCTTACTTAATTCTCCCTATACGTCAAAAGTGTCAAAACCCTATTTTACCTAAAAATTTGAGAAACGCTAAATCTTATATGCACTATATAGCACAACTTTACCATTTTGAGGTGTGGTTGGTGTGGATCTCTGAACCCCTAAAGAAGCAAGGTTGCAGTTAGCTCTCCTTCCATCGATCACCGGCGCCGGATCTACACAAGCCCTCATGGCTGCTTCCGGCTCAGAAAATGTCACCTAAAATATTGCAATAAGAAATAAAATAAAGAAGAAAAATTCATGCTTAACAACCCTATTTTCAAAATCTCTCAAAGAAGAAGAACAAAAAGGAAATAACTATATCAAAACTATAAAAAATTACATGTAGATCTAGGTAAATAATTAAGATGGAAAATCATCTTGATCAAAATTTTGATCGAAATTAATTACGCATACATAAAATGGTACGTCCATAAAAGAATGAACTTACAAATCCATAGCCTTTGGATCTGCCAGTATTTTTGTCAGTGATGACCACAGCCTCCAAGATATCACCAAACTGCTCAAAGTATTTCCTCATCGTCTCCTTCTGCGTCTCCCAAGCCAATCCCCCAACAAACACCTTGGTGTATGTTGTATCCCCAAATTGCCCCCCATAATTTCCTGCTCCTGCTACTGGACTCATCTTGATAGATAATTAATTAAAGTAGATAAGTATATTTAAAATCGCTTAATCTCTCTTCCTCTCTGTATTTGATTTGTGGGTGATCAAAGCCAAAGAAATTCGTTGAGGCAAGAGATTGAAGAGGGAGAAGAAGAAGATGGAGGGAAGAAAAAGTGAAGGTGGGAAGAGAGAGAGAGAGAAAGGGAGCGTAGGGCTTAAGTCATATTTATATATGTATAACATTCATTATTAATTTGTTACATTATCTTTTTTTAATCAATATAGTTAACCTAGACGCTATTGGTCTTATTCTTTAGTCTTGTCCTGTTGTCTGTAATTGACAAAATAATGCAACAAGGGTTGGATTAAATGTCTATTATGACCTCATTGATTTTCTATATCTACAAACAGTGTGGTGGATGCCGGGGCTATTGGGAGTGGCAAAAACAGAACGGAAAGAAGCGGAACGGGATTTTGGGGAACAAAGAAAAGTTCTTTGTTATCTTGTCTTGTTAATAAAGAGCCTCAATCACTATGAACGACACTTGGGGCACATTATGTTATGCTACAGTGCTACTTAACGTGAAAGTATGAGGTTATTATTTGTTTCCTATTAGAAATATGATGATCGCCAATTTGTCATCTCATTTTACAATTGTTTGTTTGTTCTTGCGCGGGTGTATCTTACATGTAAACAAAGAATATGGATTGAGTCGCATGAAACCAACCCACATTATTAGCTTAGAAAATTACAGGTTAAATTCTTTTTATAATTTGTATATCTAATTTGTTTGATCTCTATGGAGTATTTCTTTGGTTATATTCACGTGCTTCTAAATTTAACTGCATTGAATTTTTTTCTTGGAACTGGTGTTTATTTTTATCTATTTTTTTAATAAAAACTCTGCTTTTCATGAATATGAGCATAAAAGTGGCTCATACCAATTACATAGCTCTAGTACCATCGCTCTTTTATAATATCCCTCATTTTTCTATAATATTTTAAAGATAAAAAAGAATGTAATAAAAATTCAACGGTCCTTGTGTGATCAGAACACTAAAAATCTCTCTTCGAACATATAGGGACTATGAAAGTTTTGTCTGCCAGAAAAATTAATCATCTTAAATTGGTGGTTTATTATAAAGAAAATTTTGAGATTTGGTATGAATTAAGAGAATACTGAGTTAAACCATGCAACATAAAGCAATAAAATAAAACATTATATGTAAAATATTAACGTATTAATATAATCTGAAATAATCTCATGCTTAAAATGTAATTCGTACATAATCTCACCTTCATTAGAAAACTATATGTGCTTTTAAAAATACTTATCCATAAAATAATTTGACATTATACTATTTTGCATTTATGATTTTATGTGGAGGCTGTCTGTATGAGTTTTTTAAATTTCTTAGTATATGATTATAAATTTTTTTTAACTATGGATAATTATAATTTGACTAGGATTATCAAATATTTGATTATTTATTAACAATTTTATTTTGATGAAAATTCTTAATTAGGTGAAGATGAGATTTAGTGTCCACATGTCATCTTCTAATAGGTTAGAGAAACACATTATTATTTTTTGATATGACACATCTCAGTTTCTTTGTGCCTTTAGGTGACACATATCAGTTCTTTTATGTCATCGGGAATATCACCAATTTCTCATTGTATATAAAGAGGGATACCATATAAAACTTCAATCCTCATGTAGTTTGATATACATTATCTTTTTGAATTATGCTACTTTACTAATCTTATATATTTGTAACTTGTTGACGGTTTGATTATCATCTTGATAACAAGCATAACTTGAGGTAATCTCGATATCATAATAACTTGAGGTAATCTCGATAGCATAACTTCAGTGTGTTATTATTAATCTCTTGTTTATGGTTTGTTTATACCTTGAATTTTTCCCAACGGAAATACTATACCGTCCAATATAAGCACAATTGATCAATCAGTAGAACAATGCTAGTTGGTTGGAATCTTTGACATATTTTCTAAAGGGATTTAATTTATAGGCTAGTAAGTATAATTCAGCTTACTTTAGGTCCTGTTTGGCAATTTCATATAAAAGACTAATGCTTGTGTCAAATGTTGAAGATATTCTTGATTTAATTTCCACCTTCTGATTGAAGACATTCAAGTTAATATAAGAAGCAAAAGAATAGAGGAAGTCCATGATTAATGAGTGCCTTTGGACACTCTTTTGCAAAAGAAGGGGGAAAAAAGAAAAAAGAAAAAAGAAAAACCCCTCCCTTTCCCTCTCCATAGTGGTCCACTGAGTTTACTTTCCACCAACTTCCCAGTAGGCTATGGCAACTGAGACCAGGTATGCATGTTTTGCTCTTAAAATTAAGAGCATTTCTTCGGTTTGATTGCGCCTAGCCATCAAATTAACTTGATTGACAATACATCTGTCTTGACAATATTATCTAGAAAGTTGTTAGCTCCTGCATCACACTCTATATATATTATCAATTTGGCTCTATCTAGAAAATTTAAGCTGGCGAACGTAGCTAGTTGGTCAGTAATGCATATCAAACTAAATCTAATACTATTTTAGAAGTGTGAATGATCTTAAAACTTTGTTTTTCAGAAATACCCTCAACAATCATATCAATTGACAATTATAATATGAAGAATTAATTATAAGGAGTGGTTATTTAGTATGTCTCATACAGTAAATATTTCATGCAAAATTTGGTGCCATGAAAAATCAAAAGTCACCTCATGGTAGAGAAACGGCTATTCCAAGTCTTTACACATGAAAATAATTATTTTCTTATTTCTAAAAATAATTTAAAATAAAAATTCAATAAGACCACGTGCAACACACATGCACTATACTAGTAAACTAAAACAAGAAAAAGGCCATGTGATAATAGCTCAAAATAAATGTCAATCAAGTTGATTGGGGTTTAAGGTAATGCTAAGCATCAAGCTTCTAAATGGTTACTACATGTTGATCCTTCATTACACTTCTTTAGTTATGATGATCATCAACATTCAATTCTTGGAAATTATAAAACACAACAAAGACCGAACATGCTTGTTATAATCTACTATTAAAAATTTAAATACACGAATCGATATCACGAAACATCTATCGAAATTTTAAGATTTTTCTGAAAGCTTTTGCAAGAGAAAACCTCCAACTACATCCACTTGACACCATCAGGATAGTTGTCACGCCCTGAGATCTTAACGGCATGTGACTAGGCCAGTAGACTTTGACGATAATGATGTCCAAATGATATACATAAGCCTCTTATCTACATAGACTAAATGAAAATTTTTGAGAAATGTGTCACAAAAATCAACTTGTCGAAGAACATATAAGATAATGTTTTAGCATAGTTTATTTTCAAAACTAAAATAAAAAAGCAACATATATATGTGAAATCGTTGTTCTCGACTCAACTAACTCTCTAGTCCGAATGCATCTCCTAAAAAAGATACGAAAAAGAACAAAAATAACAAAGCAAATCCATCAGAGTGGATAATAACAGGTACCGCTAGAGGTTAGGATCCAAAGGATGGAACAATAAAAAAATATGATTGACTATACAAATAAAATCAAATAAAAAAAAGCTCAAAAAGATATATTCAACCTTGAGAAAGTTTCAACCTACCACCCTTAAGAAAAATGGTAACGGTAGCTACTTTCTAGTCTCGACGATATGGGTTGTTACATCTTACCACCCTTAAGAAAGTTTCAACCTTGAAACTTCCCAATCTATCTGAAAAACTATAGATAAGGATATTCTAAGCTCAACTAACTCCTCTACTAGCGTACAATTAAACTAGATTGGAATTGTTAATTCACTAACTGGAGAAACTCAAAAGTAAACAAAGCTAAAATTTTTAAAATAATCATTCATTTGAATATAAAAAAATCTTCAAAATACTAGAAAACCTTTCACTATTATAGAATTTCTCCTTTCAAAATATTTTGTTCAACTCAAACATAAAAAATACATCTTTTCGTGTTCAAGGTGTAAAATGCAAATAAGTTTACTCTTTGAAAACTAAAATGAAAATTTAATTGAAAACCTTTCAATAAAAACCTATATATCTTTGTTAGAAATCAAAACATGAAGTAAAAACATGAAGTAAATAAACAAAATAGGGTGTTTTGTGCAAAAAGCCTAACCAGACATCTGGTTGATATGATCAGATGTCTGGTGTCAGGTTTAAAACCAACTTGAGAATGCTACTGATCATAAAAAAAACTTCTCTCTAAGAGTTCCTAACATGTTCTAATCCTTCCCAAATCCTATTTACATTTATTCTTAGCCTATTTAAGAGGCTTCATCCCTTCTATTCTCACTACAAAGCCCTAAATTGAAACCCTAGTTTCAAACTTTTTGCAAACTTCTCTATCTTCACACAAGATATCTTCTCGATAAAAGTTTGCAACTAAGAGTCTAGGTCTTCATCCTCTGCAAGTGAAGGCTTGATGGAAGGCTCTATTGATTATGGTGGATCATTTCGTCAATGATGAGGCTCCAAAGCTCTACGAGCGGTTGTCGAATAAAGCTCCACTACTAGGTTACGGTGTAGACTTTGTACCATTAGTAAAGAATCTAAACTTTATGGGGTATTTGCTCATCAAGGGTGAATTGACTTTATAAAGTTAAAAGGGTTAGATGTAAGGTCTAAGCAAGAAAAGAAATGGAGAACTACAAGAATCAATGGTTAATTACACAATAACAATTAAATTTTTTATCAGTTAGATAAGAACGAATATAAGAATCAATGAAAATGATCAACATCTGAGAAGGATATATTATGTAGTGTTGTGCACACAACATTTATTAAAAATAAACAACGTATTAAAAAATGGATGAGTTTGGGACGTAATAATTTCCTCTCTTCTACTTCGTCCCAACATGGCGGTGATTTGCATTTCCTCTCATGCAATGCCTCAAATGGTGATATCTTAATGGTAGCTTAATAACTGTTATTGTAAGAGAATTTTAAAAGATGTAAGTAATCTTCCCATGAACCAAGCCTAAAACACTAGCTTGAAGCATGCCCAACAATATCTAAATAATTATCCCAATTGTCCATTAGTTTGTGTATGATAAGCGGTGTTAAATTTCAATCTACCGCCCAACCTCTTTGACAAACTTTGCCAAAATTGAGAGTGGAAATATGTATCTTGATCTGAAGCAGTAGAAAATGGCACTCCATAAAGTTGTACTACTTCTTGTACATAATGCTTGGCTGACCATTTAGTAGTTTGCCTAACACGAAAAGGTATAAAACATGCACCTTTAGTAAGTTGATCAACGATCACCCAAGTAACAATATTTTGCTTCTGGGTCTTAGGCAAGCCTGTCATAATTGCATACTAATATGCACCCACTTCCATTTTAGTATTGATAATGTTTACAATAGACTAACAATCTTCTAGTGCTCCACCTTCACTTGCTAACACGTGAAGCATTGGTCACATATTCGGTGATGTCGCCTTTTACACCATCACCAAAAGTATATTTTCAGGTCTTTACACATCTTCATCCCTTCTAGATGAACTAAAAATATTGAATAACGTACTTTATCGAGCAATTCTCTATGAACTTCACTTGCCAGAACACAAAAACAGTTACCTTTCCTTAAGGAATCATCTCGGTGAATCCATATGTCTGTTCTCTTGCTTCTAAGTATTCTCTTTTTGATCTCAATGAGATCCTTGTTATGTACCTATTGCTCCTTAATGTGATTGGTCAATGGAGGTTGTACTTATATATTCATCAATTGCTCAAAACCATTTGATAGAATAACTTTAATACCGTAATTCTCAATCTCTACAATTAACTTCTTTTGCTTCACAATCCTTATAGCACTTGATATTTTGCTTAGAGCATTAGGTAATATATTCACTTTACCTATATTATATTGAAGATCAGTATTGTAGTATGCCATGAGTTCTGACCATCTTCTTTGGCTTATATTAATATACTTGAGACTCTTGTGGTTGGTTTTCACTTTCTCTCCTAGAATATAGTATCGCGAAATCTTCAATGCATAAACCACTGCAACTAATTCTAAATCGTGAATAGGGTAGTTCTTCTCATGAGACCTTAGTTGTCAGGAAGCATACACAATTACCTCCCCATTCTGCATCATTACACAACCTATTCAAATTCTTGAAGCATCGGTGAGAATTGCGAATTTACCATTCCCCTCGGGTAACATCAATACTAGTGCTATCAATAGGCAAATCTTGAGGGTTTCAAATGCCTTCTGACATTCTATTGTCCAGTTGAACTTTTAACCCTTGCGAAGCAACTTCATCATTGATGATGCAATGGGTGAATAGTCTTTAATAAATTTTTAATAGTACTGTGCCATACTAAGAAACTATGAACTTCTCCTATGATCATCGGTGACGTTATCTTCATAATTGATTCTACCTTGCTCAGATTAACTAATAAATCTTTAGAAGTTATAATGTGGCCTAGAAAATACACGCTCTCTAACCAAAACTCGCACTTGTTCTACTTGCTAAATAGATGTTCCCTTCACAAAATCTCTAAAATCAACCTGAGATGCTCTTCATGCTCTTCCACCATCTTTGAGTACACTAGGATATCATTAACTAACACAACTACAAATTAATCTAAATATTATGAAAATATACAATTCATAAGACTAGTAAAGACTGATGGAGTGTTTGTCACACCGAATGGCATATTAAAAAATTTAAAATGCCCATCACACATCCTAAAAACTATCTTCAAAATGTCTTCTTTCTCGCACTCAATTGATCTAAGGCCAAGCTTAGAAATATGGTTGCTCCTACTAGTTGGTCAAACAAATCATGAATTCTCGATGATAGAAATTTATTCTTGATGGTGACTCGGTTTAACTCTTGATAGTTAGTGAACATTCTTCAACTCCGTCCTTCTTTGGAAAAACTGGGGCTTCCTAAGGTGAAACACTTAGTTTGATGAAGTCTTTATTGGGCAACTCCTCAATCTGAACTGTTCGCGGGAAAATCTGTTGTAGGAGACATTCTCATTGAATCTGTAAAACGAACCTGTTACAAATTTATCTTTTGAAAACAGAATTACAAATTACAGCTCGCCTTTTTATAAGGACTTTTACAATGAAAATATCGAAATAAAAATACAACTTTTTTGTGATTTTTCCTTTATGAACAAACACGAGGATCTCTATTTTACGGG
>JBAKGM010000002.1:9709474-9735978 GCA_037177215.1 Asparagus racemosus | reverse complement strand
TATATATAAATTAAAGGTTGAGGTATTTTATCAATTTAAATGAACGGATTAAATGATAAGACACGTGTTAAAAAATTTTGAGAAGGAGGAGGATGAGGTGGCTTCTTCTGGTGAATTTTTTTAGCTTTTTGTTTTTGCTTTAATGTATACCCTATTAAAAGGCAAAATTACCAGATTGGTATATTTTGTTGACTCTTAGTAACACATTAGTATATTTTCTTACTCTAGTGACAATTTAGTATATTATGTATACTCTAGCGACAAATTGGTATATTATGTATACTCCAGCAACAAATTAGCCTATATTTTGGCAGGAGCATAAATTCTGTCCAAATTGAGTCACATGATACTCACATGTAGCCCACGTGGCAGTAATTGGGATCAATTAATTGCTAAACGAGGGTTTTTTCCTAACATGAAGGCTCAAAATTAGGGTTCAAATGAGAAAATTTTAGTTCTTCTTCCTCCTAGCATTAAATTGGTTAGGGCAACTGAAATTGAAGTTAGATTTTGTATTCTCAAGCTCTTGGTCAAGGTCAAGGTCAAGTATGAGCAAGAAAGAAGCAAATTCATAGCTCAATTGGATGAAATACCTTAATTTACATAAATCAACCAGATTATAGCCAAATCAAGATTTTGAACCCATTAAATAACACAATGCACAAAGGGGAATTTCTGCAATTCTAGAAGATTCATCCCTTCTCTCACTTGAATAGAGAAAAAGGGGGAAATAGATTTTTTGTTTTCCTTTAAATTACATGTCATGTAAGCCCACTTAATCCACATCAACTGCAAATTAGGAGTGAGGTGACTCAATTTGGCGGGAATTTTAGCTCTGACAAAAAATATAGGCTAATTTGTCGCTGGATTATACATAATATGCCTAATTATCGCCAGAGTAAAAAATATATCAATGTGTCACTAAGGGTCAATAAAATATACCAATCTGATAATTTTGCCTCTAGTAAAAGATAATTTAAAAAAAATAAAAAAGTTACAAATTATTATCATAATAATTATTTTAAATGTCTTATATTGTACCAATATTTATTCAAGATTAATTAACATTATAGTAAACAATTGTAGGTTAATAATAGTAAGTTTAAAAATATATAAGTAGTTTTTGTAATATCATCAAAATATATAAATTATATACTTCTTATTTATCACAACTTATCTCATATTATTTTATCTAGATATGCTGCTTCAAAAAGTTATTTCTAAGTATCCCATTACAATATCTTACTTTCAAAAATTATTGCATCGCAATATTTTATCAATTCTAGTAAAAATGTTCCAATTCACTGGTGCTTCTTAGAGATTAATTTTAGGGTGTGTTTGGCAATTTCAAATTGGGCTAGACTAGTTTTATTTTAACTAGGCCAAATTTGAACCAAATAAGAGTTAGTCCACAAAATAACTAGTTCTTGTGCTATTTGGATCCAACTTTTGCCAAAACTAAAAATAAAGTATTGGACAGAGCTTGTGCAATCTAAAATATGTTTTATGAACATGTGAAAGACGCACATGGGGGCTGTTTGGCAACGCACTAAAAATTCGCTAGGTTCAAGCCTAATCCAATTTTAGTCAATTTTGTGTTTGGAGAAAATTGAGTTAATTCTGGCCCAACTTTTTCTTAGGTTTATTTTAGCCTCTAAAACTGGGTCAAAAAATTAATCCACCTCCAACCACTAACTCTGATTTGGTTAAGTAACTATACAACTTCGGCCTGGTTTTTTGTTACGTTGACCAGCAAAGCCTATGTTTTTCAAATGGGCTGGACTCTAAGCAGGCCTGGGGCCATAAGGAGATTCGACGTTGCAGCTAAGCATTACACTGCGATGATGACTGCTCCTTTCATTGTAATTTTGAAGGCCTCTTTGCCTTTATAAACGCGACTCTCCATCGTTTTCGCAATCAAACTGGCAATTAATTAAAAAAAAGAAAAGAAAGAAAAGGTCTTGGTTTTTCTTGTGCAAGAATCGCAAAGATGCTGAAGTTCTCTCGCTTCTTTCACAGGCAAGCAAAATCCTAAAACCCTAAACCCTAACTACTACTTCCTCATCCAAATCCCTTGCCCTCTTCTACTATCTTTGCCGATCCCGTGCCCTTTTATTATTCTAGTAGATTTTGCACAAATCTTAAATTGTACTTTTTGAAATGGTCTTTTCTAGTTCTTAAATTTCTATTGCAGGGAGCGTAAGATTCTTTTAACTAGAGTTTTCCATTATTTTTGCTATGATTGTGGTTATTGTTGTCATTCTTATTGAAATGTTGGTTGAAATGATAAATATATTTCCCCCCAATTTTGGTACTTATGATAGTTTGTAAATTTTTTTTAAACCGTGGCCAGTGCTATTAGCAGATTTGTTTGACAAATAATGAAAATCCCACAAACTTTCATTAAATTTTATCATGAACTTCAATTTTCAGTGTTAGTCTTCTGATATCTCAGAGGAAAATATTTTGAAAGGTCTATGCTTTTGTTTTTTTTGCATGCGCGCGCTTAGGAGGGCACAATCAATTATTGAATTAGTATGGCAAATATATCTAATAATATTACTTGAGAACCTCAGATACTTGAATCACTTCAAATAAATTGGCAATGAGAGAACTGCATATAGACTAGACTATGATAATTGTTTATGAGAACCTACTATAAATGTTGTAGCTTTCTCTGACTAAGATTATTGTTCTAGAGATGTTCTAGGGTATATATTAAGCCACAACAACTGATGGGTAGTTCAACAATTTCTTTTGGTGGCTCAACAAATTAGGTTAGCTTTAAACTGTGGGCTTTCCTTGCCTCCCTCGATCTCTCTCTCTTTCTCTCCGGTCCTCGCTGCTTCCATTTCCTTCTCAGTTTTCTCATTTGTTTGGTTGCCCAATTTAGAGAACACTATTTACCTTTGGTAGCAAAGATACTTGAAAGTGTTGTATAAGCAGGTAGGTAGATTTGATTTGTGTGATATCAGTTTAATGGTTGAAGCCTTGTGAACCGCATTGATAGAATTGAACTCCTGCTCAGATATCATAATGTGCTAGAAGATGCTGCTTACTCTTTCTCACTCTTAATCCAACAAGCCGTAGTTGTTTTGAGTCATTGCCTCTTTAATTCTGGTGAATTTTGCTATCTTGTTTGCTTCCCTATATACAGTTTCTCGGAAATGTATGAAGGTGCTAAGTGATATTTATGCACAGCTTGTGGCATAATTTACTGTTACTCGGTACTCGGTAGCCAATGTCTTACACTTTTCAGTTTATACACAAACAGACACTTAAGTATTGACGAGGATATGCTAGAAATTATGTACAAGCCAAGAATGATGCTCAAAAGAGTATACTTTTATGAATATTATTTTCTTACTCACACTTAAATTAATCAAAAGGGTGGGGTTAGATTCAGTTAGGACAGAGTTGTGGACACCATTTTAAATAATTGATTAAAGCAAAATGTGGGGAGTGGAATTTTTCAATAGAGAATCAACATCAAATTTTGATTACACCTAGTGGTCAATTATATTGGACATCCTCCTTGATGGTTTTGTTCGGTAAATATGGGTCACAACTATGATAAGCTGCAGATGTGACATATTTTTATGAACTAGGATATGAGTGTGATATAGATACGAAATTTTTTTATGAATTAAGAAAGTGCAAGTATTACTTACTGCCCAATGCTCATATTAATTACTAGCTTTTTAAATAGGATTCATGAACGAGCTACTCACTGTAGTTGAGTCATGCATGTTGCATGTTATCTCTAATTTCCTTTTCTTGTGTTCTGCCTTTCCTCATCTCAGTTTTACACACCTTTTTTCATTTCTTTTTTCTGCCTCATGAGACCTTTTAGGTAGGCTTAGGTAGAGACACAGGATGCTGCAAAATGATCTTGTTCATGGTTCTCTATATATTTGAACCTCATTTTGTTGATTTGGTTTGTTTGGCATACGCGACACTGCATGTCAATGAGCATTTGTGATATATTTATTTCTTCGGGTATAGATAATTGATTTTCTGATTAAAAAATTATCTGCCTAAACAGGAATCAACTAGCTGGTAGAGTTTTGCCTCAAAAAGTTTGCAATGTTAACGATGCGTCATGGTTGAGTAACTTTACTTCCCGGCATGTGTTTTCAACTGCTAGTTCTGGAGTGATGAATAACGGTAAGAAAAATCTATCTTATAATGCTGTGCTACTTTAAACATCACCTCTACTAACTCTCTAGAGCACTAATCTTTTCATCTGCAGGGAATTTTGCAGGAAGAACATATGCAGACTTCTCCATTTTCAAGGGGAAAGCTGCACTTTTAGTTTCTCCTGTTCCCCCAAAGTTTAGTAAGATTGATGTATGGTTTGCTTTCTCTCAGCTAGCTTGTCAGAAATGTTTTTCATTCTTTATTTTACTTAATTAAAATTATGCCTTGACAGTCTGGGATCTCTAAAATTGAGAAGAAGGGTGTAGTGATGTTGAGATTCATTCCTGCTCTTGGTCCGCGGAAGTATGATAATGAAAAGAAGCAGGTAATAAGCTTAACAACTTATTCGATCCATTTATTCTTGATCAATCAATTGGTTTGGGTATCACTTGAATGTTAAAATAATAGATATCAACACATTAAAACTCGTGGTTTTCTTTCTACAAAGTCAGACCTCCTACTAGTTTCATTTGGCTATCTTCATTTCATTAAATCATGCATTTTGCAAAATAAATGGGTTTAGGGTTTTTTAAGCTTCATCATTGGAAACCCTTCCTTTTATGCAACCACCATAGCTGTCTTGAATTTTTCATTTTATCTGTGATTTTTTAATGCAAATCCCTATTAGCAATCTACAATCTTTCCCCTTCTGTATAGTCAATCCTAGAAGAGTTTTTGGAGGGGTAGTTCCTTGCTTCCACAAGTTTAGGATGCTTGCCCAATAATGTAATTCTTGTACCTTACAGCTGGCATTGTGGGGCAGATGCAAGCCCTTGACGTCTTTATATTTCAGCACCTTCAGTTAACAGCGGTTGTAAAATGTTCTTCGAAGCCTTGAACTCCATATTCGAGATCATTGTTCTGGGATAAGGCTTGGGTGATGATGAATTGATGATTCATTAAAAAGTTATCCAATAATAAAGAGTCCTTACCAAATAATAAAGATCCAATTATTTAAACCACCAAAAGGAAAAACAGAAAACCAACATGAATCCCATCCTGACTAATAAGAAATTGAATAGATAGGTCATAACCTAAAGTCAAATACCACTCATGAACCCATTTCTAAAGTTATGCTTAAATTTACTGTAATTTTCTACAATTATGTGTTCTAACTCAAAAATACCAATCTAAATTTTACTACATGAAATTTAATAAAAAGTGGTTCAATATTTGGTATTAGTTTCTTTGTTAACTTTAAAATTCTAATTTAATTGTAGATAAATTTGTCTTGAAAACTTCCAACAATACTCAAACTCATTGAATTAAAAATTTGCTCACAAATGCAAACTATAGTAAACAAATTTACACTTTTAAAACCTCTCGAAGGATTAATCACAACAATGTATTAATGTCTTCACTCTTCATAACAAACAAACACAACCACAAATGCAATCTCGAAAGATTAATCTCAAACATCGTTAAAATAAACTTTTGACAAGATGCGTAAATGTTCGAACTTAAAGCACGCCAAACCCAAATCATGATAATAAATACTACTCAAGTTCCATTCATCAGCTAAAATCTTTAGCAAATTATAAACCTAGAATTCAACCAACATATTACCTAAATAAAAGTATTCACATTTAAATGATTTGAGAATCCGCAAATAGAAACTCCAGCTTGTTCTACTCCTTTGTACACATGTGACACTATAGAATCCTCAAATTGCTAGGAACTGTTCTTCCTCTCCAGCTTGTTCTACTCCTTTGTACACATGTGACACTATAGAATCCTCAAATTGCTAGGAACTGTTCTTCCTCCTACAAAATTCCAAAAACAAATTTATATAAACAATTCAATAAAGAAAAAAGAAGTAAATTAACCCTGATACGTTATTAATTTACTTGAACAAGGATGATCAACATCCCAAGCTAACTATGATGCAAAATCAGCATGAAGATAAAGCACAATGCGAAATGGGTCTACACGAAACATCTTAGTATCAAATCTTTGCATTCCTAAAAAAAGAACAAAAATATAAAAATAAAATAAAAAATTATAATATATTTTAAGAAACATAAATTTTCCAAAGAGGAATTCTAAGAAAGCAATGCCAAAAAAGGAAACTTGATCAACATGGATACATAAGAGAAAGTCCCATGATTTTGATTTTATATGTTTAAATGTATGTTTCTCATTTCTAATATGACTAGCACTAATATACCATGTGAGTTACATTAATTTGAGTTTCTCATTAAAAAATATATGATAATTTTCCATAAGGTTTAGATGGTTATGAGTCTATTTGTAGTGACATAATCCAAATCTGAACTTGAGGGTAGCATATACGCTTTAAGATTTGATAATGAGACCACAAATTTGCCTAATGTTTCTAACAGAATAGTTAGAGGTCATATAAGAAAGAAACATGTACCAAATGATAAACACATATGACAATATATTTTGCATAGGAATTGTGCCTAAATAGTTTAGAAAGAAAATGGTGACTAAATGTCTCTACCACTACACCAAAACTCTAAAGTTATGGCTATGGTTGAAGGTTATATTTCAATATAGACAAAGGAGCTATCTACCATAAATTTTAACAGAGAAAATCAAATCGTATTTGCTATATATAGATAGATATATATATACATATATATATATACATATAGATATATACATATATATATATACATACATATATATATATATACATACATATATATATATATATACATATATATATATATATATATATATATACAGTTATATATATATACATATATATATATATATACATATATATATATACTATCTACCATAAATTTTAACAGAGAAAATCAAATCGTATTTGCTTTACTTTTCTCTAACGGCCATATTTGGTAAGGAACCATATAAAGCAAAGTAATATTGATACACAGAAAAGAGAACTGCATTTTAACAAGATTTCTAAAATAATTGATATATAGTAAAAAGCTAATGCACCTTATCAATAGTTCCTCATTGTATCAAAATTGTAGATCTCCAAAATTACAACTTAAAAGAATAGACTATAACCAAACCCCAAGATAACTATGTCTATACATCGGAAAAAGTACATGCATATTCGCCAATCTTTTTTCAGTATGGAAGATAAGTCCATTTGTGAGTGGATAAGAGAAACATTTTGTTCCTTAAGACCATGATACGATGGACTACTTCAAGAGTAATCACTGAAATATTAAAGGAATCACTGAAATATCAAAGGACAATGTGAAGTTTTATTTATTTGGAGAATGTTACTATGACGATAATTTCTTTATGTTATAAACAATGTTGTGGAAAGTGAAAAGCAGAGCGAAGCTGTAAGGCCCCTTAGGATTTTTGGGGGCTTCAAAGGCAAAAAGCGCTAAGTAAAAAAACCATCCAATTTAAAAAAAAACATATATATATATATACACATATAAATCTATCGGAGGAGAGGACTACGGGGAGGAAGTGGCTTCGATTGGAGGAGGAGCTTCGACTAGAGATGGTGATGATGATGGTGAGGTTCGATTGGAGATAGTGATGGTTATCTTCAATGAGGAACTCAAGAGAAGGTGATGATATGCTGGTATTGGTGAACACGACGTTTGCTAGAGAAGGATTTAGAGATGGATTTAGATGCGGATTTAGTGGCGGGAGGTGTCAGAGTTGGCCAAAGGAAGTGGACAACGCGGTTACAACGGGAGTTAGGTTTAGAGTTTATTTTCGTCTCAAATTGCAGAAGCGGAGAGGCGAGAGTGAGAAGCAGAGGGTTTTACTTAAATAAATGGTAAAGTTTTGGTTTGGGTTGAGTACAATATAAACCCGTAATTATTTTTTAGAGCATTGTTAAGCATTGATGTGTTTTTCAGTGCTCAACAACACTTTTACTTAGCTTATTGCTGCATTTGCAAGTAGAAACTACCAAATTCACTTGCATTGGCCGCTTTTGACAAAAGCGGAGCAGTGAGAAAATGATCACAATTTCTATGTTTTAAGCAGTCAAAAGTGGGCTTTTTTCAACATTGGTTATAAATTCAGTTCAACTTATTTTGATGACTTTTAATTGTGAAAAAATGATCACAATTTCTATGTTTTAATGATGGGGTTTGGAGGAATTACTGATTTATATGCAAGAAATTAGATTTTGATTATTGAATTAAAAGCAATCACAAAAGCTAAACGAAATCAACCAATCTGAATAAAAAGTCTATTTATTCTCTCTAAAACATCTTCTTACCATTATTCACGGTGAGAACCGAGCAATTCATAGTACCTTCTTTAAACTATTTTTATCATTTGTTCATACAACTCATGACAAAATATTTCAATTAGAGGTAATTCAGAAAATGATTTACCTGTATGATGCATATATTGATAAATAAAAAATATAAATTAAAATATTCTAACATATGGATTCAATTGATAATAGAGGCATCATAAATAAAATTGATAACATATAAAAACATAAATACAGAAGAATTCATATTATATTTGGATGAGTATAAACCAAATTTTATTTTATTAATATTGTAATTTATAGTATGCTCGAATATGGAGCCAACTATGTTACCTAGCTAGTTCTATCATGAAGCCGTATCTGTACCCAAGCTGTACCCATTTACGTACCCGACACTTCTTGGACACTTCTTAGTCCTTACATATATGCATACATTTACTCAGAAGTATACTCAATTATACCATATCTTAATATATGCATACATTTATTCAGAAGTGTACTCAATTATAAAATATTTTAATTTAAACACTCATACACTCCTTGGACAATATCCTATATTACACATCCATTTTTGAAATTAGGGGTTGAGGTTGTTTCTGCTTATATTCAGTTAAAAACTATGATTTCAAAGGGTATTGTTCGTATCTAGCTCGAAAATATGACTACAACACATGCGTCTTAGCCATGTCCTACCTTTTACAAATTGTTGTCTGGGAGCACCTGTACCCGCAACCGTACCTGTACCCATACTTATGTAACTTAGGGAGCCAAGTATGCACTTACGGTAGTCTACTCATTAAGATTTGTGGCTAGTTTTTAAACTTCTACTATAAAACGTGAATGAAAGTTGCATAATAACGAATAAAATGGAGCAAGGTAGAAACTGACATTTGGTCTTCACAAGGTATTAATTGCTGTAATTTGGGATCCTCAACATATAATATAAAACCTGAATGAAAGTTGCATAACTATAAATTAGAACTAGTGCCACTATCACCATGTCAATTGTTGAGGGTGCATAAAATAATAATCCTTGGTGTACTAAATATTTATGCACAATAAACTTAAGGGTTCTTTTTAGAGAAACTACCTTTAAAATGGGGTCATTCTATAGAAACCATATTTGATTTTCAATTTACACATAAATAACCTTTAAAGAGTTTTTTTGTTGCAATCAAACTCGTGGGCCCACTTTTCAGTTAATATTTTTAGTAATTGATCCCACCTAACATCCATTAAGGTTCATATCTCTAATAAACTTGGTATTTGATAACCAATTATTACGGCAAAATTGAAAAAACTTGACTTAAAAATTATTCCAGGTGTTGCAACAAAAAATCGTTTAAAGGTGGTTTATTGTAGAAGTTGACAATTAATGATTTCTGTAGAATGACCTTATTTTAAAGGTGGTTTCTAGGGGGGAAAATCTAATTTTACTATGAAAATTCTCACAATTATGAAGTAATAAATGATTAACGAACAAATTCCAGCTAGGTAGGCAATGGAGCAAAATAAGATCAACCAGTGGAACTTGAAAACTAAAAATAAAATTAGCAAACTTGGTACATTATTTTAAAATGTAGAGAAGTGGGTAAAAGTATTGTACTCTTACCCGCAGTACCAAGGCACGCCATCAAAATATGCATCTCTTTCTTGGAAGAAAGAAAAGCTTAGTGAAGAACAACCTCATCTACTTTTAAATCAATTTATAGGCAAACTTAATTAAATAAATCTGAAATGAAAGTTTGAATAATGAAGTATGTATATATCTTGTCAAAATCTACAAATTAATCTTTTTTGAAAAATTATATTAAGCCGATAATGAAACTAAAATACTCTCCTTTACCGATAATGAAACTAAAATACTCTCCTTTACCGATAATGAAACTAAAATACTCTCCTTTAAATATCTCAGCATCTATAGAACACTAAAGATACACAACCAGTGTGAAACTAAATAAATTTTGGCTCACACTCTCCTCTAGAGGTACTGCTCAATACTGCTCATATTGTTAAACAACTTGTGGAGCTTAATTCGGCACTCCTTCCTACTAAATAAGCTCTTTTCATATCCAATTTGACACATTACCAATGTTGTACGATACAAAGTATTAGTTAGATATAATTGCCTCCAATATGATCAAAATTTTCTATTCTAATCCACTTGATCTCCATTAAACCATAAATTAAACCATACAAAATTGAGATATGAGACTTGTTAAGGATTCGCAAAAATCATCTTAAAAACAATGAAAAAAACCCAGTTATTAAGACTCAATATGCATAATTATAAATGAAAAACGATAAGAGTCTATAGTGTTTTTGGGGTTTTGCTTTAATAGTAAAGTAACTGATACATAATTTTAAACCATATTTGTTTTATTGTGGACATCATGATTGACCCTATAGATGTGTGTGTGTGTGTCATTGCATCTGATTGAGAAATAAAGAGGAGGATAAGCACTCTATTGCGAGAATATCCATTCACACCCCATAAAAAATGGTGTTGGGCCAAAAGATGGACATTCTTGGTCCAACAAAGAATACCAGGCTCCAAATCTTAACCCGTTAGTCAATGTGCAGTAGGACAACACCCTCAACCTTCACCTGACAATGAAAGGGTTTATTCGGATTTTATATGATAGGTTGGCGTAATCCATAAACATATATGGGGATAATTTGATTTGTATGCTCTAATATCTGAATGGATATGGAATCTCTAATTCTAAAATAGATAATTTCAGTTAATATTTTTTTAAATTTGTTCATCAAGATGGATATTGTATATATGATGCTTCATATACTAATATGCAACTCTTGCAGATGTTTGCTTTGTCAGCTACTGAAGTTGGGAGTTTGATAAGTCTAGGTCCTACAGATTCTTGCGAGTTTCTTCACGATCCTTCAATGAAATCAAGGTTATCCATCATATATTAATAGTCCCTTCCTCTCTCTCCTCTCCTTATTTAATGTCCAATGTTTGCAGTCTTGAAGGTCAAGTGAAGAAGACATTAACTGTCTCTCCTATCCATGATAGCGGTGGCTACTTCTTTAATTTGTGTAAGCGTTCAACCCTTGCACCTTTTTTATCATTAAAAAAATATCTCTCCGTAGCTCTTAAATGCAATGTCCTTGCTGCTTTGAAGCCAAAATGAGCTTTTTGGGTCAGAATGAGAAATTTCGCTACAGTATAACTTCTGCAAAAAATAAAACAACTTGATAAATACTATGCAGAAGATGGGTAATTATGATGTCATTTCCCTTATTTAGCGGTGTCATGAAGTCATCCAGAATGATTGAGTTAGCTAACTCCCATTCTACAAATGGCTACTTGGTTCATCTTATAGCTTACTTCTATTCTAATTTTTGTTGACTTCTTCACTGTTTACCCTTATGGTGCTGTTGAGTCTTTGTTTAGTAACTGAAATTTTCATTTACCATATGAGAAATTATGGACATCAAAACAGCTCTTGGCATAACTGGATACCCCTCATACAAAATTTGAAGACTTCCTCACAAAACATTACCTATACCTCATCTAATAACAAAATCAGAACAATACTCTCAATTACAAATTATACCACAGGCTAACACAACAAAACTATATCCTACAATTGAAGAACCCACTCTTTCACATGGAGAGGTAGCTGCATATGAAGAACGCTTGCTATGATATCAGTTTTAATCCTCTTCACAATAATATTTGGACTACAAGCAACGTGTTGAATCTTCCTGCATTCCTCTCTCTCCAAACATAGTAGACAGTAGTAGCAAAAGAAGAAATAAACACTCTATGCTTACAATTCTTCCTCCCTCTCAGATTGCAAAACCAATCGAACTCATCAGTCCATTGCAAGGGATCCCTATCAACCTTAAGCCACACCATCAATTTCTTCCAAACAAGAGCAAAATAAGTACAATGAAAATATAGATGATTAATACTCTCATGAGCCTGACAACAAAACATATAAGAGCTCTGTTGGAGGATACCCAAATGCACCAATCTATCCTGGGTAAGGATCCTGCCATTAGAAACCAACCATAGTACAAAGCAGTGTTTAGGCAAATAAACATGATTCCACCCAACTTGGGACTATGAAATGGGGGCCTGATTGCAAATGAGATCTTTATAAGACAAAGACAATTTTACCTTGATGCTTCCATCCTTTTACCTGTTGCAATAACTGATCATATGAAGGCCTATGCAATAGCAACCAGTTTCTCACTTGCAAAATTTACCTCCAAAATCAAGATTCATTCACCCTTGCTTGCAGATCCCATACAATAGAATGCTTTAAGTATTGCTCATGGATCCATTTAATCCATAAGTTATCCTCTTTAAGATGCACAGACCATAGGATTCTAATTATGGCAACTTTGTTCCAAAGCTCAGCTTGAATTAAGCCTAGGCCACCTTGATTCTTAGGTGAACACATATGCTCCCAAGAAATCAAATGGATTTTATGTTCACCTTCCTCTTTTCCCTATATAAAGTAAGCACATATTTGATCAATTTTCGTCAAAGTCTTCACTAGAAGCAATACACACCAGTGCAGAACATATGCAAGCTAAATAATACAGATCTCACCATTTCAACTCTCCCGGTATAGGATAGTTTATAAGCACCCCAAGTTCCAACATTTGTTGTTACTTTAGAAAGGAGATCCTGACATAAGGAATGAGAGATTCTAGTGGCAGAAAGATGTACCCCCCCAAGTATCTAACTGGAAGTAATCCCTCTTCATACCCCCAAGAAACCCACAATTTGTCTTATAACAGCATCATCCGCCCCTGCTAAAATCACATTACTCTTATTAGGATTGATATGGAGCCCTGAAGCTATGGAGAATTGATCCAGTTTACTCTTTAAGACTTCCATTGAGTCAGTTCTAGCAAGGAGGTCATCAACAAAGACTAAATTTGAGAATTTCATATCCCCACAACTTTGGATGAAACTTGAATTTCCTGCGCAAATGAGCATCCTTCGAGCCTCTTGTTAAATATTCCGTGCACATGAGAAAAAGGTGGGGGGAGAGAGGAACCCCTTGCCTTAAATCCCTTTTTCCTAGAAAATATCCATGCACACTACCATTTAATAATATAGAGAATATTGTAGTACTAACACATGTCCATAACCCAATTAATAAACCTGAGAGGAAAATTCAACTCCATCAAAATGCTTCGGGGTTGTTGATTCTACATCATAAGTTTATCGTGGTTTTTCTAGGTTTTGTTTTTGTGATGGAAAAACATGGTTGTTGGTGGGTTGTTAGATATCCATGAACATTTAGCCAAAGTTTCTTTTAGCTATGTTCAAGTACTTGAAACAAACATGGTAACTTCCCTAGGTCCCACCCAGCACAAGTGACACACGCACACACTCTCACCCAGTTATATGCTATTATCATGTGTATCTGTCTGTTTGCTGCCATCCTTGTAAGTTTTTTTTGTTTAACATAGAAACTGAATTTGTACGCATGTGTTCACAATATGTATGCTCATCAAGTTTCGTTGTTGGTAAAGTCTTTGCTCGCCGGATCCTAGGATAGACTGTTTTAATTTGGTTAGGTCAGCCTTGTTATTTGGGCCAAGGAAATAATGTTCTTGGATGTATTTGCCACACCTTGGACGTATATGTATAGGATACGTGTATTTCACCCTGATTCTTTTAAAAGAACAGAATTTATGTTTTATAGGCTTTGCCTTGTAAAGGATACTTTACAAAGTGGCAAGATATCTGAAATCACGCGTTTATAGGCCTTTTGTTGCCTAGGGAATTTGCAATCATGTGGGAGATAACTGAAGCTGAATTTATGATGAGCTGTTATGCAGGATCAACCTGATTGATTAGGTTGAAAAAGAATATTAGATCAGGAAAATGGAGTCATATAGATGAAGTTTGACTTTTCATCCGGCATCAAGGATGACATATTTTGAAATTGTGCAATACCTTTACCGAGCAGTGTCACAATGTGCATCTAAATATAGTTGAGATTGCTGTAGAACAGTTAGGCAGGGGGAGGCATTTGAATGTTAAAGGGGGTAAGAGTTGGTACAGTGGATGATAATGCACGAAAAATCTGAATATATGTAGACTCCAAATGGCTTCTTCTTTCCCCTTATAGAAGAAAATATTGGCCTCAGTATGATCTTTATGAAGTTCTATAACATGAAATTGTTTTTTTTAATGCAATAATTTGTCAAAAGGTGTTGAGAACCATCATTTGCTAAGTAAATGAGTTTGAGCTATATAAATTATCTACACAAATATCATTTTTTAGTATTAAGTTGAAATATTTTAGGAAATACCCTTTTAGTTTCCTAAAAAGTGGCTTCTCCAGGCATAGGAGCAGGCAGCCAATGTTTTAGAAAGCACTAGGCACTTCTAGGTGTCAGACCAACCACCTAGCGCTGAGGCTAGTGCATAAGCGAAACCTAGTCGTTTTTAGCATCAAGGGAGGGAGAATTCTTTTTGATGATTCAAAATCCTTTGATTGTTGTTTTCTTAAGATGGACATAGATATGGACTTCTTATTCCATCCATTTTCACTTGATCATTTCTCTTGATATGTTACTATGCATGAGCAAGCCATGTGACCCTTTCTGATGGGTTACAGTCCTTGTAACTGTCCCATGCTCAGGTGGGAGGTCTAAGTATTGCTTAGGTCTGGGCGGGAGCCTAGACGAGCGCTAGACTGCTTTTTAAAACAGTGCACAGAACTTCAGCAAGGTTGACTGTGACTAAGTGGATGATATCGTACGGATAAATTATTCTTTTTAGCTACTGTTCTGTAGCTTTAGCAGATGGCTTTGTGTTTCATGAAGCATGGCCACAAATTCATGATATTTGAACATATGGATGCCAGGTTGACTGCGGTCAAGAGGATGATGTAGGAGAGGAGTCAACTATCTAGTCCAGCTTAGCTACTAGATTGTAGCTTGAATGATTCTGTTAACTTCTGTATTAATCTCTATAGACACCAACACTACATGATATGGACCAGTGCAGTACACATGCAAAAATACTGCTGATTTTAAACTACTAGAGTACTAGTATACGGATGCAGCACGAACATGAGTGTGTGTGTGTTTTGTATCCACATGTAGAGATGCAAGTACATTTGATGGTATGTAGATTTCTCTTGTAAATTTTTTTTCTTAATTTGAATTTATTTTCAGTTATATTACAATAACTTTTGGTAATAATGAGCTGAAATTCTTCTTTTTGGTATTCAAAAGATTTTTTTTTTTTGAGCATTACATAACACCAAAGTCAATTGAAAATAAGAACTATCTATGGGAACTAAAACTACAACCTATACGAGAATATTATAAATAAGAAGGTATGGAAAAAAAGTACCGCAAAATATAACCAGCAAGTGATTTTGTGCGTAATCAATCTAGAAGTAGGAGTTTTGTTGAACTGTGTAGGATTGTTGGTGTATGCCTATGAGGTGTATTATGTATGATGATCATTCTGGTACAAGTTAATTTATGTTTATTTTAAAAATGTGGTAAGTAAATGCTAGAACAATTGGACGAGTTTAAAACATTTATTGTTAAAATTTCAACGTGGATAATCCAAATGGATCTAATGTTCCTCGATGAGTTTCAGCATACTAAACAAATGAAGAATTTGGATTGGTACAGAAGACCTATTATAATTAATTGACAGTTTAATAGTGAGCTAGGATTGATATAAATTATTGCGGATTGATGGTTAGTATGGATCATAATACATCTAACAGCCTAAATGTGTTTAATTTTAGTTGGAGACACTATTGACACTGTTAGAAGTAAACAAGAATATGTCCATGTGTGTGCAAAAAGTTTGTGAAACAATTAATTCAATTTATCTGATACATGATTTCTAAATTATCAATATTTTTATTTAAAAAATCAAAATATAAATTATTATCATCATCAGCAATAGGCATGAGTATGTTTTTGTAAGTTAAGAAGGCAAAATATTATGAAGCTTTTGTACATTTGTCATGAATCAATAATAACTGTCATTCAAGCGTCGTTTGAACCAGTCTTTAACATATAACAAGCGGGAAAGCTAGAAATATGCAATGTTATCCTCACATATATTATTATCTTATGTTTCGGAAACTTAATGCTATACCCTACAATTACTTGTGCAGTTCCTATCTCTTATGGTCTACTCAATCTTCAACCTTCTTTGTCGATTTGTGGCCTTGTTTACCATGCTCCTGTGGAACTTGAATCGTCAATTGTTAGTTAACAACCTTAACACATTCAAGGTTGTCTAACCCAAGATGCTATTTACTACTTATATAACTATTCCATGATTTAATGAAGCCACAACATTTCCCTTTTTTCAGAGTTTTATTCACCATTGTGATATTGTGGTAACATTCACTTAATTGTATTAAATGATTCTAAATAAACAAAAAATTAATTAAATCCAGAAAAAACCACCATATACTTACGTCGGCCATGAAGTAAAGAATATTGAGGTTTATATTTTGAATTGTGCTTGGGATATAGAAGAGTTTTGAAGTTCTTATTTGCCATGGTTTCACATAGTTTTTGAGGTATTTAAGTAACTCGATTTCCGCTACATATAGTGAGCCTTGTATTTGTGATACAATATGGTATATAATGTTGCATTGTAGTTACTATCGCATATGGACACGTGTAATAAGGAAGGGGTACACGTGTAATAAGGAGGGGTAGCGTCAAGAAAGAATAAGAAGAAGATTAGGGTTAGGCTTCAGTGCTTCTCGTGTTGATCAAACATTTCACATGTGAAATCCTCATATGATTCTTAAATCATATGATTCTTAAATCAAATTAATCAACCGACTAAAATAATATAAGTATGTGTATTTATAGATCCAAAGGGCCCAGATTTAAATAGAACTAAAAGTTTCTAGCCTCATGATTAAACTAGAATTGGAATCATAATAAGATTTTTCAAACTAAAATATCCAGATAATTTCTTCAACAAGGCAAAGCTTGACTTAATATTTATCTCCATCTCTTCCACTTCTCATATCAAAGTTATATTCTGCATAAAACCTTTACTGATTTGATAACTTGAGATTGGGTTTTGAAATGCATGTCTGAGAAGTTGAAAACGGGCAAAAAATTAGTTGAGGTTGCAAAACTATTGAAAATTGTTCTGACCTCTTGTAGAAATCACCTTATCTTTCTTGTCCGGGCAATCTGTGTTCAACTTGGTGTATATCTAGCCTCAGTTTAACTTACAATTACGATCCTATAACTCTTACTTACGACTTACTAGTCTCTAATAGCACTGGTATATGCCAAGACATCTCAAGCAAATAGCTTTTCTCTTAACCTTTGTCATCTGATATTATCCTTGCGTATATGATTATTTCCATCTTTCTTTACTGTGGTTATCTAAGTATATCTTTGTATGCGTGTCCCAACAACTCCAACTGCAATTCTGCAACTGTTCTGACCTATATGCTCATGATCTCTGTTGCACGTTGTCCATTCTATCTCAAGCAACTTGCGTTGGTTTTATCTTTCATTTAGATACATGAAATGTTACAATATACTTATTCACTTTCCTATTGTTTATTAGATTTCCACTCATTCAACTGTCCATTTTCATTCTGAGTATGAAAACTTTGTCACCCAGTGTTGAATTATTTAACTACATAGTCAAAATAGAAGGTATATTTTATACCAGGTTTACTTACAGCCAGGATTTGTTGTATAGTCTTAATTATATAGAGTGGTGAATCATACCCAAGCAGGTTTCATTTGGTTTTAGAGTATATGTTAATACGAAGATGCAATGAAATGTTACCCTGATGATTCCTAGAAGCATAGCGCATTCTACAAAATTTATTTTGCTTGGGGCTGGTCAGTGGTATAAGTCTTCGTTGCTTTTTTATTTTTTTCCCCCCTTTTGGTGGTTTTTAAGAGAGATGCTTTAACAGGAAGAGAAGTGTTCTTGTGCTGTCTTAAATTTTCTTGTGTGTAATCAATAAAAACTTGCGTTGACATAATTTCCTATAACGCGCATGTTGAACAGAAGAACATCATGCAGCCTTCTTTTCTTATCCACCTGTGCCTTATTGAAACCTTGGATGAAATTGTGTATTTAAATAATATCAGATCAGAATCTCTTTTATAGAAACGCACCATAAATGCCACCTTTCGTTGATTGCATCTTTTAATTGGAAGTTTAGGTTAAATTGCTTCAGAATTTTGTTTTTGTAGATAGGTATAAGCAATTATCTGCAGTTTTCTATTGTGTTTTTCTTCTTTCAGCTCAGAATTTGGTATATTTATGTGATTTTCGTTCTATTCTGCAACTACAAGTAACAAATCCAATTGTTACCTCTGCAGCTGTCTTGAACTCTGCCCAGAAAACTACTGAACGCTTTTCTGTACCTGTAACGAAGGCCGAGTTTGCAGTGATGCGCGCAGCTTTTGGTGTAAGTTTGCAGAAACTGATTGGTTTTCCTTCACCATGAACTGGATATTCATGTTTACCATTTTGTTGCAAAAATGAATCTTCATTTTTATTGCAGTTGTTAAGTTGAACCATTCTATATTTGTTTTTGTAAATAATTAATTAGAAAGGGACCAGGGCACCAAAAAGAACGCACTTTAGGTGCCCTCATGCATCATCCGTGCTTATGCAATATTATCTTGCGTGTTTTTTTTATTACAATGGACACATTTCCAATTGCATGGAAGGTTTCTTCACTTAGTAGATACAGAGTCCATGTTATGCAGTAGATTATTTTGGCAATATTGAAGAATTTGTTTAGTAGTTTGTATGCTTAAAACCTGTTGATGGGCTACTACCCCTGCTTGGGCAAACCATTCAGTATTGCTGTTACTCTTGCATACCAAATTTTGAGGACTCTACTAAACTGAGCATATTACAAAGATAGCATGTGATGATCAAAGTAAAACTTTAAAGAGAAACTTTCTGACCAATTATCAAACAAAAGCATGGTGTCAAATCCTTATTTTGCTTGCATCAATCTCCATTATTCACGCTACTGAGCATTTTCTTTTTGCAGTTTGCCTTGCCACACATCATGGGCTGGGATCGAGTTGTTACTCCACAATTCGTTAACACCAGCAATTCTGCTCAGTTGAAGGAGCCAGCAATGCGGCTGAACCCAGATTTTGAATGGGGAAGGTGAAAATATTCACAGTTCTTTGCCAGTTGTCCGCACATAGTTTCATGTTTTGAGCTACCAAGGTATTTTCACCGTCATATATGGCTATGATGAATTGTAGCCCAACAAGATCTTTAAATGTATCTAAATGGATTGTCAAGTATTCTATCGCAAACTTTGTGGATTTTGTGAAAACTTATCAGCAGACATATATTCTCGCCGCTATGCTAACATTGCCAGCGTTTGGGTTACTTGTTTGTGAGCACAAACTGGAATGTACCTCAAGGGTGACAAAAAAAATTGTTTTTATATGTTGACGCACGTGGAGTTTATGTCATGTTCACTGCATATTAGACCAGAATTTGTGTTCGTAAACTGGGTTAGATTGCCTGTATAGTCGTCGAAGTTGCTGAAGTTTTTTAATTCAAAGGCTCAAGAATGGTGATAGTTTGTGGTTGTCAATGACTTGAGCTAATTATTGGAGGGGGGAAAAAAGGTTTCATTGGTACAAAAAACATAGATACTTTAGAAATAGGTCTCAAAACACATTATTAGAGAAGTCCTCCAAAACATATGAATTTCATCAAATTGATCCTCTGGTTTGTTATAAGATCTTTTGTCCCTTTTACTTATTTATTTAATTATTACTTATTAACAACTTGCGTAACTTGAACTAATCATATTGCTAGCTTGGAAGCTGTTAGCCACTCATTTTCTTGATGAGCGTAAGACGCTTCAGTTAGGTGGAGCGTTGAGTGTCTGTTAGTTGTTGCTTACGAAAGTTTGATTTTTTAGCCTTTTTATTTTGTTGATCTAGTTAACTATGTTTTCTAATTGAAAATTTTAGTACACTACATCGAAGAAGGCGTAACCAGATTTTAGCGCTTCAGAATGCGAATGGAGACTGAATTTATGATGTGGAGAAGTTCAAAGATATGGCACGAGATTATTTTTGCTCTCTTTATCGCTGTGATCCTAGGCAATATCTTGGCCGAATCTTGGGTACTGTGAGTGGTTTAGAGGCAAAGGAAGCCATCTCTCGAATCCAGTTACAGAAGATGAGGTAAAAGAAGCCATTTTCTCAAAGAAACCTGACGAGGCACCTGGGTTTGATGGTTTCCAGCCGATGTTTTATCAGGTTAATTGGAAGGTAGTGAAGAATGCGCTGACATGCCTTGTTTCCGAAGCTCTTGGTAGAGGTCAGTTTCCCGCGGCGCTGAATGAAACAATTGTTGTATTAATCCCGAAGATTGAGGTGCCAACGTCATTTAAAGAGTTCGACCGCATAGCTTATGCCCAGTGGCTTACAAGGCTATTGCTAACGTTTTGGTGAGTCGTCTTTGACCGTTTCTTGATAAATTGGTGTCCCCTAATCAGTGTAGCTTTATTCCTAGTGATAATATTTTTATGGCGAAAAAAGTGATTCACTCTATGAGGAAAATGAAAGGAAAGAGAGAGAACGGCGATGGCTCTCAAAATCGATTTGGAGAAGGCTTATGATAGAATTCGATGGGATTTTTTGGAGGAGATTCTTACATTGTTTGGCTTCCCCGATAGATGGGTATGATTTGTTACGGGATGTCTGTCCTCAGTGAAGTCCGCAGTTATATAGAAAAATGAGGTGACTTATGCGTACACGCCAAAGAGAGGTATCCGACAAGGTGATCCAATTTCTCCCTATTTGTTTGTTCTTTGCATGGAGCGGTTGGGTAGTCGTATAAATAGAAAAGTGCAAAGAGATTAGTGGGAACTGATATTGTTAGAACATCAACATGTGCCTATTTCTCACCTCTTCTTTGACGACGACTTATTTATCTTTGCGGAAGGCACTGAGAGTCAAGCTAGAACTATTACGGGCTACCTAGATTCTTTTTGCGAGCCATTAGGCTTAAATGTGAGCTACAACAAGTCCAGGTGTTTTTTTAACCTAATATTTCAAGCGAAAAAGGAAAATCGATCAGTCAGGTTCTCGGCATGAGGTCTACTATAGATTTAGGATACTTGAGGGTTCCTATTGTCCCTGAGAGAGTTACTAAGGATACTTATCAGGGATTGGTGGAAAAGGTGGCGAGCTGTCTATCCGGATGGAAGCGAAACATCTCTCTTTGGTGGGGAGAACGATCCTTGCTCAGGCAGTTACTAGTTCTTTAACAATCTACACTGTGCAAACGGTGAAGCTTCCAGCAGGCACGTGTAATGCTATAGACAAGTTAAAGAGTCGATCCTCATGGGGAGGTTCAAGAACTAAACAGAAAATTCCCTTAGTTAAGTGGGAAGTGGTTGTTGATATAAATGAATATTAGAGGAGTTTTTATGAAACGATATCAATTAGTGATTGGATTCCATAGATAAAATTAAAACATGTTCAATAAGTAGTTTTGTGAGTTTTAGTCCCACATTGACTAATTGAATGCATTTTAATTGGTTCAAATTAACATACGTGTTATATATGGTATACCGAAGGCATGGAGTACGACTCTACTTGTTCTCTACTATGAAGTGGGGTACCACATAACCGAGAAGACAATTTCACTTAGAATGTGGAAAAAAAAACTTGAGGAGTTGTACATGACCAAGAATGCATCCACCACTTATACAGAAAGCGACACTTATATGGATTGTGAATGAAGAAAGGTATGACAATGTTAGAGCATCTGAGCAACTTCAACAGGATAGAGACCGAGTTAGTGGCAACGGGGTCAAAAATTGAAGACATGACAAAGTAGTAATTTTGATGAGTTCTTTTCAATGAGTTACTAATATCTAAAGACATTTCTAACCATAGGCAAGGTGAAAATCACCATGGATTACGTCAAAGCAGTGCTCCTCACGGACAACTTTCAACGGCGACAAGGTGTTGGTGATGCATCGAGTTCTGGTGCTGGGTTGGTAGTAGGTGTTGAGGAAGATTTGCAAATAGGATAAGTTCATGAGCTAAGCGATGCTTCTTTTGCTAAGAGAAGGGTCACGTGAAGAAATATTGCTTCAAATGGTAAGAGTATTGAAGGGGCAGAAGATGAGGTATTTAGAGCCCTTATCTTCATATGCAGCCGGTATTACAGGAAATCAACTGCATGATGCATTAGCGGCTTCAGAGGAAGAAAGTCAACGGGTTAAGATGTTGATGGTTTTTGAGAATAACACTTCTTATGGCAGTTGGATATTGGATTCTAGAACATTAGCTTATATATGTTCCCAAACAAGCCTGTTTGACTCCCTAGTGCAAGGAGCCAAGGAGACTGTTTACATAGTGGATGACATGAGGTGCAATTTGGGTTAGAAAACAACCGAATCGGAGCAAACATCAGTGAATTACAATTCAAATTCCATCAATTTTTCAATATTCAAATTCGAATTTGAATTCAGGTTGAATATCAAAATGATAATCATATTTGAATTAGTACATGTGTGTGTGTGTGATATTCGCAAAATATCCACGAATATTTGGTAGCTCACATGGTTAGGGGATTCATCTCTAGTATAGTAGGTTCTGTGTTCGAACCTTAGGACTGTCACATGTTTTACTTTCTTATTCTTTTCGAGATTGTTGCATATACACCCAATAGTTGTATGAATCGAATACTAAAAATTTTTCATTTACTGTTAAATGAGATAGCGAATCGAATATGATCAAATAGCTTGATGAATAATAACCGAACTATTTATTAATTATTTGATTCACTTCTACCCATAGGTGCAATGTTGCAATGGCAGAAATAAGGGGGAGCATAGTCACCTCAGAGAATGTTTTGTTAATCCCAAAGGCAAAGTAGAATTTGATATCCCTTATGGTGCTTGACTCTATGGTCTACCAAACTCAAGTGCACGGAGGAGTCATCATAATATACAGTGGTAGGAATCCTGTTCTTATTAGGAAGAAGTATAGAGATGGCTGGTATTGGGTTTCTAAAGGTACTGGTGTTTAAGGTGGAGTTTCATCTTTAAGAGGGTGTACGATCACAAGTAAGAAAAACTAGAAACAAACTTAGGTTTCAATGGAGAACTAAAATGGGAAATTCACTCTAAATGGAGGACTCAAGACGAACACTACAAAAAGTCGACAGCTGGACTAGGAGAGCGCAGCAATGGAGGTTGGTGTCAAGTCTTCAGAAGGCTTGACATCAATGTGTGAGCAATGATCACTCCAGTGCCCTTTAGGAGAGGGAGCTTAAGGTGACTTGTCGAAGGTGTTCGTTCTCAATAGTTTTACAAGTTTACAGTAAAATGTTATAAGGAAAGGTTGACATATTTGAAGGTGGCTTCATACAAACCTAAGGTGGAGATCATTATGAAATAGCGTTGTGTTTCAAGATATCCTAGTTAGACTTAGATTAAGGATTGAATTTGATTGAAAAGAATGAATTACAATTGAAATTAAATTCTAATTGGAATTAGAATTGATAATCCAAGTCATAGGAGTCTTATATGAATTCAAGAGAGAGGAAAGCTCTTTAAATGCTCCTTGAGAGGTTTTATTATAAATTAAACAGTGGGAAAGCTAAAGAAAGCTATATATTGCAGGAGAGAAGTAGAGAGAACTAATGAGAGAAATTTAGGGTTTGTGAGAGATATTTTAGTGAGATTGAGAGGGTTTATTGTGGGTTATTCGTAGAGAACGCGAAAATAGGTTTATTGTGGGTTTTTCGTAAAGAACACGAAAATAGATTATCTTGTAATCTCTAGAATAAAAGAAGACTAAACTCTATTCCCATGTACATAGGCGATTGTTGAACTGTGTAAATCCCATGTCCTTATGCTCTTGGTGTATTTTAGTTTGAATATGTTTTATCGGTGTTTCCACATCATCCGATGATTGATTGGTCTACAAAGAAGAAGGAGATCTAATCAAGATATTTGGTGACGCTTTCATAGGCTACATTCTGCATAGATCACTAGTTGGTGGCCAATAATAGGTGTCAAGTTGTAGGTGGCATGTGCCAACAACTAGCATATTATCTCTAAACTTAGAGGCATCTAAACTAAGCCAGGAGGTAATTCTATGGCCTCCTACGGATTTGATAGTCCGAGATCTAATATAGTTAAGTTTGGCCTCCTGAAGATCCACAATGTCAACTCCAGAAAAGATTATACAACCTTTAACAATCCTTCTTTTGGTTTGGTCATTGAGACCGGTAACACTCCATGACCCAATCTTCATGGATCAAATCATGATACAACAATATGACTACAGTTGGAGGGAGTGGCTAGAGAACATTGTCTGCTCTCTCAACCTCAGAAGAATACTTTCCATAGGTATTGGATCCTTCAATCTACAATTAATAGAAATTCTAGCACAAGGTCACCATTAGATAAAGAATTAAGAGGCTGAGAAGCACCAGTTGAGGAGGAGAAAGATCACTATTCTTAGACGCTGAGACAATCTTCCTTGCTGTTGCTAAATCCTTATGATTGGGTCTGTGGGAGAGACTATCCTCATCAATCTCTTCTTCCTATCTCTTTGCATTCTCTCGAAAGTAGGAGGCTACGATATGGAGTCCTGAGATTTCCTGAAGGAGGTAGAAGATACTTTAATTCTGATAGCCTAGTCTGAAGATGAGTGAGACTGGAAGGACAATTAAGTTCCCCCAACACCCTAAGATTTCATAAAAGCTTCCCTAGCTACCCTTTTGATAATCTTGGGTTGTCCTCTACCTTATCAACTTTGAGCAGGATCTTGCAATTAGATGCCCCAAAAAAGCGTAAGAAATGGGTTCACCTACATCCTTCAGCAGGGCCTCGAATAACTCTCATTCCTAGAGGTGGAATGGCAGACGTAAAATCTTAACTCGGGAGCAGGTTGTACTTCTCCATGTTGGATCTAACAGAGTCAGGGATCCCTTACAAGGAATGGCCTTTGGAGGAGAACGACCTATCGAACAGTTGCGTGATGTGTGGCTAGTGATAATACATCTAAAACAAACAAAAGAACAAATCAGGTAGCTTCTCGTTATGTGATTAAGGTCTCCACAGTAGTAACACCGCCTTTACATGGGAGGCTGGTCTCGAACTTTTTCGTTGCACTATGCTTCTTGATGATCTTCTCACGATTAACACCTTTGGTCAAGCCCTCTTCAGGAGAAGGCATGATTCCCTTCTGGATCTAAGGCGTAGGGAGAATGCCTTTTTGAAAGCTAGTGAAGATAGAAAGGTTTTGGGTGGATTTGAGGGAAGGGGATTTAGAGAAAAGTGCAAAGAAAAGTTTGGATAGAGGGAGGAAAGTGAATAGACTTAGGGGTTGTTTGGTTGATCTCGTAAAATTAAAGAAAAGGAAATAGGATAAGGAAATCACTAAAACTTGTCTTCCATTTAGCTCCTCAAAAAAAGTCATGAAATGTGTTTTCTTAAGATTGTGTCACATCCTCCAAATACTTTATCAAACGAAAAGTTTGAAATTTTGAAAAAACTACAAAAAAATAATAAATAAATAAAAAAACCTTGAAGCCCGATCCTTTACCTTCCGATCCGTCCGTATTAGAAGGTTTAAGAAAGTGCGCGTTAATTTGCTGCTTTTTAGCTCTCCACTCCCGTCTTCTTGCGCGCTAACTAAAAAATTGTTAACCAACATATCTTGGATGGTTATCAATGTAAAGTACATTCCTTCCCCTTCCCTTTCTTTAAAAAAACAGCTAACCAAACAGTCTGTAAAGAAAATTTCTAGGGGTGGTGCCTGTGAGAGGCTTAGCAAGCCACAGCAAAAATTTTACAGCCAAATTATCCCAAGAGCCTGGGTCAAGCTTGCATTAATCATACATGAAATTGCTCCAAATTGTATTAAAAAAACAGTATTATTCTAGCATGAGGACCTTGAGGAAAGTACTTCTCTAGAAGCAAAAGCATACCCAGCGCTTTGTTTCTGCATTACTGATTAGCCACTTCACACAAGTCACGGAACAATTCTCAGCAGAGCTTCGCGCAATTCAAGAGGGATGGATCCACCCCCTCTGATAACATTGCCTTTAAAAAAGACTACA
>JBAKGM010000002.1:9683715-9697154 GCA_037177215.1 Asparagus racemosus | reverse complement strand
TTTAGGCGAGGCGAGCATTTTTTATCACCTACAGATATCTGCATCAACAAGGTAGAATATACACAATACACACACATATTGTTATCATCAAAACTTTAACTTGAGAATATTAAATCCAACATAAAAGTCTTGATGAGATAGAATATTCTTCAGGGAAAAACAATGCTCCATGTAAATGCCAATAATTTTAACGTATCTGTTGATGTTCAGTGATCAAACAGTCACTTAAATGTGTGTTTAGGATGATCAAGGTCCTCTAACTCCTTTAGACGTCTGATCCTGGAGTTGACTATTCTTCTCTACACAAGAGAGAACTCGTAAGAGGGCAGAGTTGGCTTCTCCAATGGTTCTTCCATTGATCAAGTCAGTAAAAATGCTTGAGCGGGGATGAAAATTGAAGAACTGAGAGTGCTCTATGCTTTTTAGTAGCAGAAATTTGCTCACCTTCATGTTGAAAATAGTCCCCTATTTATAGTAGTAGTAGAGGGATATTCTAGTAACTTCAGCTGAGTCTAAGCTAGTGGCTAAGTCAGTATTACTTTACAAGTGTCGGCCGTAGAGTGGTGGGGAAGTCACCTCAATGTTTAATGTGAAGTGACAGGAGGCGTGCGGTGCCGACGTGGTCTGATGTGTCATAAAGACTTTTAGGGATAGAGAAATGATGGTGCACGTTGTGCATTTAATAGCAGTTATGGTGATGGTGATCGGCTGTCAGCAGGAGTTTTTCAAGGTAACAGTCACTTTTTAACTCATCTGGTCGAGAGCCGAGAAGTGCCGTCTTTTGACTCAGCTACGTGAGATGTCGGTCACCTAATTAGTTGAGAGCGGCTCACCTTGAATCGCCCCAAGGGGTGGTACACAAGTATCTCCTTTCGACTCAACTACACAAGTTGTCGGCTTGATTGAATCGGCCGTGTTGGGTCTTTAATTTCCTTAGAATGTTGAACTGGTTTGATTAAGCATAATGTGGGAAACTTGTCTACTATTGAGTGAAAATTAATATTCAGTATTAAAAACACCATAACAGTTGGTCTCTTTCACTTGGAATCGGCCTAGGCTGGGTCTGAGTGAAATGATACTGTGGTCTTGCTGAGTCACGAGGTGCATTTATGAGGGGATTTGAAAAGTTCCTCAGATGTGATGTGGCTGACGTCATCGAACAACTTTTGACTGTTGTCACTTGTGTTTCGTGCCTGATTGCAGGCTACTTGACGCAGGGGTGCCTTGCCTCGATTGAGGTGAGGCCGCTTTGAATTTTGGAATTAATCCCAACCATTGTTCAGAAACCGATCTGCTAGTTGGGATTCCTACAGCTATCGCTCTGTCTACCTATAAGTACGATCGTTGAGAGGAGAGAGATTTGCTGCTTGAGAAATCTCTAGATCCGAAGAATCCCAATCGTTCCTCTTCCTCTGGCGATCTTTGAAAATTATCGTTAATGACGGTCCCTTCTCTTAACTCTAGGCAAGAATTGTTGGTGGAGATCCATTCGAAGGTGACGTTGCCATAGCTGAAATTACTTCATGAGAGATTCGATATCCTGCGGGGCTATAAACTGATGGCGCCTACGAGGTCACAGGTGATTTACGATCATGATGAAAGCTGGGCTCTGTTATACATCAAACACTTGGAGTGTGGATTGTGGCTCCCCCTACACCACTTCTTCCGCCGTGTCTTCACAGTTTTAGGGGTGTCGCTGATGCAGATGAAGGCAAACTCGATCGTGACCCTGGTGGGGTTCGTGGTCATCTACCACTAGCCGGGGGTCTCATCGCCGCTGAAGGTGTTGGGTCATTTAGTTGGTGTCAAAGTGCATTAGAAAGAACCCCATTTCCATTTCCAAGTGGTGGGCAAGTTCAAAATCATCGTCGATCCCCCTGAGTCGAACAATGACTGGAAGGAGAAGTTCGTCTGGGTCACGGGGGACGACTCAGATTTAGGCTGTTCAAACTAGCCTGAAATAGTGAAGGCGAGTCTGTCAGTGGGGGACTTGTCGAGTGCTGAGAGGCAAACTCTGGATCGGATTAGAACGTACACTAGCTCTCGCAAGATGGAACATCTGCTCGACAATTTCATCTTGAGGGTAGTTGACATCTCCTCTGTGATCCCCATGGCTAGGTTTGAAGAGAGGGTGGCTAGGCTGACTCTTGGTCCAAAAGAAGCAGTTGGGATGCCGACAGCTCTGCCAGCCGGGCCCCAAGTAGGGTTGTCAGTGACGCCTGCAAAGTGCCCTCATTAAGACTTGGCCCCTGAGGAGGCCACAACAGCTCGGGTTCAGACAGCTGACATAGCGGCCACGTTGGCGGGTCAGGCGCCCTCAGCCATTCAAGCCGAAAGGAAGAAGAAACTATGAAAGGTTGGAAGCCAGGGGCCTAGGAAGGTGGTTGAGGGGGGAGAGGCTGAAGTCATCCATGTGGATGAGGGGTCCTCGACTCGAGAAGAGGAGGAGGAGGAGGAGGACAATCAGCAAGAGGCAAGGGTCAAAATTGAGACCCAAACAAAGGGCGAGAGGGCTCTCACCGTCCCTGCCTAGTTGACTCATCGCCAAGCGAAAGAGGTAGCCAAAGAGGAGGTGATTCCCTTAGAGAATCTAGCATGGCCTCATCCTCATCGCGTCGATGAGATTGAGTCTGAGACTTGGGAGAGGCTGAGGATGTTGCTAATAGGGTCCTCAATAATCAGTCCTCGGTATCTTAGGGAACCAACTCCAGAGCATCAATATCAACCTATCCACCACCTTGACATGAGGGGGTTAGTCCTAGAGTCTTGTGTTGCTCAATTGAGAGCAATGAAGCAATTCTGTCTTCCTCATGATGAAGCTATATTGGCAGAAGTCCCTGATGTCGGCCTTCATATAGGCATCTGGAGCTACTTGGTCCGTAGGGCTCTCGTGGAATAGGAGATATTCGGATGAATGAAGCAGATTTGAACTTCCTATCTCAAACTTTAAGGGGAGTTGGAAGCTCAAAAGACTAATGTAGAGGCCGATCTAGAGAAGGCTCTCAAGGAATTGTCGGCCAAGGAGAATGAACTAGGGGACTGACATCACAAGATGGAGGTACGGAAGAGAATGGTCGAGAGTCCCAAAGCTTCAGATATCCATAAGTCTGCTGAGATTGAAAAGCTTAAGTGTGAACTACGTGAGAGCGAGAAGAAGTTGAGGCACTAATCCAAGGAGGTCTTGCGTGGGCTATAGGAGAGAGACTGCACTTTGGTGCAAGTTGAAACTGAGCGTCAAGCTACTCATCATGCAAAGCTTCAAGACTAAAATAAAAGTAAAGTTAGAGTCTAAATATCAAGGTGTGTTCAAGACTAAAATGTCTACTTTAGCTTTAGAAGCTGAATACCCAAGGCACAAGGCTAAGAGCCTAGTTATAATGGGTACGCTAGGAGTTTTTTTTAAAATTGGTTCTAAAATAAAAACCAATTAAAAGGTGAAAAGTTTAACTAATAAGAGAAAGCTTAATTGATTCGACTGCAAACAAGCCAATCATTTTGCGGATAAGGGCGCATAACAGAGAAAACTTTGAGACTCTTGGATCGCATCTGCAAGACAGAGGCAATATTGAGTCCTGAATGGGAGCAGGAAGATCTAGCTGGGGATTATGTAATGGTGTTGGGCACTGCTGTATAGAGGTCTCCTCTGGGTTTAGGGAACAAATAGATCTTTCAGGATGTTCAATATGCTCTCACTAAAAGTAAGGAATCATCTCTCAGTTGTTAAGATTGTGGGATTTTAGTTAGTTTTTTGTTTGAGGGTTACTTAGATTTGCTTCAAGATTTAACTACTTATACAAGCCAAGCTAATCATTTAGTTGATTTTAGAATGAGACTTATTACTAGATAATCGAGTTATCTTCTACTTTATATTGTGATGTAAATTAAGATTGGATTTGATTTATGGTATAGTAGACTAAGTCACATTAGAGGACACCTGAAGGCTTACCAGGGACCGCCTCCTTGGTATATGTGCTAGGGTATTGGTCCTTCTTTGAGTATGGTCACTTGGGTAAAATCACTAGAAAATCACTTGGCAAGGCTATGAGCACATTAATTGTAATTTGTTCACCCTAATATATGTAGACTGATATGTATGAAGGTACAAAGTGGAGTACATTGATTCCTCATATTTATAGGCCATTACTCTATTTACGATCATGTGTATCTGATTTTGCATCCAATTGAGTGCTTGAATTTGTTGCAAGTGCTAAATCAGTAAGGTGGATAATTTGTTAGGCAAAAGCATTAGGGCTTTACACACTAATCGTGAGAGAGTATCTATCTTGAAAGTTCAAGAAACTATATCAAGATAAAGGAAAGTCATACAGTTGACAGTATCCTATATTTTGTTGCAAATGGTGTTGTAGAAATGAGGTATTTAACTCCATTAGATGTGGTTCAGAATATATTAGCTGATGCTAATCTACCCATTTGGTATTGGGCAGATGTACTATTTATGGAGACATATATTTTGAGCTGTGTACCTTCAAGATCAACATAGTCGATACCCTATGAATCATGGACGGCTGAGGGCTAGTGTTGGATCACTACAACCATGAGGGAGTATTGCTTTTATACACAACTTTTCATTAGATGAGAAGTTTGGACCCTTTAATGTTGAAGTGTGTTTTCATACACTAGTTTATATACCCTTTGGGTTGTGT
The DNA here is from genome assembly GCA_037177215.1 of Asparagus racemosus. Taxonomy (NCBI): domain Eukaryota; kingdom Viridiplantae; phylum Streptophyta; class Magnoliopsida; order Asparagales; family Asparagaceae; genus Asparagus; species Asparagus racemosus. The sequence goes on along the minus strand of JBAKGM010000002.1, from coordinate 9,692,490 downwards.
TTACATATGAGCAATATGATGAGACTATGACCCAAAGAGTTGTGGCATATTGAGTTTCTTGAGGAGGATTTCTTGCAAAAAGAAGAAATAGGTCGAGATTTGGGTTCATAACGGATCGAGGAGACTTTCATGAATCCAGCAATGGAGAAGGAATTAGATCCTCTACCGGATGGGCATAGTGGGAGTGAGATATTTTTTAGATGACTTGGACCCATCTATGGAATCTCAACCGCCTCGAAGATTATTCAATGGACAAGTACTTAAAAGATATATGAGATCTATTCGGAAATGTTCATGGTAGCACCACATGTTGATGCGAAGCCTAAGTCATTTTGAGACTATTTTTGGGTCTGCAGCAGAAGGTGATGAGGAGCTTGAGTTCATGAGGAAGAATCGAGTGTGGGACTTGGTGAATCTTCCAAATGAATGCACTAGACCATTGAAGATAAATAAAATATCAAGGTCAAGCAGGAGGGGGCGTTCAAGTGAAGCAAGGCACACTTGATAGCAAAAGAGTACACTTAAGTAGTAGGGTGAACTACTAAAAGAGGCGTTTTCTCCAATGTTGAGAATTGGCTCTATTCGCATGATATTGACTCTTATAACACAAATAGATTTTGAACTAGTCCAGATAGACATCAAGACAGTTTTTACCTTTACAGAACTGGAGAAAGATGATCTATGAGGACCGACTTATGTTTTATAACCAAGAGACTTGAGCACAAAGTGTACAAGTTAAAGGATCCTACCTGTAGCTTGAAATATTTTTTCCAACGTGCAGTATTTTTTATCCTCTTGAACCATGCTAGGTCATGTTTCAAGACAATCAATTTGGACGGTAAGTCCACCTTTACCAAGCTGATAGAAGTTTGAGATCCTATTGTCATATGTTGATGAGAAATTGCTGACGGGGTACAACATGGAGACCAATGGGAATCCAATTGCTGAGAGTCATGTTCTAAGTATAGAGCAATGTTCCAACATGAAAGCAAAAAAGAAAGTAATACTAAGAATCCCTTGCAGTAGGACTGCTGAGTAGGCATTAGTCTAAACCTAGTATAACTCACTAGGATGAGTCAAGAGGATCCTCAGATATTTGATTCAGACTGCACTTTATGTATTATGCTATGATAGCATGAACTCTCACCTATACTGATATTTAGATGTTGACTGGACTGACATTCTGGATGGCAAGAGTCAATGTCTGGTTATGCTCTTTTAGTAAATGATGGGGGACATTTCTTAGAGTAGTAAGATGCAACAGTATATAGCCCCTTTTCTACTTAGAGCGGAATATGTGGTGCTATATACAATGAATGCAGTCTACTTGTGCAAATTCTTAGAAAATTTGACTATAGCGTGCCATGAAGAGGATGATGTGATTCTCTATCGTGATAGCATGTCGACTACTGGTTATGTGATATACCCAAATTAATTTGGAAAATCAAATAAAATCCATATTAGGTACCATTTCATTAAGAACTACGAGAAGGAGGAGGTTGTGCTAAGTGTATCTCTATGAGTCACTTGATCGGGGATCTACTGATAAAGGGAATAGCTGAGGAGCAGCTACTGTAGCACATTTGAGCCTTATGAGGTCTTTAATGATAATTTTTATTTGAGACCTCAAACACGTAGGTTATTATGAATGACGACTTTATAAGACATTACATTGGATTTGATTGTCATTTTCTCATCTATATTCATATCTAGAATTGTTTATGTCCTATTATTGTTTAATTATCACAACATAGAGTATATGAGTATTATGATGTGTATAGGGTACACAAAGGGCACTGGGTGCACTATTACAAAGTTACATCAGCAGGTTAGAGCTTTTATCACACAAGAGATCTCCTTCGGAGCTGTGATAGTTGCCAAAGCTGAGACCGAGTGTCAAATGTTATTTGGCCTTGAGTAATGACTACAGTATCAGTTACTGGGTAGGACAATAGTAGGAGCACTCTATTGGTCACCTTGACTAGGTCAGGATGAGGTTGATGTATGCTTATATATTAAAGTGACCGAAGTGGAAAACCCACATCCACTTTACCTGTTTACTATCAACCATACTAGGGGTCAGACTTAGTGCATGAGGTGCGGGTGTGTTAGGAGAGCCTAGGCATATGGTGGGGTGATATGGTCGGACAAGTTCATTATGGGGTAATGGAACCTGGGTCTTACAGTATTCATTTAGTGATGTATGCTCTCAATGAGAGAGAAGTAATACCCTAGCACGTTGCCATATGACATTAACTTAGACCAGATATAAGGAGGTCGAGGGATGGATAACTGCTCCCTCGTTGTGTAAGAAGATATTTTTATAGATTATGCGAGAATCTCAATCACCAGTGATGGAGGACAGTCATTGCACCCTTAGAGACACTGGGTTGTCTGGAAAGGCTATTATGAGCACTCACTACTTTGGCTGCTATTTCCTATTGCAATGAGACAATACCGCACATACGGGGTAGTGTCAGAAAAGCAGGTGATTAATACGCTCAACTACTCAGGGCCAGAGAAAGATCGATTGACATGTCTCCTAATTGCAACCCATGCATAACTCTTATTTATGCCAGTGGCAAGGTGTAGACGGTCAAAATGTATTTTTACCTAGGTTGATGATTAACTTGGACTTAAGAAGTGAACGTCCATGGGCTAAACACTTTGAATGGGCCTAAAACCAAGCCCATAACAGATTATAGCGAAGGTCACCTGATGACTAATGCCAACCCGGCCAAAGATCAGATTCTATGTTAAATCTTAGTTCACAAGCGAAGCTCGCCAATTAAAGAGTTCTGCCCACAACAGTAAAGTGGACCAAGTATTCCACTTCCGAAGGAGGTGCCCCCATGTTCAAGTGACCCTCGCCTACAACTGTAGCGACCCTCACCTACGACCATAGCGAACTTCGCCTATGCCTTTTGCGAGCTTCGCAGAACCACGAAGTTCACCCAAATAGCCATTTTAGAGCTATTTTTAGGGGATAACTGCCCCCACTATCTCCTATTTTTTTGGCTACTAACCCACGTTCTAAAGAGGCCATTAACTCTCTCTTTTAGCCTATAAAAGGAGAGGAGATCATTCGTTCAAGATGCACATACATAGAGACGAAAACATACGGGCGGAGAGAGCTAATTGACACATACACAAAGGAGTTTCACAAAAAGAAGGCTGAGCTACCTTCCAAGTGATTCGACTCTTGTCAACAGCAAGAGATTCATGAGTCTTGATTCAGTTCATCAATGGAGTACAAGATTGATGCTCCACCAACACACAAAAAAGAACCCCCAGGAAAAACAAATTTTTCTTTGTTCATCATTGTCTCTCAATTGTAATCTGAGTTAATTACAACCTAAAAAGACCCGAAACAGAATGTTTCGACTCTGCTGGGGACTTCTTTCTCTTCTGATGAGAAGATCATGTCGCAAACTGACACTCAGGCCCTCCGGTCTTTTGCAAAAACTTTAGTCATGAATTTGACCAAGCTAAGTTCAAGGAATCTATTTCCAAGAATGAAATTTCATCGACTACACGCAGTTGTCTTAGAATTCACTATAGAATGAATATCAGGTCCAATACGACCCTCGTGTATGTGAATACTACCCTCGTCGAGGAAGGTTTGTTCTTAGCTGAAAGTCGAATGAATTTCGCCAAAGGCAAAGGAAGCCTGACTTTCGCCCCGAGCGAGGATCAAGATGTTAACACATATGATCCTGGGTTTATGACTCCCGCCCCGAGCGGAGATCAAGATGTTAACACATCTGATCTTGGACTCAACCCATCAACTCCTCTAGGAGGTCAATTCAAAATGTCTTGCGGTGTTCGCTATGCTTCCTCATTAGAAGCTAAGAATGGGGGTAACCCCTCATCAAAATTCCCCCAGAGGAATAAAATTCCCACTAGCCAAGCATTTGGCCAATGTCGCCGTAAGCGACGTTCACGATCAACCAAAGCTAGTGAGGATGGCACTAATGTTGATCTTAGGGAATTTATAACCCTGAAAAGAGCTCGCCAATGTCAGTATTGCGTGACCGTCAGGAAAGTAGCCTCAGCAGTCTAAGAAGTTGCCAATGTAAACGATCAGTTTTCAACCATCTCGGCCCAGTTCTTGAGCCTTCAGAGGCTCGAACTAAGCAACGACGACGCACTCGACGAAGAGTCTTCACTGTCAACATGACAAATGTAACTTCTAAAGATGATGAGCACTCAAATAGCTCTCGTGATCCAGCATATTCTCCTGGAATCAGGTCCATATTTCTAGAGGATGAGGGGGTGTTTTGCAGCACCAGGTTAAGGAAAAAGGCGGCGATTCTGTTTAACTACTCTTCATTACAATCACCGCAGTAAATCAACTCACCACCAGTGACGCCAACTCAGCCATAGTTCAAGTCAAGGCCAAAGAAAGGATGTGAATGCAACAGACCGAGATGATCTTCTAGCTCAAATGGCAATGCAGAAAAAAGAATCCGATGATCAGATTGAATGTTTGGAAAGAATGATTGAGCAACTCTTGGCTAACCCGCGCCCACAAGCAAGCTCCTCAAAAGGGAAAAGAGTAATTGGTGAAAACCCCAATGAAGAAGATCAAGAACGTCAGAGTGACACAGATTCTGAACATGCAGGGTCAGAACAGATGATGCTCGCTAAACCAAGCAAAGAGACGAAAGCCTTGGAGGACATCCAAAATAACCCAACGCTCTTTCTCAACGGACAGAGCTTAAGAAAATTGGGATTATTTATCCATATCCCATTGAATGGGATATGCCTTATCCGATGAAGTTCAAGCCACCTACATTGCATGCATTTGATGGTAAAGGATCTCCAACGAAGCACATCTACTACTTCCACCAACAAATGGGGAATGTAGTGAGTAACAATGCTATCAAAGCACGTCTCTTTATTGGTAGTCTTTAGGGGTAGCCTTTGATTAGTTCCAGAACTTGCCTGAAGGATCAATTAGATCCTAGGCAGATTTGGAATCCTCACAGTTTCATGAAGAACAATCTAATGTCACCATGGCCAAACTCTTTTCTGAGAAATAGAGCAGGAATGAGACAGTTCGAGAGTACATCGAATGATACCGCAACTTGACATTACGATGTCGAGATATGCCCCTATAAATTTTGTTACAAACTTGCCGGCATAACTTTCTGGCAAAGGTTGAAGCTCACATGGGCGCAGTTACTGCCCATACCTGGAAAGACTTGATGGAACAGGCTGAGATAACTGAAAAGTCATCAGAACATTTCAACAAGTTTGAGCCTCACTCCAATTTCAAAGGTAACAAGGGTAAGCAAGTGCAGACATCACAACCAAAACCCAAGGAGATTTTCGCAGTGGGAATCTAGAATTTGAACAACAGCTTGCAAAGAGAGTTAAAGAAAAATTTCCAGTGCAATTATTCATTCAAGGACGAATATACAGTCGCTACTTTCCATGTCCTCAACAAAGAGAATTGTCTGAAGCTCCTGGAAGCTCGACGCCCCTAAGAGATTGGAAAGACTAGCGATCCCAATTATTGTCTCTGTCATAGAATGGTAGGATATCTGACGAAGAATTGTTATATTCTCAAGGATAAAATTCAGACATTCGTCAAATCTAGAATTCTTAAGCTCAAACCCGAGCAGAAGAATGTCTTTGTAAACATGGTGACCTTTCAATTTGGTTCTATGCCAGAAACCCGAGCTTAAAATGGCATTGTCTCCATTCCCACTGCAAGGATGGAGATAATCAACCGCCATTGCTCAAACTAACGGGACCAAGGCTTGATCCCTCTCACCACTAAAAAAGGGGAAATCATGTGGGTACATCTGGATCTCATTCAAGATGAAGATTGGACTCGCCCAAAGTCCAAACCTAAAATGAAGACTTGCCATACCATCTCCACGATCAAGGAGGAAGAATCCATGCATGTCACCTCACTCATTGACTCAGAAGAAGAGAAAGTGGCTTTAACAGGGACAAGATCTGGTAAGGATTATTTAAGGGATTACAACCAACCAAGAACATCTAAGCAACCCGAACCGGCCAAACAAAAGGAGGCTCGATTTGACAAGGCCTTGCAACATCCTTCAAATAATCCTAAGGCCCCATTCAAATGTGACATCATCGCCCAACTCTCCAACATCCTAGCTCGCATCACCTTGCACAAACTTTTATGTTTGTCAAAGGATATGAGGGAAGCTTTGAGTGAAGCCTTAGATGATAATGAAGCATTTCTCGCTCACATAACTGAACTTCCTCGCAACGAAGGTCTCGAGCAATGCTATCAATGCCAAAAGTAAACATCTTGCATCACCTTCACCCCAGTGGACATGCTTGTTAAGGACCGTCATAACAATCAACCTCTGTACTACACTGGGTATATAGGGTTAATAAAGGTTGAAAGGATCCATATCGATCCAGGCTCTGCAGTGAGCATTATCCCACTAAGGCTCTTGAACTTTTTAGGGGTTCCCTCCCATAAGATATCAAGAACCAATGCCACTATCCTTGGCTTCAACTCTAGTAGTAGCTGCTCCCTTGGAAAAATTTGACTCAAATGTCAACTAAGGGATTTAAAGACAGAAGCTACCTGCTATGTCATCGACGTTGAAACATCTTACAACCTTTTGCTTGGACGACCTTGGATCCACTCTAACATGATCATCCCCTCAATTCTTCATCAATGATTTAAATACATTGATAAACAAGGAGTCCAACAGAGGGTTGATGTTGAGAAATATCCTATTAAAAGAGTGGAGAATTACTTCACCGACTCTCTCTTGTATGATTAAAATCAAACAATTGAGATTGTCCTCTCCAAAAACGATGATAGTGGTAATAAGGTAGATGTTGAGCTGGATCCCATTGATGATTCAATTTAGGAGATAGATCCACTTGTAATTACCATGGATGTCCTTTGTGTCAACCAATCCGTTGAAGATCAAGGTGTTTGGATCTTTAATGAAGAGCAGTTTGCTTACGACTATTCTTTAGACTCTGAGTCTGAAAACTCAAGAGTCGAAACTTTGATGGCTAAGCTAACTTCTGAACCAACACTACGAATACCGATACATGAATTGCATCTGACTTATAAGCAATTGAGTAATTCAAAGAATGCTATCCTTATGGTACAACCTAAAGGGAACCTCTAGAACTCGATCATCTTTGAAAGAGTTGTGGCTTGATCTCAATTAAATTCCGATGAAGAAGCTGAGAAAGAGCTAGAATTTGCCCGATATAGCTAGCAATCTCAACAGATTATAGCAAAGATAGGATATGACCTACCGCAAAGCAATGGTTGAATTTCAATAGAGAATTGCATGTCTCTTTGATCCCCTTTACACCAAAAGCCGAAGTACTCGATTATTATAATCGAACTAAACGTGGACTTGATTACATCTCCCCGAAAGCGGAACCACATAACGGGCAAACTTCCAGCAACTCTAGTTCATTAGATATGTTTGATTGGGACTCTGATGTTAGCATTGGTGCCCTATTCATGGCCAATATGGTCTCCTACAATCTAACCAGTGATCTTGATGAGTCTGAAGTATTTGAAAATCTTGAGGATGATCAATGGACAAGGCAGCTTGACAAGCAATGGGAATCACGCTTTGAAGCCAGGGAACCACCCACTGAAGATAAGGTGATTCAAGTTAACATTGGCAGCGATACCCATTCTAAGTCTGTCTTCATCAGCGAAAATGTATCATCTGATGAGAAGGAAGAACTCATAGTTCTCCTACAAGAATACATCGATGTCTTCGCCTGGAGCTATGAGGACATGCCGGGCCTAGACCCCAATGTAGATGTACATCGCCTCAACATTAATCCCAATGTCAAACCTGTCAAACAACAGCAACGACATGTCCTGAGTTGATGGAGCAAATCGAAAAGGAAATCTGCAAACTCATTGAATGTGGATTTATCTGTGAAGAACAACATCCTGATTGGTTAGCCAACATTGTGGTAGTAATGAAAAAGACTAGAAAGATTTAGATCTGCATTGACTTTCAAGATCTTAACCTCGCTTGTCCGAAAGATGAAATTCCTCTCCCCATTACGGACGTCATGGTCGATAACACATGTGGGTTCAAGAGAATGTCTTTCATGGATGGATTTTATGGATACAATCAGATCAAAATGCATCCAGATGATAAAACACACGGCTTTCAGAATACCTCTAGGAGTATTTTGTTACACGGTAATGCCTTTTGGTTTGAAAAATGTCGGGGCTACTTATCAGCGCCCAATGGACATGATCTTCCATTGACATTTAGGCAAGACAGTCGAGTGCCATGTTAATGACCTCGCGATCAAAAGTCGTCACAGGCAATATCATATTAGTGACTTGAGAACGATGTTCAAAATCATGCGTAAACACCAGCTCAAGATGAATCCTACGAAATCCTTTCTAGGGGTATCATCAAGAAAATTTCTTGGGTTTATTGTCACATTCAAATGAATACATGTCGCCTGAGAAAGTAAAAGCTATCCAAGAGATGCCACCTTCGAGGAATCTCTAAGAACTCAGAGGCTTACAAGGACGATTAGCTTACATCCGAAGGTTTATTACCAATTTATCTAGGAAATGCTAGCCATTTTAAAGACTCCTGAAGAAAGGTGTCTCATTCATTTGAGATGACACATACCAAGAAGCTTTTAATGAGATCAAACAATATCTCACGAAGCCGCCGGTCTTAGTAGCACCAAAATCAGACAAACCATTCCTGATTTATGTCAGAGCAATGGATCATTCTTTGGGAGTGCTTCTCACTCAAAAGAACA
>JBAKGM010000002.1:9653981-9678966 GCA_037177215.1 Asparagus racemosus | reverse complement strand
GGGTTAATTTGGAATCACAGTTCTTGTCCTAATTCTACGAGAACCAATCTGATGTAACAATGACCAGACTCCTTTCACAAAAACAGAAGGAGAATGACTCGGTCAGAGATTATATTGAACGATTTCGTAACCTGTCCTTACGATGCTGAGACAAGCCATTGCCGATATTGCTCCAGACATGCCAGCATAACTTTCTCAGCAGAGTGGAAGCCCACATGGGTGCTGTCAAGGCTAATTCATGGAAAGATCTGATTGAACAGGTAGAAATTACCCATAAATCCACTAAGAGATTCAATCAATATAATCCATGGTCAAGCGACGAAGATGACAATAATGAGACGAGACAATCCTCTGATGATGAGAATGAGACGGGACAATCCTCCTAATCGAAGTTTAACACTCTTTGAATCTCATCGAGCGGAACCGCCAACCCAACCTCCTACGGCTATGGCAACGCTTCTTCAACAACGCCAACCCAGTCGTCTACGGCTATGGCAATGCTTCTTTAGCAACGCCAACCCAACCTCCTACGACTATGGCAACGCTTCTTCAGCAATGCTACCTTAACCTTCTACGGCTATGGCAATGCTTCCGTAGCAACACCAGACCAGCATTTACGGCTTCGTCTCATAAGGGCTTGAGCCTTTAATAGCAACACTATTTTCTTCGGTATGTCTAATAGTACAACCTCTGCCAAAGCAATTAGTCGTCAGTTCAACATCACATCTCTGACGATAGTCTTTACACCCTACATGACATCAGAAGTTAGCTCTCTGCAGGTACTCATGATAAAGCCAGAATCTCTAAGTTCTAGACTTGTGAAATCATTCTGTCTCTGAGTGGGAACTCTATTTCAATGGCGCATCGCAATGGAGCAATGAAGGAATTATTATCACAGGTGTGGGGGTAGTACTCTTCACTTCCCATGGTCGCATCATTCCTCAGACATATTCATTGACCGAGCCTTATGCTACCGTCATTAAGAATCACCCCTGCCGAGAAGATGACGATCGAAGAATATCATCAAAAGCGTCTCCAAGAACTAGAGGCACTAGATGAATTGAGACTTCAAGCTCAACAACGAATCGAGATCTACCAGTCACGAATTTCGAGAGCCTTCCATAGGAGAGTCAGAGAGCGATCCTTCAAAGAAGGTGACCTGGCCTTAGTCGTTCGTCGATCCATGGGCATGACGCATAAGACTAAAGGAAAATTTCAACCCAAATGGGAATGCCTATTTGTATTAGAGACAGTCTACTCAAATGGAGCATACTGCCCAATTGACCAAAATGGCAATAGGCTCATGGTGCCAATCAACAAAAAGTTTCTCAAGAAGTTTTACCCTTGATCCTAGCCAATTTCGTCTCCCCACAGAGATAGGTCATGTTCAAGTTTCCACCTCTGAACGTAAGTCTTGATCATCTTGATCCAAAATCAAATCAAAATCCCTAACGAGTCATCAAGTTAACATCACATCTCTGCTTGACTCTAAATGCATTACCACCGTCATGTTAACATTACATCTCTGAACAGTTTTCACACCAATGATCTGACTGGTTAACATTACACCTCTGTCGATTATTTCATTTGACACTTTAACATTATACCTCTGTCAAAATTCCTTAGTACTGTTATGTTAACATTACCCCTCAGAACAATACTACGAACCGATACATTAACATTACACCTCTATCGATTTGATTATGTTGATTGGTTAACATTACACCTCTGTCGACTTATCTTGTCGAATTCGACCGGTTAACATTACACCTCTGTCGATTCGCTCTTATAAAAAATTGATTAGTTAACATTACACTTCCATCGATTTCCTACCGTTAAGTTAACACTACACTTCCAAATGGTAGTCATCTTTTGGACTCCTTTGAATTGACGGGTTAACACTACACCTCTGTCGGTCATTTCATTTGACACGTTAATACTACACCTCTGTCAAATATCCTTAGACTGTCTTGTTAACACTACACCTCTGAACAGTCCTAATCCTAAACTACCATGTTAACATTACACCTCTGAGTAGTGTCAATTTGGTCAAAACCTGATACATTAACACTACATCTCTGTCAGTTTGATCCTCAAATATCCCTAACAACAATGTAATTACAATATGTTAACATCACACCTCTATCGTACATACATTAAAATAAGAGAAAAGAAAGTTCTTTTATTCAAGAAAGAGCTAAAAAGCATTGACAAGAAATCTTTACAGCGGATAAATAGCATTTATTCGCGCAATACAATTATCAATGCGGGCATCCCTAACTTCTTGAGCGCCTTTTCGAGCCCTCTCCCTCAAAGTCTCAGGATCAACGGGAGAAGCTTTAGCTCAGATTTTAGCCAGCTTCTTCGTCTCGGCTTGAAGTTCCGCAATCTGAGAGTCCCATTTCTTCGTGAGCCCAGCCAAATCGGACTCAAGCTCTTCCTTTTGAACTTGGGCTTCTACCAAACATACTTCAGCCGCGACAATTGTTGCTTGGGCAGCAGTAATGACAGTATCATTCTCCTGGATAGCATCCTGCAACTCCACGTGATAACCCTCATTAGAAGCGATACTTTCATTCAGATCTCAGATCCTCACAACAATATGTGCCATTTCTTTGCGGGCAGACTCAAAAGCTTGACTCTGGACAGCAGATAAGTGGCGAAATTCAATTACAGCAATACCCTTGAGATTAGCTGTTTGTAAACTCTGTAATTCATTCTGATGCAATTCAGCTTCATCGATCACCATCTTAAAAGGCTCAGCATGGACCGAACCAGCAATCGATGGCAGTACATCAAGTTGATCCCTCAACACCTTCAAAGTACGGGCAGACAAACCACGCTCCAGACGAAGAGCATTCGCAATACTCAGGTTGAGCAGCTTTGTCAGACTGTCTGTTAATATCTTGATTTCCGTCTCGATCAAATCAATAGGATCCAGAAATTGAGGAGCAGCTACAACATTCGAAGAGCTTGCCCTTGCAATCGAGCTTATGGTACCCAGATGAAAAGATGGCAAAGTATGCACTCGCTCGCGACCTACTATTAGAAATGATGCAAGTGTGACCAACAGATTTGATGCGGTAGAAGGGATAATTGACGTCGCCTCGATGGATGAAGTGATAGTCGCGCAGTCATCACCTCTGAGGCCACAACTTCAAGTCTTGTAGATGAAGACTCAAACTTGACACTTGCACTCACAACTGTTTCCTCATGCCATGAACTTGGTAGCACCTCTGGAATACCTCCTGCGAGCATGGCGGAGACCGAAGGTTCATCTTCTTCATCAGAAAATTCAGAAATCCTTAACCGATGTCTAGCCATCAAAGCCAGCCCAAGCATGAAATCTTCAAGCACAAGCCCCAAGGTGCTAAGATCTCTCCTAACAATGACCGCCGACTTAGGATGCTCGCCAATAGAAGATAGTGAGTGAGTAGGCTCACCAAAGTCTCTGGGATGAAACTCATCATCTACTTGATCAACGACGAAGATGTTAATCATCAAAACGGGATAATTCCATGGAATTGACCAAAGGTACCTGGCATATGTGAAAGACCACCAATGTCGCTGACTCCTCCCGCATCCTCGGGCTCAGTCAAATAGGTCTCCATATCATATTGCTCGTAGTCCACGAGTTCCTCATCATCGTCCAGAGGAATAGGCACTTTATCTGCATATGAGAAGAAAATGCATCAGTCGAGTGACATTTCAAATGCACAAATAAGGGATTATCTGAAGAACCAATACCAGTCCCCTGCAATAGGGTCATAGGAAATTTTTCCACAACATTGGAAGAGCTATAGGCTCAAGGCACTAAGGCAAGTTCTTGCGTTGGAACCGCCAAAGACTCATCTGCAGCTCTAGAAGAGCCACCTGATGTAGGAGCAGCCATGTGTTGCCTCTTCAAAATTAATGGGGGACAAGACTCTTCTGCATGGCATGTTGAGATAAGATACGTTTCAAATCAATCACCTTTAATTAGAGCGGACAGCCATAGGTACTGGACCAAATTTAGACAAGGCATGATAACTGACCTATTGAGATTGGTTATCATGGACCTATATCATTGCACATGAGCTCTGGGGTCAGAACATGGGCTATGACCAAGTAGTTTGCTGAGTGCGGATGTCCCACACTTTAAGGAGTTACAGTGCATACCTAGTTAATCGAGTCAACATGTTGTCATGAAGTGGTTTGGCTAACCCAATTGCAAAAGCTGGGTTGTATGCATAACAACTTTGATCCCCAGAGTATTTCTTTAAAATATTGATAATCTAAAGTTTCAATCACATTTCACTTTGATATTTCATCTATATTCTGTTAGATATTTTGTTACATTTATATCATATCCTTAGCATGTGATTTGGACCATTGTTATCTGGTTGCTAAGTACGCAATGAAAAGTATGTGTCTTAAATTATTTGCTCGTCAATTGAACTTTATGAGTTCTAATGGATACTGTTCCACTTATAATCTCTCACTAATATATTATTTTCTATATTTCTTATATTTATCATTATCTAAAATATCTTAGACTTGTTGAGATCATTATCCAAGTTTTTTGGTTAATTTGTTTTTCAACCCACGTTTAAGATCCATCCGAACACGTCAAAAGATCAAATTTCTCCCTAGCAAGGGGAGTATATCGAGTCAAAATTTGCTCGTGGAGATTGAAGGTCAGGGCTCGATAAGGCAGATAGTGACTATTAAAGCTTCACCTCCACAGTTACGAATTTATATTAAAAAACTAGATCAATCTACATATGACAGATCTATATTAATTATTGTTTCTAAACATAAAGAATGCATAAATCTCTTGTTTAGATATTACATGTCCCAGATCTACAGAAAGATTGCCATACTCTTGTTCTTCAACTTCGAACAACAGTCAGGGAGCGACCACACTGTTGAAACAACAAGATGCCCCTGCAGCTAATGCATAAATCATAGAATTAATGAAGATGAAGTAGATGACTGTAGTATATTTTTCTCTATCTATTTAATCTTTGCATAAGTGCATATATATATAGAGTAGAGGACAAAACCCTAATCGTTTAGGACTAGGAACCAGTCCACTAAATGACCAGTTTGGGCCCACTTCGAATCCACCCACTCAATTGGCGGGACCCCACCAATTACTAACATACTCTCACTAGTACAAATAAGTGGGTGTCCTCTATAGTTCCCTGAGCCGACTCCCTGAGTCGTTGACTCCTTGAGTCAAAATCTCCCTGAGATTCTCCTTCCTTACCAAAACTATGTCTATGTATCGTTAGTGTGATGTGGACCATTAAGAACCTGCAAGCGGGTTGCCTTACAACTAGATCCATAAGGACTGACACAATGATTTCCGAAAATAAAAATAAAAATAAAAATACACAAACAAAAGTATAAGGATCTAGTATCTCGTACCCTAGATCCAACAACCATATCTGCTCAAATACCTTCAATTGCCCAAAGAAGAGTACATGAACACCCTAGTCTGTCTTCAATTCATCACTCTTAAAACCTTGCCTTGGAGCAAATAAGAGTTTATCAGATGATGCAATAAGGAGACATGTCAATAAATCTTCCTCTAGTTATTAAGAGTTAAGCATGTTACTCACCCGCTTTCTTGACACTACACCGTATGTGTAGTATTGTCTCATCACAGCAAGAAAAAACATCCATAATAGCCTTTTTAGACAACCCAGTCTCTCTAATGGCATAGTGACTGCTCTCCATCACTGATGGTCATCGATAAGGGCTCACACAACTAGGGGGCAGGGATTCATCCATCGACCTCTTTATATCTAGTCCAAGCATATATCGTATGGCAACATGCCACAACATTACTTCTCTCTCCCTGAGAGCATACACCATTAAATGAATACCGTAAAGACCCAAGTTTTATTACCCCGTAATAAACTTTTGCGGCCATACTACCCCACAATATGCCTAATAGTAAATAGGTAAAGTGAATGTGGGGTTTCACTTCAGTCACTTCAGCATATGAATACATAATAGCCTCATCCTAACCCAGTTAGGGCAATCAATAGAGTGCTCCCACTATGGCCGCACCTAGTGATACGATAGTATTATCATTGCTCTAAGCTAAATAATACCGGCAATCGGTGTCAGCTTCGGCAACTGTCGTAGCTCCGAAGGGGATCCCGTGTGTGATGAGAGCTCCTACCTACTGATGTAACTTTCTAATGGTGCACGCAGTGCCGTTTATGTGGCCTATACACATCATATATTAATATACTCCATGCCAAAAATAATAAGACGTTAACAATTCCATATATGCATGTATAAGAACAAAAAAAAACATAATATCTTATAAAGACATCATTTGTAATATCTCAAGTATCTGAGGTCTCAACTAACATAAAAGCTTGAGATTAAAGACGTAGCCCTTAAAGCTCAAGTGTATTGCACTAGCCACTCCTACTATTCTCTTTATCAATAGATCTCCAATTAACTAACTCATAGGGATACACTTAGCACAACCTCCTCCTTCTCTTTAGTGCTTAATAAAATGGTACTTGATCTGGATTTTATTCGATTTCCCAAATTGATTTAGGTCTACCATATAATTAACAGTCAACACACTATCATGATAAAAATATATCAAGCTCTACATATTACGTTATAGTCAGATTCTCTAAGAATATGTACAACTAGACTACATCAAATACTGCTTTATATAGCACCACATATTCTTCTCCAAGCGAAAAGGGCTATATAGAACTACTTCTAACTACTTCAAGAAATGACCCCGTCATTCATTCGGAGAGTATAACTAGACATTGACTCTTGCTAATCTAGATTATCGGCCAAGTCGACACCTAAAAATCTCTATTAGTGAGAGTCCATTCTGTCATAGAATAATAAATTAGGTGTAATCTAAATTAAATACCAGAGGATCCTTTTAACTCATCCTAGTGAGTCATACCAGGATTGGATCGATGCTTACATATCAATCATACTACAAAAGATGTTTTTGGTCTTGTACACATACATGACTACAGTCTACACTCCTTTAAGGGATAATCAGCATTCACTTCTCCTCTGCTTTAGTATTGGGACATTGCTCTAAACTTAGAGCCTGACTATTAGCAATTGGAGTCCCAGTGGTCTCCATGCTGCACCCAATTAGCAATACGTCATTACTATATGATTACTGAACTTCTATCAGCTTAGTATAGATGGATCTAATCATCCTAATCGATCATCTGGAAACTATAACCTGACATGATCTGATAGGATCGAAAATACTACACACTAGAAAATATTTCATGCCATAGATAGAATTCTTTAACTTATACACCTTGTGCTCAAGTTCCTCGGCTTTGAAACATATAGTTGATCCCCATGGATCACATTTTCTAGTTCTTCATACATAAAAGCTGTCTGGATGTCCATCTAAACTAGTTTAAGATCTATTTGTGCTACAATAGTCAATATCAAGCAAATAGAGTTGATTCTCACCATCGGAGAAAACGTGTCTTTTAGTATTCCAACCTACTAATTAGGTGTACTCTTCTTTATCAAGCATGCCTTGCATCACTTGAACATCCCATCTTGCTTGACTATGAAAAACCTGTTTGTTTTAAGTGGTCTTATATTCAATTGGAAGATTCACCAAGTCCCACACTTGATTATTCCTCATTAACTCAAGCCCCCGTTTCATTGTTGCTTTCCACTCTTTTGTGACATACCTAGAAATAGAGTCCTCACATGACTTGGGTTTCACAATAATATGTGGCACTGCCATGAACATTTCCCTATCGATCTCAAAATATTGTCTTGATACTAGTCCACGGAATGATCTCGGAGACTGTTGAGATTATGTAGATGACTCCAAATCATCCCAAAATATCTCGGTCCCACTAGCCCTATTTGCTAGATGAACCAACTCCTGTTATATTCCTAGATCCATGACAGTCTCCTTGATCTTGTATGAGTCTAAAACCTGACCTATTTCTTCTTTCTATGGGAAATCCTCCCTGAAGAACTCAATATACCATAGCTCTCTCAGTCATAGTTTATCATATTGCTTACACATAAACACAACACATAGAGTGTATAAAACAGTGTATAGAAATACACTTCACTATTCTAGGTCCAAACTTCTCATCTAATGAAAAGTAGTGTATAAAAGCAACACTCTACGTGGACGTAGTGATCCAACCCTGGCCCTCAGTTACCCATGACTCGTAAGATATCGACTGTACTGATCTCAAAGGGACACGGTTCAGAATATATGTCACCATTAATAGCACATCTCTCTAAATCTAAATGGGTAGATTAGCATCAACTAACATATTTCGAACCATATCTAATGGAGTTAAATTCCTCATTACCACCATACTATTTAATAGCATAATATAGGGTATTGTCAACCGTATGACTTTTTCTTTCTCTTGACGTAGTTCCTTGAACTTGCAAAATATTCTCATGATTAGTGTGCAAATCCTAGTATTTTTGCGTAACAGATTATCCATCTTGCTAATTTAGCAAATTTAGGCACTCAACTAGGTGCGAAATCTGATACACGTAATCGTACATAGAGTTTCTCTTTAACCTTGAGGAATTAAGATGCTCCACTTTGTACATTCACAACTATGAGCCTACATATATCAGAGTGAGGTAACTGTAATAGAGGTGCTCCTAGCTTTACCAAATAGCTTCTCAAATGAGTTTATCAATAAGACTATACTCATAAATGCCAGATATATCCTAGTACATATTCCAAGAAGGTCACCCTCGGCAAGCCTTCACGTGTCCTCTAATGTGACTCAGTCTATTATGCCATAAATCAGATCAAATCCTAATTTATGACACAAGACAAAAAACGATAAACCCAGTTATCCAATAATAAGTCACATTTTAAAATCAACTAGGCTATTAGTTCGGTGTCATATACACAATAGAGAACCCTAGAAGAAAATCTTAATAAGTTATTCAGCGTCATATACACAATAGAGAATCCTAGAAGCATATCTTAGTGAGTTACACATGAACGAAAAACCAACAAGAATCCCAGAAGCTAAACTATCGAGAAAATAAATTCCTTCTCATAGTAGGAGCAAATAGAATATTCTACAAGACCTATTTGTTCGCTGAAATCAACAAAAAGCTACATGCATCGGTGCCCAGCATTTTTGCGTAGTCCTCATATAAATCTTTTTGGTTCCATTTGGAATCTTCTGAAACTCTATGAACCTATTTTTGCTCTGTAGATGTGGTCCATGCGTTTTGAATTTTCTCGATTGCACGCCCTCATGCGTGAAATAATTGGCTTTCTCAAATCAACTGATCTTGCCCTTGTTAGTTGGCATTTTCATTTTTAATTGACTTCTTTTATTTTAGAAATTATTCTAAAAAATCTCTCGGCATACGCACAGCGACTAGGCTCTCGGCCTTGTGTCTCAGATATTAAGCTATTAAAGCTAAAGTAGAATGTTCTTGGGCTAGCACGCACCTATGCGTGTGCCTTACAGCTTCATTTTTATTCGCACATCCCCTGATGTGATCACATCTATGACGTGCAATTAAAAAGTAGCCGCATGTCAATCTAGAAGTTGTGTAAAACCGTGATAACTGCCCATATCCGCTACTCCAAGCTCAATGCAGTTCTAGCTATCTCATGATCCCTGATCATAGAAGTTGTCAGTCGAAGGTAAAATTGAAATTTTGTGCAGCGTTTATCTCCTTTGAACTTAACTAAATAACTAGAACTTGAATCCTCATCGAAGAGACAGACCCGAATCTAGCATTAAGAGCATCTTAGGAGCTCTTTGCATTCGGATTTTCCTCATACTCCTTGATAAGATCGCTTCTCATTGCAGTTCACCCAATGAACTATTTGAACAATCTTTTCACTACTAGACCTTGAACTGACCAGAATCTTTGAGTCCGAGCTGAACCCTATTCCGACTCAGATATTATCGCGTCAATACTCATAAAAATCTCCTGCTCTTAGGAGAAAGTGGATCTTTCGACAAAGATTTCTCAACTACCCAATCCTGAAATGACGTCACAATAATTATTTTGGTACCTTAAGATAAGGACTAAGACACTTTACTTATGGATACTTAAGATTGTTAGCATACATATGGAGTAGTGTTCTTCCTTAAAGAATATTCCATCTCATCAAGCCTTTTATATCGATAATATAATTACATTCCAAATAAGAAAGAAGGCCTACAGCCTCAACCACGATGTTCAAAGATATAATTTTTAAATCATTATAAAACTTTTGAAAATAGAATATTAAGTTTCTTAGAGATAGAATAGACTGGGTAATTAAACAATAGTTCCATCTTTATCCAAAATCTCACACTTGAAACATTTATTTATTATATTCCAGTATGCATCTGAACATGCGGCATGACAAAAATAAGTAGATAATTTCATATTAATATTTAACTACCTATTTATCTTTTTAATTTTATTAGGATTTTTTATTTCTCGTAAAAGTGGCACACGGCCCCCCACTAGAACAAGTACCCATCAGAAGCTCCAAGATTTTATTAGAAATTATGGAAAAATTTTGTGGTGTCCAAAAATAATTTTTCAAAACTTTCAAAGTTTTAAAAATTATTTTTCTAAACTGAAGAAAATAACTCTTTTATGAAATATAGTAGGCCCTACATAAATATTTTAAAAATTTCTGAAGATAACACATAAAAAGTTTTTAGAAAAGTTTTAGATATTTCTACTATTTTAAAATATTTTACTTATATAAAAAATAAAAAACCATTTATCTAGAATTTTCAAAATTAAACAAAATAAAAAAAGCTATATTTACCAATCTGCTAAAACCCTAGGGGATAAGATCACTGATGGCGGTAGCGGCGACACTGCTTAGGAGTGCCGCCCGACCCCTAGCCGGGGTTTGACCATGGGCCTAACTCACATCACTACAAGCGTCAGTGACCTAGCGCCGCCCCATCCGTGGGACCCGCCTGCTCCTCTTTTCATTTATTTTATTATTTTTAAAACAAAAGAACTCATTGCTGCTGCCCAACGGCCATGGTGGTCGCGATGGTCTCTTGAACCCACTGAGGCCACTGTCGTTAGGTCTCGCCGCCGATCAGCGGCCTTATCGCCGACGGTGAGATTCAATCTTTTTTTTGTTTGTTTTTTGAAAGACAAAAACTAGCCAGATCTAGCGCCAAACGCCGGCAATAATGGGTGGCAGGCCTCCGGCGCCCAGCACCAGAGTCGCCACCTCTGGTTGCTGTCGTGGTTGACGACCCTAGCGGTGGCGGTGGTGTAGATCTGCAATTTTTGAAAAAAATATTTTTTTTAATTTAAAAATAAATTTTGATTTTTGAAAAAATAAAAAATAATTTATGGTTTTAAAAAATTAATAAATCCCTATTTATAAAATTGCCCACAAGTTCATAATCGTTGAATTTTTACTATAGATCTGACATCCTAGATGTTTAAAAATTGGATCTTTAGACAAACAATTTATATAAATCCCAACTTTTCTATTACACGAACCAAATCACATCAAGAAATTATAAATATTATGTACAACAAGTCAAAAATTCATATAGAAAGATGCAATTAGATCTAAACCTCAAAACAAGATTAACAAAATGCGAACGACCCTAATCTTGCTCTGATAGCAATGTATACCATGCATAAACATAAAGAATAAATAAATTTCTTGTTTATAGATTACTTGCCTCAGATGTACGAAAGGATTGTCATGCTTTTGATCTTCATCTTCGAACAACGGTTGGAGAGCGACCACACCGTTAGAACAGTAAGAGGCCTCCGCTTATCACCCTACAACTAATGTGTAAATTACATAATTGATGAAGAGAAAGTAGATGACAAGAGAGAGAGAGAGAGAGAGAGAGAGAGAGAGAGAGAGAGAGAGAGAGAGTGTGTGTGTGTGTGTGTGTGTGTGTCTGTGTATTAGAGGACAAAATCCTAACCATTTAATATTAGGAACTGGTTCACTAAAGGACTAGTTTGAGCCCACTTAGGATCCACTCACTTAAAAATTGGACGGATCCCACCAATTACTAATAATTCATGTCAATTTAAGCTTCTTATCATGGTCTATATTGAAGATCTATCAAACTCCTTGAAAAGAGAAACCATTTGTCTCCATCTAACGAGTGGTTATGCCTCAAAGGAAGTGTGAGACAAACGCACCATCCAAAAATTATTCTCTTGATGTATCAACTATCTAATGGACCCAATAGGGTCTAGCTGAGTTGATAAGCTGCATATAAATATTAGACTAATGTCTTAGGTTTGACTGTCCAAGGGAGCACCCACATGATTTTAATTTGCTATAATATTCGAAGCTGTGTGTTTGGGGATGCTCCTTAGCAAATATAAGGGGTTTGATACCCATAGTCCGACAGATCATGAGGAAGTTCCCTTGTCAAACTGAAAAAAAAAAAACTATCCTATCCAATAGATAAAAACGCTGGTTTTTCCCCGAATGACCCGAATTCTTTCTAAAGATGGCTTTGTTCACACAAATAGAAACATAATCCAGGAGATATCCAATGTCCAAATCTAATAGAACTCATTCCCAGTATAGGATAAATCCAAAAAGAAAGTAGAAATAAAAATAAAAATTATCCCCGAGGTGACAATTTGTGTCAACAAATTTCAAGTTTTGTCTTCCACGTGAATTCATCACCAATAAAAGTCTGAGAAGGCAAAACTGGATTCAAAGTTGAGACTTCAACCTCCATCAACGTACGTATTGCATCATACAAGAAATTATTAGACTTTTCATTGTTTTCTAGAAACGCTTTCATAAGTGAAGTTATAGATAAGGACTTTGACAATTCTTAATTACTGCTATATATGCCAATGAAATGTTATCAGTTTTTTCTTTCTGTTTTTAATGAGAGGAGAAAGATCATAAGCTTCTGACTGTTGAATTAGAATGGCTCCATTTACCCACTTCAAATTAATGGATTACATTTAGCAAAACTAGGTTATTTTTAAGTTTTTTGCAGAGTAAATTGCTCAAGATAACCCCCATTTATACTTCTGCAGTAAGGATGTGTTTGGCAACTAACAAAAATGACACTAAGTATAAACTGTTAGATATTTTGTTAAGAAAAGACAATTTTGCCTTCATAAATAGTAATAAATTTTTTTGTAATTAAAATATATATTAACTAGCAATTAAAAATATGTGTAACGGCTATATATTTATGAGGAACGTTACAAAAATTTATGATGAACGTTACAGTATTAATTGCGAGTTTTGTAACGTCTCTTTCAAACACTATATATATAGTCGTATGTTGAGCTCGGTTTTGATAGGAAAAACAACAAGTCTCTTCTCTCCTCTTCATATTATTTCTTCATAGTATTAATTTTATTTTTTGGGCAACTTTCTTCATCTGAGCAGAAGCTCTGTACTCTCGCCCGAGTACAGAGGCCGGCCGATTCTGGGGGTTTTTACCGCTAGGGGAGAGGGGATCATCTGCGCCAGGGCGATAGACGGGTCCTTAATCTTCTAGGGCAGTGATTACACGACTGCTCCCAATCAGGCCATATTTAATTATTTATTTTTATTCGGATTTAATTTACATGCTAATTTAAGTTTATTTGAAGTTTTCCAACAATAACAACAAAGGCATAAACAATTTTACTTGATTTTGCTTTAAAGCCGACGTGTCATGCCTTGGAAACACTTTCTTGGTTTTAAACGTGAAACAAACGGGCCCTAAAACTCCCTCCCTCTCTCTCTATATTCTGGGTAACTTTTTTTAGTAATATCAATAAAATGTCATCATGAATGGTGTATAAACAATTGATAAACATTTGCTTATTATTGAAAATTAGTTGCAATATTGACTTTGATTATTTTTAATGTAAGTTTGTATATGTTAAGAGGGCATGTGGCTTTCTCTTCTAGACACAAATTATCTATTACCACGTGTATAAAATTTGTATATACAGTTCCTTTTAAAACATTATTAATGCATCATGAAATATTTAATATGTCACACATGAATCTTGCCTCTTCGGCAGCAAATAACTTTATCTACTTGCATTCACTGTCATGAGATGGAGCAATTACAACTAACAGCTTTAGTAAATGTATCAAGATTTTGAAAATATGTATGAAGATAATGCATTTTATGCGTGTGTTGCTGGTTTGCGGGGGGATGCAGGCGGGGAGGGGGGTTGTTCGGATTGATTCAATGGTATACTTTGGAGATTATGAGAATACTGATGTTATAATTCATTGGAATAATGAGATTGAGACAACAACTTTTATTAATGTTATTGGTTTTTTGAAACACTGGTGGAATAATTGCTCTAAATAAGATACTTACTCTCATATTGGGACAATTTTGGACAAGGGGATAATTTTAGAATATTAATATATTAACTATTAATATATATTCTAATCATATTAGAAATGTAATTAAGTGTAAAAAATAATTAAATAATAAATATTAGCTAAATATAAAAAATTAAATAATTAATATCATTAAACATATTTTAATATATTTTATTAATTACAAATATAGCATATTATAATATATTATTTTGTAACATTATATAATATTGTATTATAATATGATATATTATTTTGTTATATTACATAAATTATTATATTATAACATATTATATTATATTATACTAAACTATTAATATATGTTCTAATTATATTATTTCGTAAGTGTGAGGGCATTTGTGTTGATTTATTCAAATGTGAGAGCATTTACAATTGATTTTTTAAGTGTGAGGGCATTTCTATAATTCAAAAAATGTAGCTCACAAAGACCAAAAAGGAGGCTTTTCTTAATATTCAATATAGATACAAAATATAATGTTTTACACTATAATAAAATATAATATATTTTAGATATTTTTAATATGTACAATACTATCATATAATACAATATTTAATTATAATATAATATAATTTCTTATAAAATATTTATGTTAAATTATTTATTAAACTATATCATAATATACTATAATAATGAAAATATAATTTACTATAATATATTTTTTTGGGTGTTAATGTACTATAATATGTTATGATACAATCTATGATATTATCAATGAATCGTATATTTATAATATATAATTATGATATAACTAAATATAATATATTTTATTATGTTATATTATATTATATTGTATTAAAAGTATTACGCACTTTTATGATGTAGCATGGTAGTATGTTATACTGGAATATATTAAAAACATTGTGTTATTTATATTGATACTATATTATATTAAATATAAATAAGTATAATAAAATATTATATTAATTAATATTATTAAATTTATTATCATAATCAAGGTAACTCCAGTATATTATATAACTAGTTTCAGACTCGTGTGAAGCATCGATTTTTTTTTAATTATTGCCTTGTAACGTTTTTTCAATATAGACAAATTTATCAATTTTTAAAAGTTTTATATACCAAAATTGCTTTTTTTTGGGTCAGATTAAACAGCCATTTATAATAATGTATTTTGTCCATATAATTTGCAAATAACTCATGCGTTCTTAATTTAAATAATTATTTTTTATTAAATATCTAAAATGTCATAAAAATTGCAAATGCTACACATTTTATCTGCCACAACGTTATTTATAATAGTTAGTACTTGGAGAGAAGGCAAAGGAACATTTTACAGGCAATAAGGCATATAATATCTGCCCTAAATTTCTGCCATTATCACAAAGAAAATACTAGAATTATTTGTGACATTTAAGTTTATAGAAATGTCCTTATTTAGAAAAGCTACAATATTTAAATTTGTAGAAAATAAAATTCGGTTATTAAAAACAAATATATCAAGTTACTGTCTCTTTAGCACTATTTTCCTTAGATCTTTTTTCTCACATACCCAAAACATGAAAAGATGGCGCATAAATATCAAACCTTGAGCATTAATGTGAAATAATTACAAACCAAAGAAGAAAAACATATTTTTAAAGAGTACAAAATCCTACTAATCATATTCTAAAAGACAAAAATCACAAGTTATTTATTCTATGTAGCTCAACACTTCATTATGTTCACTTCTTGTCCACGGTTCCCAACTGAAAAACTTAGCTCATAAATATCAAAGATAGTTCTTTTTCATTAAATTAGGAGAAAGGTAACCATATAGAACAAAGTGAATAGGTGGCCTTACTTGCAATTTAGAAAGCTCAAAGGTTATCCTTGCTATCGAAACAAACATTCTCCAAAAAGAATTAAGAAAATAGATGATTCATACTTCTTACAA
Organism: Asparagus racemosus; assembly: GCA_037177215.1. Taxonomy (NCBI): domain Eukaryota; kingdom Viridiplantae; phylum Streptophyta; class Magnoliopsida; order Asparagales; family Asparagaceae; genus Asparagus; species Asparagus racemosus. Next base: position 9,662,721 of record JBAKGM010000002.1, on the reverse strand, counting down.
AAAATGAGTCGTCTAGAAAAAACAAGCAAGTTGATACTATCTTGCAAGTGGGTGCCCTTTGATTTGCACTAATCTCTATTTTAATGTTTCTTTTTTCTATCTCTCTCATCCCTTAATGAATGTCCGTGAGCTCCCGTTAAAAAACCCAATGATATAAAAACAACAAATTGATGAAAGGAATCATGAAAAAAATTAATAGAAAAAGGAGACAGAAAAAACAAAGGAAATATACTTTTAGAGCAGAGAGCTCTCGAATGAAGCAGATGATCTAGTGTTGTTAATTTTGGGGGGGTTTCCTGCTAAAATTTGGGGGTTAATGAGAGTTTCAAAAATATTTAGAGTTGTGTGCCAAAGATCCAAATTAATTAGGGGTCTATTATAATATTATCCATATTTCAGTTTATATAGAGAGAATATATTGATGGTAACACGTAAAAGTCTTATATCTACCGCAGCATAAATTAGTGGTTACTATTTTCACAGCGTATCATGGTTGTCAAATTAAGATAAGGTTGTAATCATGCATGGACAGAAGAATCAAGTGACATACATCATAATAAAGAAAATGAGGATTTGTTATTTTGTGAGCAGAAATAATTTAAATAAAAAATTGAACTACATAAAGGGAATAGATGGAAAAAGAATAGTTCAAATCCTCCTTTATGTATATAAAAAGATTTGTGATTTACTATTAGCCATAAATCCCAAAAGGCTACTATGTACCCCTCACCAATTTTAAATCTAAAATTTTGAAATAAAAAATATCTACGTCCTTATTCAGCAAGCTAAATTCTTATTTCTTTCTCTTTTAAAATTTAGAATATTATAAAAAAATGTGGATATTGTAAATGAGGGACTGGTAACTGTTGATGTCAATTATCGAACAGGGGGTTTTTATGTGGATTATAGTGGTGTTACGGTCCTCAAGCTTCCTCAAATGAATGGTTCTGGAGCCTGTTGTTCTCTCTTGCACATGAAGAATTCGTGAGAGGCCAGAGTTGAGTTCTCTGGTTGTTTCTCCAACGATCAAGTCAGTAGTTGAACTTGAGTGGGAATTTATAAGACAAGTAATGAAAATTTGCTCAAAGTTTAAGAGAGTAGAAGAAGTTACCTTGAGCAGCACTGCTTCCTTTTATAATAGATCAGAAGGGCAAATAGGTAACTTCAGCTGAGTCCAAAAAGGTAGCTAACTCGACAAGCACCTTAAAAGTGTTAGCTGTGGGAGAGGGTGAGTCATCCAGCATTTAATGTAAGGGCGACAGCAGGTGCTTAGTGCTGACTAAGTCCGATGAGTCATAAAAATTATGGGAACTGGCGCAATGATGACTCTGACAGTGCATTTAAGCAAGGGTAATTGGTTGTCAACGGGGGGGGGGGGGGATTCGAGGACACACTATCTTTTGACTCAGCCCTGTGAGCTGGACAATAAGTACCGCCTTTTTAGTCAGCTTCACAAGTTGTCGGCTAGATTGGTAGGCCGAGTTCGGATGCTCATGGTCTCGATCTGGTCTGGAGGCCGGCAAACACTGCCTTTTTAGTCAGCTGCGAGTTGTCGGTCAGCCGCAAGAGTAGCTCGAGTTGTCCATCTTTTGAATATATTTGATTAGGCACGAGACAGGACACGTGTCGACCTCTCAAGGAGGATTAACACTTAGCTTATTTGCAGGCTATAACAGTAACTAAGCTATCTAATTTTGAAGTAAAAGTCATCCACACCCTTAATTTAACTTGCTTTTATAAGAAAACAATATCCAACTTTAGGCTATTTATTTTGAAATTTAGATAAAACAATCTCTTTTCATCTCACCTGTTATGTTCAGGAACCTATGAGGAAATTTAGAAGGGTTAATTTCACAAAAACCTTGATCTTTAGAGGTTGCACATAATCCACCCTAAAGTTTGTTTATCTCACATATACCATTTGCTCTTTAGGATGTCTCACAAACCTCCCTGAATTTTGAACTTTTCCCATTGAACTTTTGCAAATAACTAAATTTTCTTTGAGAGAAAAAAAAACAAAATTTAGAGGAGAGGGTATGTTGCATGTACATGACAAGTGATACGGTTTGGATTTTTTTTCATAGGGACAATTTAGTTATTTTCAAATTACAAGTGTTTTAGAGTCAAAAGGTTTATAATATTCAAAAAAAAATTACAGTTGTTTATTGTTATGTCACAGAAATGGCTAAGTACTAATCCTCCCCTAGGAGTCGACATGTGTGCCATATTAACATAACACCAGATCAACCTCGCCTTATGCAGGACGACTTGGGTAATGTCAACACTCAACCCTTCCCAAGAGGGACTGAGTCGAAAGGCATCCCTACTCGAATCCCGCTATTAGGATCGACTCCACACCTCTTCATTCTTCAAGACTGGGTCAAGAACTTCCGAGTTCAAGATGGCCGAATAAAAAGGCATCATTTATCGGCCCTCTTGAAAGGCCAAGATGAGAGGTGGTTTGTCCTCGAATCCCCCACCAACAGTCGATCACTTTCATATTGAATACATGGTCAGAATCATCATTACCCCACCCCCGAAAATCTTTATGACTCATCAGACCTCGTCAGCACCATGTTTCCCTTGTCCCCATCACATTAATCGCATAAGTGACTCATCCCACCTACAGGCGACACCTGTAAAGTATCTGTAGGCTAAATTGCTTGTCTAGACTCGGCCAAAGTTACACAATTGTCCCCAAGATCTACTATAAATAGAGGTACTATCCACTGCGCAAGGGTAAGCCATCTTTTGTAAATAAACACCCTATAATCATACTTTTTTCTCCATTCAAGCTCACTAATGACTTGATCGTCGAAGGAACCGCTGGATATTCCAACTCCGATCCTCTCACGTGTTGTTTATGTACAAGACTGAATACTCTGCTCTATAACCAACCATCAAAGAAGATTGAGGAATCCTAACACACTAAAAATCCACACTAATTTTCCCTACTTGATAACTGACATCAACATTTACAATATTTGAAAGCTTACAATTACTCTCTTTTTGACTCAAAAATAAAAATACAAATTTGAGATTCTAGAGAAGTGTGCCGAAATAGAGTAGATTCTTGGCTCCATAAACCATAAGGACATCATTGTTATTGATATTGATCTTTGTTGTTGAATTTGGAGTTGAAAGGAACTCTATTGATGTAGGAACTCAACTCGCTAGAGAGGGGTTACCTTGTTGATGAGCTAAAGAAATGCAACGAAATGGTCATGGATCGAATGCTATAAGGCTATACCAACACTAGATTGAAGAATCAAGTGCTATGAGGCGCAATACTCTTGAATCACAAGAGTTTAGCACAACGACGTGGGGTTTAATTCATCACCAGTGGCCGTGGCGCAAGGTTAACCTAGCAGCCAAGGTGGCCACGCCCGATTATGGGGTGAGCCAAAAGAAAGAACCACCCTAGAGAGTCCTTAAAATGTTGGTGATTTTCTTTCTTTTTTTGGGGCGTGGGGTGGGGAGGAGATATTTATAGGCCAAAATTTATTCTCCACAGGGTTTGCTAGCCATTTCAAACTTTTGACCATGCGGGTTAACTTGGTCCTCACACGCACCTAACTCTGCCAAATCCCATTAAATGTTGTAGTGGCTGTAGCAACTTTACCCCTGTGTGTGGTTCATGAGGATGACAAATCAGTCTGACAACCATGTTTGGTGTAAAAATCTCCTCTTGGATCTGTATTTGTCGAGTTGTTTGTTTACAAATCAAGAATTGCTTTTTACAACAGAAGCAAAGGGTAGGCCCTTCTTGTTTTTAACGTGGGTTCGTCGGTAGCGGTAGGACGCCTCCCTCGATGCTCGAGTCGAGTTTGCTTCCCTTGGACAATTCGATTGAAGTTGCAGTTGGAGAACTTCAGTACGCAGTAGAAGCTCGGATGTGCTTGAGTTCGATTCCACCCTGTAGGCGGTAAAAAATGCTCACCTCGCCTGAAGTAAGGCTCGCCTGCACGAAGCCTTCCCGCCTGTTGAGTTCGCCAGCACGAACTCGACGTCGCCTGAAGGAAGGCTCGCCTGCACGAAGCCTCCCCACCTATTGAGTTCGCCAGCACGAACTCAATGTCGCCTGAATGGAGGCTCGCCAACACGAGGCCTCCCACATGTTGAGTTCGCCAGCACAAACTCAATGTCGCATGAATGGAGGCTCGCCTACATGAGGCCTCCCACCTGTTGAGTTCGCAAGCACGAACGTTCACCAGCACGAACTCAATGTCGCCTGAACGGAGGCTCGCCTATGCGAGGCCTCCCCCTGTTGAGTTCGCCAGCACGAACTCAATGTCGCCTGATAGGAGGCTCGCCTGCACGAAGCCTCCCCGCCTGTTGAGTTCGCCAGCACGAACTCAATGTCGCCTGAATGGAGGCTCGCCAACACGAGGCCTCCCACCTGTTGAGTTCGCCAGCACGAACTCAATGTCACCTAAATGGAGGCTCGCCTACACGAGGCCTCCCACCTGTTGAGTTCGCTAGCATGAACGTTCGCTGGCACGAACTCAATGTCGCCTGAATGAAGGCTCGCCCGCACGAAGCCTTCCCACCTGTTGAGTCCGCCAGCACGAACTCAATGTCGCCTGAAGGAAGGCTCGCCTGCACGAAGCCTCCCTACTTGTTGAGTTCGCTAGCACGAACCCAACGTCGCCTGGAGCAAGCTCGATCGCCAGCTCGCCTGAAGGCTTGAGGCTCACCTGAATCAGGCTCGCCCGTAGACCCAAGCGCCAGCACGCTTATCTCGCCTGAAGGTCTGAAGCTCGCTTGAAGGCTCGAAGCCCGCTTGAAGGGTTGGGGCTCGCCTAAAATGCCTCGCTCACCCCCCTGAGTGAGATGCCATCTCACGTTGGTGGGGCCCGCCAGTCGACCCTGCCAGTTCGGCAAAGCTCGCCACATGCCCCAGGCTCGCCTGATTGGTTACTGGCCTTGCCTGAACAATACAGGTGACCATCCGCTTTGGGAAGTGGGCTTACCCACTTTCCACGTCCTGGGTAATGATGAGGCATGACTCTCATCACCCCTGAGTGGTCACATCCCATAAGGGGGGTATGGCTCTCCTCAACTGGGCATGACCATATCCCACAAATCAAGGGGTTGGCCATGCCTCTCCTGGCATAGTTATAAACCACCATCTCCACATGAGAGGGGGCTCCTTTTTTAGAAGGCTGGAAGCTATCAAGCATTGAGGCATTCAGCTGCTTGGCATTCTAAGGATCTTAATCTGAACTCTTAGACTTGGAGACTCTCTAGCTCTTTTCAAATTCTTACATCGTTGCGATATCTAAGTGAGCAAGGCTCGGGAAGAGTCGAACTCAAGCACGCCAGAACTTCTACTGCGTACTGAAGTTCTCCACCCACAACGTCGATCAAATCCTCCAAAGGAAGCAAACTCGATTCAAGCATCGAGGGAGGCGTCCTATCGCTACCAACGAACCCACGTTAAAAACAAAAAGGGCCTACCCTTCGCTTCTGTTACAAAAAGCAATTCTTGATTTGTAAACAAACAACTCGACAAATACAGATCCAAGAGGAGATTTTTACCCCAAACAGAAGATGGCGACCATAGTGGGAGAAACCGTTTCTTTAACCAAAATGGTGGTGGCGCAGTTCGACAACATTGCGGAAGGGATGACAGTGGAGTCCCTCGTAATTGAGTTCGATCAAGCTAAGTACGAAGAGTACTTATCCTCTTCCTCTAGCGGCAAAGCTTCGCACCGATACCGCAGAGTGGCGCATGTGGCCCAGCCCTGAGCGGCCGAGGCAACCGTGCCCAAGAGCTCTACCCGAGCAACGGCAGGGACCGCAAGCCCGAGCCAAGTAGCTGCCAAGTGGCCCATACAGCCCCGCGTAGAGGAGTTCAATGTTCGTCTCGGTGCCGATCATGTCGTCACCATTGGTGCAGAGCCTTCCCTCTCTAAAAGAGCTAGACAGCGGCGACATCAAACCCTCGCTCACCGGGAGGCAATGGCCTCCATGTCATTCCGCGGCCTGAGTTACTATTCAAGTATGAAGAAAACCAAATGGAGCTAAACAAGCCACAGTTGTGGTGGCCTGCTCAAATCAGGCGAGCCCACTTATGCTGGCGGGCCTCGCTCTGGTGGCAGGACACCCAAAGTAAGCAAGCTTGACCTTTCAAGTGAGCTTCACTCCAACAGCGAGGCTCCCCACTTGGGTGAGTTGAGCGGAGCAGGCGAACCCCCCAAATCAGGCGGGGTTCGATCTTTGAGCCACTGCTCCGCAGGCGGAAGCCGCTGCACAGGCGAGCCCTATCAAGCCCGAGCTAGCCAAAGCGTCGAAGCCCGCCTAAATACGAGGCCTCACCTGCCAAGACGAGCTCGCCTGACTGCAGCACAAGCTCGCCAGACTTCAGCACGAGCTCGCCTGACTCCAGTACTTGAGCATTTCCGCACAAGTCCTTTCGGACTCACTGCACCAAGAGGCACAGCAAGCCCCTCTGGCACCGGGGGTTGTTATCCTCAACCCATGGGAGATCTCAGAGATCATCTAACTGGCAAGCGTGAAATCAGAGAGGCAAATCCTCAGTGCCATTGTGCGAAGCTCATCCATGCGGTGCTGGCCGACTGTTCATATGCGCCAGCCTCTTCAGTATTTGAGAGGCTTTCTCAGCCACATCAAAGGGCAAGACCTTCTCCACGAAGGTACGATGATTCGGAGCTGCCAGCGGCCTCTGTCAACATGACGGGGAAGGGTAAAACCAAGTACTCAGATTCTTCAGACTCTGAATTCTCACTGAGATAGAATTACCTTCCAGTAGAAGGTAAGGGCATGTTCCGACGCATATGTCTTCAGACCGGCGCAGCCATCCCATTTGACTACGCTAGGTTAAATTCCATCTGGGATAGTAGTCCTGACGCTGGTTCAGCAGAGGCGACACCTCTGACTTCGAGCTCGGCTTATGGCAAGCATGCGAGAGTGCACGTGGCCGAAGGTTCCAGCGAGTGGGCCGTGAAGTTCGAAGAGCAACAAGCTTCCATCAACTACATGAAGGAAATGATGGAGCAGTTGCTTCGAAAGAAGAAGAGAGCTTCGCGAAATTAACCAAGAAGTCGGAGGAATCAGGAACGCGGGCCCACTCCTCACGCGATCGACGAAGAAAACGATGGTGAGCCACCTTCTGACTATTCCTCCAGGTCTTCGGGGAGGGCTTCACAGCCAGGGAACACTCCTCGAGACAGAAGGCTAGACGAGTTTCAGGATCAGCTAGATGCCTTGAAACTCCAGAAGAGCATGAATGAGCTCGGAGTGGTCCGCCCAAACCCGATCGAGTGGGACACGGTGCCCTACCTAGCAAAGTTCAAACCTGTGGGGCAGACCCAGTTCGATGGGAAGGGATCCCCTTCGCAGCACGTCTACTATTTCTTATCCTAGACGGGGTTCCTGCCAAGAACGACCCTATCCTCACGTGGCTATTCATTGGTACCTTGAAAGGTGTGGCCTTTGAGTGGTTCTGCAAGCTACCACCCGGCTCTATCAATTCATGGGCCGACTTGGAGAAACAATTCTTAGCCCGCTTCTTCGACGACGATACTGAAGTCTCGATGGCAACTCTGCTCGCCGAGAAGCAAAAGAAAGCAGAGTCGGTCAACGAGTTTGTGAAGAGGTTCAGGAATCGGTCGTTGCATTGCCAGGACCAGGTCTCTGCGCCACGCTGATCGAGATGTGTCGCAATAATCTCTCTATTGGTATCTTGTCCAAGATCAGCGCTTTGGAAACCCGGACGTGGAAGGAACTTGTCCGCCAAGGAGAACAGGTGGAGAACATGATCAAGCGTTTGGAGGCTGAAGAGCCTCAACCCAGAAAGGGGGCCACAGAAGTAGCCTTTTCCAGAAACCCTCCTCGCTCCAAGGGGAAGGAAATGATGGCCGTGGACTCCAGCTCGGCCCCCAAGGCGGCACAGCACCAGAAGCCCAAGTCATTCGAGCCGCGTCCTTAGAAGCACTACAACTTCAAGGAGGATTGGGGAGTCCCCACTTTTGACACTCTCCTTCAGAGCAAGAGGATCAAACTTCTAGAGATTACTAGACCGAAGGAAGCGGGTAAAACAGACGACCCAAATTACTGTGCATACCACCGGTTCGTTGGCCATCTAACTGCCAAGTGTTACATCCTCAAAGATAAACTCTAGGCTTTGTTTGACGCGAAAGTCTTGAAGAAGGAGAAGGTCTAGAAGAAGGTAACCACAAACGCGGTCACCTTGAAATTCGGGACAAATCTACCCGAAGTCCACGCACCTGCGGGCGTCGCGCCTATCCCTAAGGCGGAGCTAAGGATCGTTAACGCTGACCCCCCAACCAGCAGGAAAAGGGCTTAGTACCGTAGACTTTACTATCGGGGCAGGTCATGTGGGTCCACCCCGATCTCCTCAGAGACGTGCAATGGGCTTCCAAGCCGACGCGGGCCAGTAAGGCGAGGGGTAAGCCCTGCAATGTTGTCTCGGCGATCCTTGATGGGGGTGAGCCGGGGGTAGCAACCCTCACCGACTCCGATGAAGAGGCGGTGGCGCTTGTCACAAGGACAGGGAGAGACTTCGCTAAGCAGTACCCTCCAACAGCGGATAACTTGGCCAGACCCCCGATAGGAGCATCACTGGCACTCCAGGAGAATGCTGACAAACCAAGCTCAAGCACTCCACCCTTTCGGTTCGACGTACTCGCTCAACTGGCTAATATCCCAGCCAGGATCACCTTGTATGAGCTCCTACGTCTATCGAAGCCCTCCC
>JBAKGM010000002.1:9638984-9651174 GCA_037177215.1 Asparagus racemosus | reverse complement strand
GGGGGGGGGGAGAGAGAGAGAGAGAGAGAGAGAGAGAGAGAGAGAGAGAGAGAGAGAGAGAGAGAGAGAGAGAGAGATTAGAAATGTAAATAAGAAAAGAGAAAATAGAAAAATAAAATAAAAGAAATAAAAAGAAAAATGAGAGAAAAAAGGGAAATATTTCCACTAGATAACTATTTGTTAGATCTTGAAATTACTCTCTTTTTTTAATTCATTTTTAGAATTAAAAAGTATAACCTATCAATCTAATTAAAGAAAGCATAGATTATCAAGAGAGATTCTAAAAATAAAAATAAAATTTATGGATAGACAATATAATTGAAAATAATAATCCTAAAATACTAATAAGTATAGATTATCAAATCACTTAAGGAAAGTATATCCTATCAAAGTAGAATATTCTATCAACTATTATTTTGATTGAGTAATCTATACATAAATAAAATTAAGGCTTAAAAAAGAGCAAATCTAATTCTAATAAATAACTTATACTAGTTTTCTCTTAACCTAATTATCCAAAGAAATTTAGCTAGACATTTTGTTAAATCCTAAATTATGAGCAAATAAATAAAGCATGAATAAAAAGGCAGTAAAAGAAACTAATTAAAAAGACAAATAGAAAACAAAACCATAAAATAACTATCTAAGCATTAAAATAAGTCTACTCCTAAATTAAGCAAGAAAACTAACTAAGCATGAAACTTAAACAAGAAAAGCAAAGCATTAATAAAATAAATCTAAACTAATTCCTAAACATGCAATTCTAATTAAACAAGAAAATTTAAAAAATAAAACATACATTGCAAGGGGTTGGCTCCTTGCAAGGGGTTGGCTCCTTTTGACCAAAGAAAAATCTTCAAGTCTTCATCAACACAAGAAGAGAAGAAGAAATTAAAAGAAAAAATAATTTTTATTTTTATTATAAAACTTAATTGTAAAACTAAAGTTTTATAATATTTGGAGGACAACTAAAAAAAGCCTCTCTTATCCCCAAAAGAGGATTTACAAAAAAATTTCTCACCTTCACTCACTACCCCTATTTATAGATCACATAAACCAATATGAGCCATTAGATCAAACTTGACCCACCAATAATCAATTTTCGGCCATAGGATGCAATGCTAGAGTATTCTGCATTAGATTTTACGATATTTATAGTTCTATCACTGGTTCACTAAAATAGTCATATCTTGAGTTCTACAACTTCAATTTGGCTCAAACTTAATTCGTCAGATTCATAATTGAAAGACAGACAATTCTATATGATTCTCAGTTAGATCAAACAAAGTTATCCTGCATACCTCTACATGAAATGTATTACAACATCTCCAATGATAAGCTAATCGTGGTCATTTTTACTCCAATTTTTCTTGGGCTTTTCTTGAGCTTCATTGAACTTCAATTGGGCTTAAAATATCTTCATACAAGCTCTTATTTATTTTCATTATTTTCTTTATAAAACAGGATAAAAATATAACATTAATTATTTATTTGGATGAAACTTATTTAAAGATTATGATTATTATTAATGGTGTACATCATTCCACTCCTCTGAAATGATTCTGATAGGACTTGTACTGCTATTGGAGTCAATAGTGAGTTATTCTTTAGGCGTGTTTGAATTTCATGGGGGTAATGTAAGTTAAGGAAAATAGAGGAGTGAATAGAAGAGAAGTTAAGAGAATTCCCTTCCACTACATTAGGAGGAATAATTTTTGAGTTGTTGGGGGTAAACTTAAGTGAGCTAGATGAATCCAAACAAAATAAATGTCTACCCTACCTTTACTCCTCCCTTGTTGAACCCAATCCAAACAAACAGAGCCTTTGTTAACCACGCGATGTCCACTTCCAACCTAGGTTGGGCCAGACTTAAACTTGCTGCCCATTTTATAAGCAGGCGCCGAAACGCCACCTGGGCCCCAGCAGTGCCCGTGGAAGGGCATGGGCTTTTTCAGTGTCAGGGCTCTTGTAATCAGTAATCTTTTGGTCTGCTTAAAACCAAAATCATTCACACTGCTACTTACCATTCTAAACCCTCTACAATAATAATATGATGAAGATGATGACGATCTCCGTCTCCTCATCTCTCAATTCCCCTGTTCTCTTCACTCAACGCACACCATCACGACAAAGCTTCAAGAATTGGAAGAAGTTGAAGAAGACATTTGGGAATCAGGTGATCTCAGTGTAAAAACCTATTATTTTTGTTGATTCGGATCATTAAACCCTAGGCTTTTTTCTCCCTATTGTGGTTGGTCATAGGCAGTGAATATCAACAGTAGGAGAGGAAGAGGAGGTATATGTAGAGCTGAGCTTGCTCAGGACGCCCCTTTTGCTGCGGCTATTGGTGCTTGTGTTCTAACCTCGCTTCTGTCTCCGATTTCTCACACTGATTCTCTTGGTGATGATGATGATGGAAATAGCGGCGGAGCCATTGATTCCACAGACGCGAGGTTTGCGGTGATGGGGATTATTAGCTTCATCCCTTACTTCAATTGGATGGTGAGAAGGCATCTTCTATTTGTGATTTTGTTTTAGTTTTCCTATTTTATTTTTATTATCTTTTTGATCTTTTGAAGTGTGGAATTGTCCTTTGAGGTTACTCTATGTATGTGTTTTGGCAGAGTTGGGTGTTTGCTTGGCTTGACAGTGGTAAACAGCGTTATCTCGTCTATGCTGTGGTGTATTTGGCTCCTTACTTGAGGTTTGTGATTTGTGATGATCCCTTGTTCACCTCCAAGTGTCGCATCACAATGTTTTTAACTATGTTATTTAGGTTTTGCCCTCATTTCAAGTGTCGATAGGGATGCCATATCTGTATCTTGACTTTTCTGTTTATTATTGTCTTGGTTTCATATTGATTAGTAAGCTAGTTTTATATTCTTCATAAAACTAAAATTTTTCCTTCACTTGTTAAGTGGAGAAAAAGAATACAGAAACATGGAAGTGAGAAAAGCCAAGGAAAACAAAGAGCATATGGGTATAACTACCACTTGAAGGCTTGGGGTGGAAAGGGAGCAATAGGGTATGGGTGAGAACAGTCATGTTTCATAGGTATATGTCAAAACATGCACACTGTCAATTTATTTAATGGGTCAAGGTCATCGATTTATAGCTAAAATGCTTGATAATTGTGTTACTCACATCCATTCGTTTTAACCAATTATAAATAAATAAGATCGTACATAAAAAGTTAATTGTAACAGTAGAAAATCAAACTCATAGCTACATTTTAAGGTGAGCCCATGTATTTCAGCAATCTTTTTAATGATATTGAGGAAAGTCTTTATTTTGCATATTTGCTATTTATATATATGTTATTTTCTTTCTAAGAAATAATTTAATTTTTCGTATGTGGGTCCCTTAACCATGTCGGCCCAAAAATATTGAGATTAAGGCTTTGCTATTGTTCCATCAACAGATTCCTGCCCCATTTACAAGTTGGTGTAATTGGTTGACGTGGCGATTAGTCAATTACACATTTCCTACCTTATCCATGAGCTGTAGTTTCGTGTCTGGTTCGAGTCAACTCATCAGGGTGTTCGAATCACATTAGAACTACCCACATGCGAGTGGGTAGTTCTGTGCCATTCATGAGAGGTGGTGGGGGTTAGTTTGGAAATTCAACACGCTGAATGACAAATAACTACCTGCTCGCATGTGGGTAGTTCTGATCTGATTTGTCCTCATCAGGTGGTTCAAAATTGCCACCTCATTTGAAGATAGCAAACTAGAACAAGAAAATTACTATACTCCAAAGGGCAAAGTTTACCCACCCAGCCTTTTCATTATCCTTCCATCAGTTCTTTTTAGTTCATTTCAGCCTAGGGTCCTTAACAACCATTTCGGTATATAGCTCCACTAATCTGTGACATTGGAAATTATTTTGTCTTAGGTGAGTTAAAACTGATTTTCAACTAAAATAACTGTCTTTTTTGTTGTCCTAAAAACCTAAAGGATCAGATTGGAGCAAGTTCTCTTTTCAAGATTAATGTTAGTTATAATATTAATGTAGCATTACGCTAAAGGTCATTAGATCAGGAAGTTTATGTACAAATTGTTCAATGTAAGTTACATTTTTCTTGTTTTTGTTTGGGGTATTTTGAGGACTAGACATGGTCCTATCTGCAACCCATTCCCACTCTTTGCCACTCCTCAAGGATTACATTTAAGTAAAATACAAAAGAAAAAATACCTTGTAAGAGGAAACTAGTAGAACTAAGTTGACAACTAATGTGAAATATCAATATGGGAAGATAACCTAGTTAACTTGAAGTCAAGAGGGGAACAATAAGTTATTATCTTTATGATACTCAAATGTGAAACAAACAAAAGGTGTTTCTTTTGATGTAAGAGAGGTCTTGTTCAACACTATGTATATTTTCTTTTATACATTCTTTAAAAAAACATGCATTTTTTTTGTTTAGGTTTACCTTATTGTTCTATTTCCTTACAATATTGGGGTTTTAGAGAGGAAAGTTTTAAGCAACTTAACATGTCCGATTCAACATAATGTTTTTTGTCACTACAAGCAATGTCTAAGCTCATCTAAATCCCGTAAAATTTTTTTTTCCAGTTATATGTAACATGTCTTTTAGATTATTTCTTGGTAAACAAGGTAAACAACTAATTTTGGGTTGGAGTCCCACGTAAGCTTTTGTAGACAGGAGGGTTTTGATTTAACCTAGTTCATCATCTTTACCAAACCTTTTTTTAAATTTTTTTTATGAATCATCTTTACCAAAACTTACCCTAGCTTATTTGTACTTAAAAGTAAGTAACCATAATCCAAACTTCAAAGATTAGGCAAGTTCAGTTATGGGATTGAATTACATTGTGAAAATAGCACTGAATTTAAGATGTTGTTTTCAGAAATATTTCAATTTCTCATAAAGAAATCTCAATGAAACCTTCAAAGGAATTCATGCTTTTACTAGCTTTAAAGAGATAATGGTGCTCAGCAAAGAGCTTTTATGAAACTCCATCTGATCATAACGTTAGACCGGAAGATGTATAGTTTCTCGAAATAACAAAGGTGGAGAAGGTAAAGGGCTGCTAGAAAAGGATCTTTAAGAGTCATATAGCAACCTATGTAGTCGTAGTTCGATGGAATTGCCTAACTCCAAAACGTTTAGTAAGCTAAGGCTCCAGCTAACTTTGACTAAATCTCCAAATCATCATGGGGATGGGCCCTCTCCTATTTTAGTCTTACTTACAGTAGAGTACACATTTAATGTCATGACACATGACGAACTATGTGGAACATAACATCTAGACACATGCCACAGCTACATTGCGTCTAGACACATTGCAAATTTGATGGACATATATTAATAATTAAGCACATTTCTTATTTCTCTAGACATATAAATGGCGTATTTAAGTAAATTAAAAAACTATGAGGCTTATGCTTTACTTCGAAAGAAGGGGAAATGCTTCATCTTGCCCTTCTACCAGTTTAGTTGGCTTTGATAAATTTGGTCAAACAAATTGTTCTAGATTTGAAATAAAACAAAGTTAGTTTGGTTTGAGCTTGAACGCACTTAGTTAAGAAAATGGATTAGTTTAGTTTAAAGAAAGACATTGGTCAACTAATCAATGAATTATGAAGAAGACACATATCAAGGCTTCACAAAAAGAACAATGCAATTCAATTGAAATAATAAAAATAGTTTAGAAAAATGATGGAAATTTATGGATTGATGAAAAAAGAGTGGATTTTAGATAATTGAGACTGCGGTTGGTTTTGTTAGTTTCAGGTTGAAATCTTTGAAATTAACCAACGGAACATATTTTATAACCCAACTGAACTATTAAATTTTGTTGGTTTAGTTGGTTTAATTGATTCAAACTGTTGAATGCACACCTTTACTTTTTACTTTCCACTTTTGAAACATTGCTTGTGACTTTTATGGTCATCCTTCTGTGATGTTGTCGTTATAGTAAAGCAGGATCACATGTTCAAAGGACTTGCAATACCTGTTTTAAAAAGCAACTTGGGTGTGTGACTAGGCGCTCTCTAGGCCTAGGCAATGCCCAAGACGCCTAACTAAGCGCTTATGGCACCTAGAGGCATGGGTTGCTTGAACTGGCCACATCGCTTTAAGACAGGTACATGTCCCTCTTAAGCATAACAACATGTGAAGAAAATGAATCGAGACAAAATGGATCAAGTAAAAAAATCCAAATTAGATAGAATATTGAGGTTAGGATCTCAAATCTTTGAAAACAACCTTTTTTTTCTCGTGTTTTCTTTCCTTAGCTTTCTTCGTCGCTTCTAGGGTCATTGTCTCTAGTTCTGATCAGTGTTTTAAAAGCATCAGTGCAATGCGCCTTAGCACTTCAGGGACTCAAGCGAGACGATATTGTACCTTAATGTCTTCCATATTGCTAGGCGATGAAGGTTACTAAGGCGAGTACTTTTTTGGTGCCTCAGGCGCTTGCGTTGCCACCTTAGGCGCTCATCAAGCATGTGCAGCAATGTTTGAAAGGTGTTTGCCTTTATTTTAAAATTTCAAAATTTGAGGAGGTGAGAGGTGTCCAATAAAGTAAAGTTTTTCTTTTTGATTTTTTGTTTCAATTCTCTTGGTTAATTTTTTTTCTAGTTTTTATTGTATTGTTCCTTATTGTGTGTATGCGTCATTTTGAAAGCATGCCACAATCTGAATCTTGAAAGTTCAAAATTGCTAGTTAGTATTACTATTCATTATTTATTACTACTTCATTAGATGGCTGAGTCTTGTTAAGTATTATAAGATGTGACTTCACAATTTTGATTGTAAAGAATGTCCCATTGTGATTTATTGATATTATGTTTAATTGCATATTATTAAAAATGTTTATGAAGTTTTTGAATATTTATCACCTTTGTGCATTCAGGCAATCTTCTTTTTTGGCGCTTCTCGCCTCATGCAACATAGGTCTGCATTGACCTCACATTTTGCTTCTAAAACATTGGTCCCAGTTGATGCCAAACTTGTCTCTGATCGATGGCCATATTTGCAAGAAGTTAACTTTCTTAATTTGTTATTATTATATTTTTTTATTTAAAATAATATTTATAAATTCATCTACTTCATGTTCTTCCATTTTCTCTCTATTTCTTTTTCGTTTGTCTCTTTTTCCCTATGCCTCTCATCATGCCAAAGCAACCACCTTAATAAATAAATTGATAACCACTTGTCCTCGTGTAGGTGTTGGGCACAGTGGGTTGTGCCAAGTGCCCCGCTTTCTAAAATATTGCTTGCAATGCGTGATTACTTAATTTTAAAAGTGTGCAGCATAACAAATATGGTTATATTTTTATTACGAAAAAAGAACATTGTCTTTGCTCATTTGTAATACATTGTTGTCTTTTATGGATGTCTAGTTTTCTTACTTTTAGTGGATGAGTCGTTTCTAATCCATCACAATCATGTGCTATTAATAGTAACACCCTCACTTGTTGCTCCAGTTAGGTTTACTCCTTTAATATTAAATGATTGCTACTTGATGTAGCATGATATATAGGGTTCTAATAAAGTGCTCGTATGAGACTAAATGCAAAGAAATGTAGACTCACACTAAAATTCAGCAGAAAATAACTATTTGATTAATAAAACTTTATAAAATTACCAATACTAATCTGAACGATGCAAAACTATAGAAAATAACAGGTAAAATCGTGATAGACTTGAGGGGTGAGAAGTCTAAGTATGTTCTTGATTGACATGAGGCGCGAGAAGTCTAAATACGATCCATGGATCCTAATTGACCACTTTGCATTGATTCAAAACTTATGAGATAGATCCTGCAAAGAATTCAATGAAGAGATTAACTCAGTATAACAATCATTAGATTTAACAAAATTTGAGTAACCACTGATTATTAGCAATGTAATCAAATAATATGACAGAAGCTCGAATATGAATTTCCATAGCTTCATGTACTTAAGAATTGGTAGGGATCTGATTGGAGATGATCCTACAAAGAATTCAATGAAGAGGTCAGCTCAACATAACAATCATTAAGTTTAACAAATTTTGATTAATAACTAATTATTATCAATGTAATCAAAGGAAACGACAGAACAATGTTATCAAGAGCGTTCTAGCGGGTGTCTAGGTGCCTGTTTAGGCATAGGCGACCGTTTGGCTGCTCAATTTAAGCTTGAGTGGCTGTTCTAGGAGGTTTGACTTCCTACGCTGTGCTTAGGGCTGGGTATCCCGCTTAGTCTAGCCGCCTAGCTTTAAAAAAAGAGAATTTTTTATAAACACCAGCGCAACCCATACAAAAAAAAAAAAGAAATTAAACCAAAACCGACCCTGCTCCTTAAACTCGACCTGCTAAAACTAAGTAAACCCTATCCTTAACCTGTTCTCTCTCTCTCTCTCTCAATTCCCAAACCTACACCCTAGCGTCCATCCTCTACACTACCGTCTAAAAAACGAGCTTATTCATATAAGGTTCAAGGTTGTCCTTATTGAGCATAAAATGAGAAGAATTGATTGAGATAACTTTGCCATATGCAATGAAGACCACTAAATGCAATAATTAGGACAAACATAAGATTATAATTACAGAACAAGGATTATTAGTAGTCTAAGAAAACACATTTAGAAGCAGTTAAGAGAAAACTGGCAGTGGCTACCTTAACAGAGGAAATAACCCTTAAAAGAACTAAATGGAAGTATGTGATTAATGTAGCTATTTGTCATAGGAAACTTGTTGAAGAATACATCCCTTTTGTCTACATTTAAAAAAACATGTAAATTAATAACCCCTTTATTCAATCGCTAATAATTTCACTGCGTATAGAGTTCTATAAATGACGTGTAGTTTAAAAAAGTAATCACACACTTCAAGAAGGATAAAGCTAAGCTTTAAATTCTCAAGAGCATTTTAGTTTATTTTCAGTTATAGTTTAGTGTTACAGTCAAATTTAAAACTAACTTGGGATTTGTTGATGTGGGGCATTGTTTTAGAAAGCGCTAGGTGTTTCTAGGCACCAGACCTAGTGCCTAAGCGCATAGGCAGACACTTAAGCGGCACATAGACGTTTTTAACATCGAGAGAGAAAGGATCGTTTTCGAAGATTCGAATCATATCCTCACTATTTTACTTGAGATAGACTTGGAGATGTTGTTTTAATCTCTAGTACATTTTAACATGGCTAACTCTCTTCAATCAGTACTATGCTTAAGCGAGCAATATACCTTTTTCAAACATCGTATAGTCCGCGTAAGCAGCCCGTTCTCCCCTAGGTGCTCCTAAGACTTAGGCTGGCGGTCTAGGTACCACTTAGGTTTAAGCAACTGCCTAGAAGGGTGCCCAGACCACTTTTTAAAACAATGATGTGGGGCAATTAGTGTGTGGTTTAGAAGAGGTAAGGATGATTTTAGGGTCTCTTAATATCCTCTGATGGGTGATTGTTTTGAAGGTGTTGAATTGCAATTCCGTATATAGAGTAACAGATGTTAAGAGGCCTCAGAGGTTGTTTCCTCTAGCGTGTCCTCCGATGCTCAAGTTAGTGACAAGTCTGATAATATGAAGAGAAAAACAGAATGTAGGTTTTAGGGCATTTTGTGCGTACCTTAGAATAACAAAGATGATGCTATTTATAGTAATCTTGTGAGGGTATCTTGGTAACTTGACCGACTAGTTGATCTGACACTGTGCCGTCGCTTTACGCGTGTCCACAGCTGATTGGTCGGAGGCGGAGGACTGTACCCATCATATTAATATGATGATATGACAAAATGGCGAGAATGTGGGCGTCATCCGAGGAGTCATTATGATGCCTAGCCATGCATTAAATGCGATAGCGACTAAGTGGCGGAGTATGGGCACCGAACTATTCTAATTAAATGCAAACACTATTGATGAGACCATTGGTCATTCATTGCTTCGGCTTCCCCTATTGAACCCTACTTGAAGACACATTTCAATTCGGTCACGAATCAACTAGTAGATCTTGACTTAAAGATGTCTTTCGTCTCGGACTCGGATCACACAGATGAGTTGGCCAGCTTATTGCTTGGACCCAGATCGGACATGTTAGCCACATGCTTCGTTCTCTTAAGTATGCTACGTGGCCAGTTTAAGGACATAGTAATTTTCAGGGTATAACATGATTAAATATGCTTAAATCTTGCATATATTTGTTCATTCAATTTATAAGCATTGTTCAGTAATGCAGGAACCTAACTTCCATGAAAATCTTAAGTTGAAATAAATTTGCTAGTCTTAGAGAATCTATAAACTGGCAGTATTAGTTTCATGTGTCAATCATATTGATCTTTTTCTTAGTTTATGCCCTTAAGTCATCCTAATTTTGTGGTTAGACTTTAAAACTTTTCAAATCTCAATTTTCATTAACTAGTATTGAGCATGTGCGTTGCACGTGTATTAATTTTAATGTTTAATTTAACTATCATATCTAGAGTATTTGTTATAAGATCAAACTGTATAAAGTTTGGTCTTTAAATGTTCTATGTCTACAAATTGTAGTTTAGGTATAAATGTTTTTACAAATTTATTTTTGTAAAATAACAAATGCGGCCACTTAGAATGATAATTAAATTAGCTATCTATATTAGTCTCAATACTACAAAGTACCACCAATTACCAATATCAAAGTATATATGTTTTGTAGTGTATATAGTTGTATTAGTAATAAATTATAGAACCTAAAAGACAGGACATTTATATCATTGTTGTCTAAACCTTGTTTTCATGAAAAAAAAAGTTATGTAAGAAATAATATCAACAAAAACAATAATAATCAAGCCAACCCGAGTCACTGCTTTAAGTGTATTTTAGACAAACACCCTTATAGCTCTCCCATGCTGCTCCACTTTTTTTGGTTATTCCACAACATGAGTAACTTGTTCAGCATGTAGTAAAAACTAAGCATGTTATACGATTAGTAAGAACTACATGAGTAACTTGTTCAGCATGTAGTAAAAACTAAGCATGTTATACGATTAGTAAGAACTATGTTACCTGGGTACTTCTATCATGAAGCTGTACCCATACCGGACACGTACCCGACACTTTCCCGTGCCCAAACTTCATGGACACTCCTTGATATATACATAAATTCATGCGGACATGTGCTCAGTTATATGATATATGGTTTAATTTAAAACACTTGCAATACACTTTTTGGATGTATATCCTACACTTTATATCTATTTCTTGAAACTGGTTTGATATGGGTCAGGTTTGTTTCAGCCCATGCAGCGATGCCCAAGTTAACTATGATTTAAGATGGTCATTTGAGTGTCTAGTTCAAAAACGAGCGGTTTTAAATTTGTAATAATTAACATAATACAAGAAATCTAGAAATGTGATAGGACTTTTAATTCTAATAACACTTTTAATTCTAACAACACATGAATTTGAAAACAATATTGATCTCCTGCAGATTTATTAATTTCAATATATATATGTAGCCGTGTCCCCGTACTCTATATTTTACAACTTTTCTGTGTCCCGTACCCGCACCCGTACTAGTACATGTACCCGTTTCCATGCAACTTAGAGATAGAATAAGCATGCGACATACTTGGTAAAATACTTAGCAGAGTCCATTAAAAAAAAAAGCATGCTATACTTGTAAAATTTTCCTAGAGTGATTGAAAAAAAAGAAAATTTAAATTTAAAAGGAGATTGAAAGATGTGAACAAAGTAGGTGAAATTAAGGAAAAAGAAAAAAAAACCTGGTGAAATCGACCGAGATTCCATCGAGAAGTTGGAGGGCTCGAATCCATGACCTTAGACTTTTGAGATATCTTAAAATGCTAAAATGAGATGAAAAGAAATTTTTTTACAATACTAAACTTTTTTTAATTACAAGAACTAAAATTGAGTCCCCTAATTAATAAATTTTGAACCTTAATCAATTATTCATCAACATCTTAGAACATATATACAAAGCTAACCCTTTTCTCTTTATGACTTGAGTTTTCATCTGCTCAACATTGTTGTATCACTGTCATTAAAAACCTTGTATCACTATCATTAAAAACATTTGATGCCAATGGTGAAGCCTTGTTTTAATAAAATCTCTAATTAGAGGAGAATAAAGAATAGTAAATAGGGATTAGTTACATGGTGAATAGGATTTTAACAATAGTGAGATTGGATATAAATAGAGATCGAGACCCTCTTATTTCCATGCGTTTTGTAACCGACTTGATCATGTTCT
>JBAKGM010000002.1:9618608-9632012 GCA_037177215.1 Asparagus racemosus | reverse complement strand
CCCCCCCCCCACGGGCGTGAAGAAGGCAGTTTGCAGGGTTCTATTTGGATATGGTTGTTGATTATAAATCAATTGTCGATTTCATACTTAAGCTGGATTGATAGTTGGTAAAAGCATATGACTTCTTGTTCCTGGAACTCTCCATAGAGTTTGCATCAAGATTTGGTCAGTTGAAGGAGCTCCAGTAGAAAATCACTATGGAGAGTTAAAGGATCAACGTATTACATGCGAAGACTTTTGGGTGACTATCAAGCGCGACTGAAGAAAAAAATTATTTTTTAGGATCACTAATTCAAACTAACATGAAGCGTAGATTTTGCAAGGTTGTGACTTGATTTATGAAGAATCACAGAAAACACAACCGATCCAAACTAAAACAAGAGACTTTTTTTAATCATAGAATTTAACTCTTGAGATGGTTTCATAATTTACCATAATTCTCAGACAATCACCATGCCTGCAATCAAAGTAAAAATAGTCCAAACGATAGTAAAAACATACAAAAACTTATTTGTTTCGTTCTAATAGAGTAAGTTAAGATTAAAGATTAAAATCATATCTAAACTTGTAAATCCCATAAATTACAAGGCAAATTCAGTAGGCTACATTCAACAATAGAAGCCAAAAGATTAAAATCATATCTAAACGTGTAAATCCCATAAATTACAAGGCAAATTCAGTAGGCTACATTTCAACAATAGAAGCCAAAACAAAACCACCCATGATTCTTAAGCATCAATCTCCTCATTGTCTAGTAGGCATAATAGTTCATCACCGGGGGCTACAATTGCTCTGCCTGGCCTTGTCAATCAAGGGCTTAAGATGGCCTTTATCTGCAAGAATCTTGAGAAAATTGAACAGGAACGGTGTATAATTGTGCTTCCTCCTCATATTTTCACTCTTTCATGTCTTCATCTTCTCTTCCTCTATGACCAACTTCTCAATAACAGTCGCAATCTTAAGTTTCACCTCCTCAATCTCTTTCTTCACTGCATCACCAGCAGGATTCACACTTCTGTGCGGTTGTTCCCTTCCCTTCTGGAGTTCCTTGAGCTTAGCAGTATATATCTCCTTCCTATTCTTCACAACCACCATCAAGCTGAAACTGAGCTCCTCCGAGAATACTGATCAATTCGTTCTTGAATCATGGGCTTCACCATCTCAACCCAATACGTCTTCTTGTCCACGAGGGAATGGGCTGAGACTGATGGGGCCCTCCATCATTCCATCGAGCGCATACAGAACTCCATCCACAGGCAAATAGGTTATGAAGTGGTACACATTGTCATTTTCCTCCTTGGCGGAGGAGATCACAGTTTCGGTCTTTGCAGAACTGTTGTGGGCTGTTCTGATGGCTTCATGGTTGCTGATTGCAAGGCCTTTGAGTTCTGGTAGGAAATTCTTGGCGAATTCTTTTAATGCTGAAAGTTGAGGACCAATACAACTTCAGGGCAGTTCATTAGGACCGAAAGGATGGCTTGGAATGCACAAGTGTGGTTAATTACCTGCATTGAATTCGCTAAAATAATAGGAAACATACATGATATATCAGATATGATATCACAACCACTTAAAATTTGAAGGCAGATCCTATTCAAATGTGGCTATACATTCTAGTACGCCACCCAACCAACACCACACACCACACACCACCAGCGAAGAAGAAAACCTGCACCAGAGCCATTTTCTTCAGCATGAAAGAATAGGCATAATAAAAATAAAAAATAAAAAAGAATTTTTTTGACCTTTCAACTCTCAAATTCGTATTGAATGTACTTATTTGGAATATTCATGTTTTCAGACTGAAAACTATAGGTATCTTTCCAAGGCTAAAGAATCGACTATAATTTTAGGCTTTGGCTGTGCAATGCCATATGGTTTTCATTTGCTATCATGGATTCTTACTGTTTAAAATTGCAACTGAAGTACATGGATACGTATTATATTAATACATATTAACAATTATTACAAATCAGACAATTACTTCAGACCAATATTAAAACCAAACTATTTACATTTATCTCCTAACCATAATGGATCCTTATCTTTTTTCCCCTTATTGTGCATTTCATATTTTTAATCTCTTCCTTTCTCTCATGTTGCTATTATTTAATACCATGTGTTGTCCCTACAGATGAGATTGAACATCTGCCATTTGCTGCTGTGATGTTACAATACCTGACTGGCAAAAAATAGATTTGGATTGGGATCTTTGATTACGAGACAAGTCCTCCCGTTTTCCTGGTCGAAATTTGTAAAGCAATATGAGCCCACATATTGGCCTGCGAATAAATACAAAGAATCCTGTCAATTAAGCTTATGCCAAAAGGGAAAATTAGCATCGGGAGAAAGTGTATATACCTTAAGTTGTTTAGGTAGTCCAGATCTGGTGAATACAGTTCCTCGACCTATTGATAGACCAAAGAATATATTAAATCAAGGACTTCTGTGATTGTTGAGAATTAAAAGATGCACAAGAGTCGTATTAAAAAATTCAACATATATTTTTCACCATAAGCTAGCGAAAATTGACACTAATATTATGATCTAAAAAACTCTCATAAGGACAACTATTTATAGATTAGCAGCCTTTGTATTCAGTATTTTTCACTTGGTTTCTGTGGATAAATCACTAAAGATCTTATTTGGAAAAAGATAATTTCATTTGTCTCGTGAAGTCCAGTTTGCTTTTGACATGCAAATTATTTGATTTATTTCTGCAGCAATAGAATAGTTGGTGTTGTTTGCTTGATATACAAGTGAAATATGTTCTTGCAACCTTAAGCCCTCTGGTGGTTTTATGAATAATAGGGAAATAAATGTCACATTACAACAAGACAGAACTAAAACAGATGATAAATAAATGACATAAGGTAAGGAAGAACGGTTCATATCTTTCCAAGATTAACTGTTGACGGTTGAATTATATGATAATAAAATTTATAAAAACATCACCCACATCTGTCCTATGTACGTATAATTAAAAGAGCACGTCTTGACCTAAACTACATACTACCATACGCAGGGGTTCATAAGCTTACTTGAACACCTTTTACTTGCATCACTTGTAAAATTTCAGTCAAGACACCTGCCAATTGAGTATAACAGATTTGATCATGAAAATGCAAGAATTTCTCAAGAACAATAGCAAAGTCAATAAAATAAGACCAACAATGATCATAATAATCTGTAAGTATGACTGCAAGAACCAACATGAATTCCGTACACTATTCACATGGATAATTGGATATCATGTACGCCTTTTTCCATCATGAAGTAGTGCTAATTTGATATGCATATTAACATCGTACTTATAGCACCATGGTGAAACTTAACACTGAACAAGATGCTCAAAAAAAGTACATTGCAACTCATACATAGGAAAAACATAAATAGAACTTGAGCAGCATGGCAACTAACTATCCTCGATGAGATGCCCTCCCGCCCACTCACCTCACTCCCACCTCCAGTTAGTTTCTAAGTTTCAAGCTAAAAAATCTTCAGAGTTGAGGCTGTCAGATTTGGAATAAAACAACAGAAGTTCATTGTAAGGTTCTATTTTATGAGTGCATTTAAATTTCTGACTGAAGAAAACCTGAAATTCTTGTGCTATGGGACTTACAGAACCTTTCATAGTGAAACTTCTTTATAGAGGGCTCGGTCATTTGGTTGATGGTCTACCATCATTGTTACAACTGTGGCAAGAGACTGTCTTACCCTGATAAAAGACTGAAATGAGTTCAAAATACAAAGCAATTGAAACAGATTAACTATGATAACTTAATCTGTTTCTGTGTTCTGAAACAGGCAATTTGATTTCTTCCAGCTCTAGTCACCATTATCAAGGTGTACATAGTACAGATTCTAACTTTTCTATTGTATGATCAGAAAATGTGAGTTTAAAATTACAAAAGTATCATCAAAGTAAAAGAATAACCACAATTCATTGAAATCTGACAAAAGTTTGCCACGAGGAGATGTTTAATCTTCAATAATCCTTAGGTTTGTAAGCATTGAAGGTCTTGAAATGAATTAGCAAACCAAAACCATTTTCAAGGGCAGAGGACTTCTCATACAAGTAACATATCATGTCCTTTAATCACAACTTCTTGCATTACAGCTGTTAAAAGATGATGGTTTTCTCACTCTAGAATGTCTGGTGTAATGATTATCTATCCTACTAATAAGAATAATGAGGTAGTACATATCCAATCACTTAATTAAGAATCCATATGCTAATAAGTATGAACCTTTTCATTTTTTTTATCATTCAAATCAGTAATTATAAATTTAATTTGCATCCTAGAATGATATTTAGAATTATAATAAGTTGATTCTAATATTTAATATGGCATTTCTGATGAACATGATTAAATGTCCAGAAGCTGAATGAAAGAATCCATATACTAATAAGTATGAACCTTTTCAGTTTTTTTATCATTCAAATCAGTAATTATAAATTTAATTTGCATCCAAGAATGATATTTAGAATTATATTAAGTTGATTCTAATATGTAATATGGCATTTCTGATGAACATGGTTAAATTTCCAGAAGCTGAATGCTTCCAGTTGCAATGAAAATTAAGCGATCTCGTAGTAAAACATACAATATTTACACATTCCACTTATTCCATCTGTCTAGCCAACAGGTGTTAACCACTATTCACTAGGTTGAAGAGTTATAGCCTGAGATTAGAGATATCAAGAGGAGGGCAGGATTATACTACTGGTGAAGTTTCTTTTCATCCAACGTAACGCTATCAGAGGATATAGGAAGATAAAATATTTGGAGAGCAATCCATCTCATTTATCAAGTGTTGTCTTTATATGCAGTTCTAAGACGGAATCTACATTCCTCTCAGTTAACCAAAGGATTTTGTTGAATAAATATCTGTGGGCGAGAGCATTTTCTTAGCTGGAGTCTTTCCATGAAGTATCAGTGGATATTCAAAGTAAACATATCTCTGGCTTTAGTAGTATGATTTCATTTGCACAGTGCCTTCATCATGTGTCTAATAACATCTTTGCATGATAATGTACTAAGCAGGAGCAGGCTAGTGCAGTTTGCATTATTTATGAGGATTGTTGTACATTTAGTGGCTGACGACTGAAACAAGGGAACATTTGGCTTTGTTTGTCCTTACGCATTGTTTATTTGGTCAGCTTATTATAAAAAATGAAGATAGGTCAGGAAACAGGATCTCAATAATGAGGAAAAATGTTGTAAGATCATCTTTCTCAAAGCAGAACAAGGCTAAATGTCCAATGAAGGAGTAGCCTTTTCGGGTACAATAAAGGAAATTCACATGAGAGTAGGAGGGTCTTTCAGCAAGAAGGAATGCGTAAAGGTCTTCAGAAGATTGTATGAGGATATAATAACCTTATCCAAAATTGTCATTGGGGAGCGAGTCCAGTTCCACGAGTCAAGAATGAAGATGATATTCCAGAACTGGAAATATTTGGCTACAAAATCACTGATTGAATAAGGATATAATATCCTTATCCAAACATGTAATTGGGAATCAAGTCCATTTCCATGAGTTAATATGATATTACAGAACTGGAAATATTTGGTTAAAAATCATGGACCCCCCCCCCCCCCCCCACAACCAAAAAAAAAAAAAATCCCCCACCCCAACAACAACCAAAACACACACACACACACACATAATTTGCATGTGTTATACATGATGTAATGCATGTAACACATCCAAAAAGGAGTAAGTATTAATATCTAAAATCAGGATCTTGATCCACTTCTGACAAAAATTTCTTTTGAGTTAGACATGTTTTGGGATTTTTTTGGCTCAATCTGGAGGAAACAAGTTTTGACATGTTTAACGTTGACTAACATTGTTTCTGATTTAGGATGAAGGTTTGATGAGTACATTCTGCAACTTACTTATACAAACCAAAATACGAAATAAACACAGTCAATACGATGAAACATGTCAATATAATCTGAAATCTGAGTTTCTTTTAATAATATACCATATTTCATATTGGCTCCTACCCGTTAAATAAAGACAAAAACAGTAAAATTAAAGTAGCGTATCCCATAAAATGCTAGCCCAAACTCACAGGTTAGTTGCATGAATGGTGATATTCCCTCTTCAGATTTACTGCCACTTCCATTAGCAAATCCTCATGGGATATCTAGTATATAATACAGATATCCCAAAGCTAATGATGAAGAAAAATATATAGTCTTTTCACTTTTGTATGTTCTGGTGATAAGCATGAATATTTAACATGTAGACGAAATAATGCCAAAGAATCAGTATCTATATGCAACACCCTAAACTTGAATCTTTGGAGTCTGTGCATGGGATATATAGTAACAGTAATTCACAATTAACTAAGGGTAAAATAACAACAAATAATTTTCCAAGTGAATCGATCTTCAAGATCTTCCACATCCTTGGTAATGATTATTACCAAAAGCAGAATGGGATTAGCACTGAATTCAATTATTTATTAATTGAATAGGAATGTAGAACAAAAAATAATAGAGAACCAAATGATATCCCCACCTTTACATTAACAAATCTCTGCATTATATAAGTCCTTTACCTTTAAAATCATATTCAATGTTTCTCGTCATGCAAGCAAGAAAGCTGCTCATATCTTCCAACTATTATTTCCTCTCCTGATTTGTCATAAAGTATTCACCCATGGATAATCTCTTAGAGATTTCATTGGAGCATTCTTTGTCCTATATGTGTGTGTGTGTGTGTGTGTGTGTGTGTGTGTGTGTGTGTGTGTGTGTGTTGCATGATGTAGTGCCCAAAAAAAAAAAAGAAAGAAAATAATAGGGTTCCTGTGAGAGAAGGATAAAATTTCCGATTATACCATCCTTGTCAAGAATGCCCAAGATCCAACACTGAAGTGCTAGATTACATGGATTCTGCACTACTGCAGTTATGCAGTGAATCATACATTATGCACATAAGTTAAGAGTATCTTTAGCATAAGACTCTCCTTTGCATGTATGTAACATAAATATCGAATTGTTAGTTTGATGAATCATACATTTGTCTTACACACAGTTTATTTCAAATGCCTATAAATAGCTTCCATCTAGATAAATTGCCAGAGTTTTACCCCATATTGACACTTGAAGTAATTGTTCTTGATGCTGTGCAATGACACTCAATTCTAACGAAAATGTAGTTTTAAATCCTAAAATTAATTCCTATGTTTTGTCTAAAACAACCTTCATTTTTCTGTGGGACCATCGCCAAATTCTGCTAGACATGATGCACAAAAGGATGGTTGAATAAGCTTCTAAAAATGCAAGCAGGGTGAAAGAAATACATTGAATAATGATAACTACACTACACTTTTCTACAGTACCCCTACATTACAAGGGAGAAAAGTGCGGGCTCCCTTGATGAATCTTCAATTTTGCAAAAAGTTAAAAAAGGTTGGACCCGTACATTTCTCTCTTGTAGTATAGTAGTGTAAGTGTAGCGTAGTTATCACTACTCATATACGATTTGAATCATCAAATAGCCTGCTATTGCTAATGAAAGCCTACTCATACATCACAAAATGAAAGGTGAACGAATTCAAATCTGATGTAGAGTTAAGAGAGATCATGTCTCCTCTAGTGAACATGACAGCATGTGACCTTTATGAACATAGACAAGCACATATGGCAGGGTAAGATTATATGGACAACTGCTGTCAGGTCCTTTCCAAGGTTATTTTAAGCTATTTCATATGGCCCTAAGGCTTATCTCACGTGGTAAACAGTTGGGAGTGGACTAGGGGAAATACTAAGTTTGAATCCCGGCTACTGCTTAAGAAAAGAAAAGAAAAGAAAAGAAAAGAAAAGAAGAGGAATAGTCATATCATCATGCTTAAAGATAGATATTGGGGAAAAAAGACTGAACATATTTCACATATCAAACAATTTTGGTTCAAGCGATGGAAAAACACTAATTTATGAATTAGTTACAGAATTCAATGAGAACACGAAGAAACATAATAGCAGACAGTTTAGATCCAAGTGATGGAAAAACATTAATCCTTCAATTTAAATCATAATGCAAAATGAGAAGATAATGAAAAAAGTGGAAATCATATCCTGAGCAATTTTGTATACCAACATACCTGGATCAAATTCTATAGTGCACCAAGACATGCTGAAAAATCTGTCAAGCCTGAGCACATGAGATTTAAATGTGTCAGGGAATGATATGGTACATAAGAGATGAAACAGTAACTGCAAAGATACTATATCAAAACATGAGATATAATGAAGAAAGAATGCTTTTTCATAGTTTAATGAAGTTACAGGAGTAACGAGAAAGCTTAGTGGGAAAGATGCTGTTTAGTGGAGAAAGAATTAAAAGCAGGTTCAATCATACGGTACTGTTTGGCAACCTGTAACTGTCAAGCTTCAGGAGGGAACTAGAATTGATAACTTATGCTTCAATCATTTAAACGTTGTATAAGCTTCCATATCTCTTGTTTCTTGACACAATATGGACCGAAAAAGTTCTAGAGCATGTAATTCGGAAGAAAGATGATTCGATAGAGTTCGGGTGCAGTATCCCAAGCTACGATGCTCCTTGAGTTGGATACTTTTCTAACAGGCTTTTCATGTAGTGGAACAACAATAGTTCTGAGCTGATGACGGATACATTTAACATTTTGCTCTTACACACATTACAAATGCTTTCTCAAATTAATGCGGTAGAAAGAAAAACTAAATGGTAAATGCTATACAAGCAATAAATGTAGTTTACCACCTTATGCCTTTTTTTTTTTCTTATACTGCAAACCCTTAGAAAAATTATTGCTTATGACTGCACTGATATATCATTCTCAACAATAAAACGCCAAATATAAAAGCACTAATAAGACATTGTTAAATTGTTAGGACAACATTATGGATTTAAGCTAGCAAATACAAGTTTTGAAATTAACTTGTAATACACATCAAACCACAAAGCAACTTGTAATAACAAATCATGAAGAATTCTACCAAGCCAGCTTGAGTATTATCTAAACATTTTGTCGAACACATAGAGGGTGGGATATAACTGTACCGAAGAGATCCAACTCAAAAATTATTACCGTACTGTAATGACAGATTGTGGAAACAGTACTCTTCTCTCCAACAAGAAAGCAAATTAGAACGCACCAAATACTAAGTCTGATTAAATTAATAATACCCATCTCCCAAAACGAACTTAAAAGATCAAAAATAAAATTCCCAAAAGTTTCTGTCTCAAAGAATAATAAAGTACAAACAAGACAAAGGAATACCTCTCCTTCGCCTTCCAAAGCTTCAGAGAGAGGAGCATCCAAGGTTAGGAACCGTGGAACTGAGAAGTTTTTTTAATACAAGTACGGGTTCATACGGATCCAAAGGAACCCAAGTTATCATATCAGAAGACTTCCTATGCGGCAAGTGGTTTTGATAGGATCCTTATTCCACCATGAGTAAACTTTCTATTCGAAGGGGGCAGAGATTCTTAAAAAACATCACATAATGGTTAGATAATTAGTTTAGAAATTGTACTTAATTTGTCTCCGCTGGAAATTATCTTATTTCTATGGGAATGGTTCTCATATATTCTGGTTCATCTAAACGTTATATCGGGGGTACGATCTCGAATACAGATCACCTCAGAACCCTCGGACGCATGGCCGCACATGGGAGGGCAAATTACAATTTGGCCCTCCTATTTTGCACGCGTGCGCATGTGAGCGGTTCTGAGGTAATCTGGACTCTGCGATCTGTGCTTTATAGAAAGGAAGTAAAATTTCCAAACCGCCTCTTTCATTTAATCTCAAGGCTCATAACGTCCTACACCGTGTAGAGCATTCTGATAGGATGTCCATTCTTCGAGTAACTTTCTATCAGAGCATTGTACTTGGGGTGCAGTTTGTGCTCTGCAAGGGTATTAAAAATTCCAAACTGACCCCTTCATTAGATATCAACAGTTCAGAACATCCCGCACTGTGCAGGGCGTTCTAATAGGATACACAATCTTCGAACAAACTTTCTATCAGAACGTTGCACCCGAGGGTGCAATCTATGATTTGTTGGGGCCAATAAAATCCCCACATTGCTCCCCTTCATTAGATCTTGACAGTTCAAAATGCTTCGCACCATGCGGGGCATTCTGATAGGATGCCCATTCTGTCATGAGGGCTACACAACACTTCCCGCATTGGATACAGAATCATTTATTTTAGGGCTTTTCAGCCACGTAATCTTCAAATCATTCATATGTTAAATTGCCCCTTAAATCTAGTTACTAAAATGTCTATCAGATCTTACGGGGTGTTAAGGCAACAACCCAAAAACTATGCCAGAATTGATTGGCCAGTTTAAGCCTAGATTAGACTAGAAGTGAATCAAGAGGAGGATGGTTCCACAAAAAACTAGTTTTGGAGCTTTTTGGCCTAAGTAAAAATTTTATCAATTTTGATATAGTTTTTGCAAAACACAAAGGTAACCAAAATTGGCCATGATCAGTGCTGACCTAATGTTGAGTGGTTGTCAAATACATCCTTAAACTTCGAACTAGTCAACTTCTAAATAGTTACTTTAAGGAAGATTCTCATATTATTTCTTAATTTTTTGTTAAGCCATTTATCTTAAGTTTTCAAATGTCAAAAATGCCCCTAAACACGTAATTAATAATTAAGAAAAATTTGTACAATCTGCATATTCTTTCGGTAAAACCACCTCTTTTTTTGTTTGTAGCTCTTTGTGATACTTGGTGTTTGAAATAATGGTTGTGACATAAACAATTGTGTTTAGCCAAAAAAAAAAAAAAGAAAAAGAAAAAAGAAGCAAAGACAATTAAAAAACAAAATATGGGCATAGATTGCTCTTAAGGATTGAGCAAAAAAAATTGTAACAGAAGATTCATCTATCAGAATTAGGACTTAACATAGCATCATCCATCTAAAAGCTAAAAGCCAAGAGATACTGAAATAGGATGACAAATTCTGCCCTTGAGGATGTCCTTGTTGTTGATCATTATATTTTATTGCACTTTTATACCTTCATTATCTATCTGATTTTGAATAAAATATCTGCTAATAAGTGTTTTTATCGTAATTTGTAGGAAATAAAGATTAAAGAATAAGAGCCCAAAAAGAGCTCAAATCTCTCATCTCTCAATTCTTATTGCAGCCCAAGATCAAGATAAAGAAGCCTATGAAAGTTTACACAAGAGAAATTCAGCCAAAGGAATATGATTTGAAGAAGTATCGATATTAGTATCTATACAAGTATCAATAGTCGTATCGATACAAGATACTAGTATTGATAGGGGTATCGATACTAGTATCGATACATAGTAAACAGTTACAAATCAAATGCTGAAATTATATAACTTGAGGATTAAGTTTAATCTACGAGCTAATATTGATTGTAATACTCTATAAACAGGGGTAGAGAGTGAGAGTTTAGAGTGTGAAAATTTTTATAAAACTCTATTTGGAGAGAAGGGTTACCCTTTATTCAGAAGACCTTAAAAGATTATAAACTTTGTTTGCGATTAATAAAAAAGGTTACCTCTTCAGAATTTTCTTTTCTTCTCTTTATTGATTGATAAAGATGAAGAGGAAGATGAAGATGGATATTTGCTTTAATGAGGCCAACCCCTTGCAATGTAAGTTTTCTTTTTTTTTTCTTTTTTTTTCTTGCTTTCGATATTCATATTTTAGAATTTTATTTTCTTTTTCTTAATAGATTAGATTTATTTTGATGCCTTGTAGAGTAAATTTACTTTTATGTTCTTTTATTTTTATTATTTTCTTACATTTTTACTTTGTAGTATAGATTTACTTTCTTCTGTTTCTATCTTTGTAGTTTAGATTTACTTTTATATTCATAGATTAAATCTTTAGTTTCTTATTCTTATTTTTATTTTTGTAATTAGTTTTTCTTATATGTTTATTCTCTTTCTTTCATGCTCTCTAGTCTAGATTTTATTTTTTTATTTTTATTTTCTAAAATGTGGAACTAAAATCTTGTAGGAATTCTAGAATTGTATGAAGCTAGTTTGATTTCTTTTATGATTTGTGGATTGCTCTCTTGTACTTAAAATGATCATGTTTAGAATAATCAACTAGAGAACTAATTGGTAGAAGAAGAATTTAATAATTTATGCTTATCTTAAGTGGTTTGATAGATTATGCTTATGAATTCTAGAATTAATATTTAGTTGTTGTTCTTGTCATTAATGTTGATTTTATTTGGATGATGATTTGATAGGTTATGCTTTCTTTAAGAGGTTTGATAATCTATGCTTGATGAATAGTTCATAAATCGTAAATGAATTCAACTAGTGGATTCAATTCTAAATTCCTCATTTCTCTAATTGATTTTCTCCATCTTTTACTTATGATTTTCCTCCTTTTGGTCAAATTTCTCTGTATTGATTTTGTTTTTTTCTATTTTATTCTTTATTTTCTTTTATTTGTCTTCTTGATTTTGCTTTTTTCTAATTTCTTCATCTCTCTTGCTCCCCTCTTGATCTAGTTTTCTTTTATTTACAAATAATCACTCACCCTTTATATCTCCACACTTTCACTCCTACTTGTCTACACACAACTCAAGAAACCAATTTAGATTATTTCCTACAACACCTTACTCGTGGGATCGATATTTATTCTTTAATCTTTTATTTCCTGCAAATTAATAAACTACTTATTATTAGGTATTTTATTCAAAATAAGATAGATAATAAGGGTATAAAAGTATAATAAAATATAATGGTAAAATGCCCCCACACCTAAACTTTCGCCAGTTCTCTAGCAAAGAAAGAAAATGAAAAGAAAGAAATAAAATTCTAACTCACTTTGCAGTCATCGCGGTTGTATTTAACGCATACAATAAGCCTTTAAACCCCTAAGTTATCCTAGTGGACGAGTTGTAGTCTTGTAAGAGTTTGCAATGAATATACCCACAAAATTAGGTCAATTTGCCAATTTAAAGAAGTCAATGTATAATTAATTCACTTGAAATCTTTAAACTATCTAATTATAACTAGTTTTTACTCAAGAGAATGTTTTTATATATAACTCTAAAGTAAAAAAAAATCTTTTCATTATAGTTATATAAAACCAAGTCTAACTTAGAAATTTAATTAAAAGTCTTGAAAATAATACGCTAACTCTTTCTTTCAAATAATTTTCAAGTCTCTTGATCAAATTTATTTTTCAAAAGCATATATATATAAATATAACTATATATATAGAAAACATTTGTTAGTGTGTGTGTGTGTATATTAACACTCTTTATTCATTAGTGATTTTGTTCTGCTTTATTGTGACGCCCCAGGTTTCAACAAGGCTGCAGTCCAAGGTGAAATCCAGAATGTCAAACCTGCCATGCACCAACACCGTGCAACAACATGTTTCACCAT
>JBAKGM010000002.1:9592336-9618508 GCA_037177215.1 Asparagus racemosus | reverse complement strand
TACTACTTCTCATTTGTAGATTTCTAAATGTTAATCACCTGGATGTAAATGGATAGATAATCAGATTGTTATACCTGGATCATTCACAGTTTCTGATTACTTGCATGTATTTATATTTATTATTATACTGCTATCTCGTTGTGAGATCTTGTCGTGTGTTATACATGCTGACGTACTCCATTCTCTTGGTGTACGTTAGATTTAGATGACGGACAGGTCCAGTACGGAGAGGTTTCAGAGTCGGAGTACATCCAATAGGAGTGCCGCACCGTTGGGGCAGTAGAACCGTCAGAAGTCTAGACTTTTATTGATGCATTAGATGTTGTACATTTAGACTTCATCTTACTTTTCTTAGCTCTGTAGATGTACCTTGACTATTCAGTTTTAGTTTTTATCAAGATTTATTTCGAACAGTATTTATTTTGTCTGGGATGAAATTATTTTTGGTGATATGTATCACACAGTTCTGGAGGTTTATTATATTCTTGCTGATTGTGACTGTAAATGTGAGACCTGCAGTTTTATTATTATTCATGCTTGACGCTTGGCGTAATAGGTTGAGGAGAAGAGTTTTCATTTTATACTCCTAGATCTAATAAGTCGCGGGCTTGTTCGTGTCCCGTTTTTGTGTATTTTGGGAAGCGGGGGGGTGACAGTATCCATCCTATGCTAAATAGTTTTTATATTTAGAGATGGTATACATCGCCCTCCAATCACTATTGTTCTTTCTTGTAAAATTTCTTATATGATTGAGGTGATAGATCGAGATTTTGGACCTTTTCTAAAGGTTGAGATAATTCAAGTTGTGCAAGAAAAAGCTCAAACTAGAAGATATATCTGAAATTGTTTTATGATCAGAAGATATATCTGAATTTGTTTTAGGATCTAATATAATTACTTTTATTATTGCTTTTACAAACTTTTAATTGATATCTTCATTGTTTGAATGTAAATTTTAATATGACTTGTTATCATATTTCATTTGTTTTAAAGTTCTATATGTATTTCTCGTGATATTTTCTATAAAACAATTTTGTAAACCCATGTGCATTTCTCTTCCTTACACATTTGGATAATCTTTATTTATATTTTTAGGTATATTGTATATCCTGGGTGTGACTTTCTTTTGATAACAATAAAAAGGGGGAATAAATGGAAATTTTGAAAACTTTCTGAGTTTGATTGTGGTTGATTGTGAAGTTTTTTACAAGTTTTCATGTTTGGTTTACAAATGGTTTCAACATGACAAGTCATTCAACATTGGTTGGTTTTAGGGGCAGTTTTCATGTTTTGGTTTCGATCAAGGAGTTTTTGGAGTAACTATTTTTTCCATGTATGCTTATTTGTAGGGGAGCTTACATTGCATATCATACATATCATATGTTTTTCTTGAACTGAATATATATCTCACCATGTGTTTTTACTTTTCAGAATTTAAATTTTGAGTTTTGTTATTATCAAAATGGGGAGATTGTTCGAACTTTATTCGGGAAGAATGTTGTTCACGCAATATCTCTTGTTTGATTAATAACAAACTCTTATTTGGTACTAATAAATTTGTGAGATGATATACTTTAGGAATAAATAGGTACGAAAATGTTTTGGCTCAAAAAAATGTAAAAATCAACAAAATAGTTGATTTCAGCCATTAACCATCAATGGTCACAAGGCAACCATCTATGGCCCATAGGTCATCGATAGAATACAGTCAACAATCTGTATTTTTAGAAATGAGAAATTGAACTATCGATAGACTACAGTCAACTATCGATGATCGCTTCAACCATCAATGGATAACAGTAAACAATCTATGAATTCTAGAAATCAGAATTTGAACAATCGATAGACTACAGCGAACCATCGGTGATTAGCATCATCTATCAATGATCGCGTTTAACCATCAATGGTTTGGACGCGTTTAGCAGATTTCTAGACTCAATCTCAGCCGTTTGATCACAGATTTGATCTCCTATTTCAACACTGATTACAGGACTTTTTTCCAATACAATCAAAGTCTTTATAAGAGAGAAACATGTCATATTTTGGGGATGGCTCGTGCATTGAAAAATTGAGAGATCAAATTCTAGGTTTTGAGAGAGATTTAGTTTTGAGAATTTGATTCCTTGAGCCTCGTTCAACTTCTTCTCGTCGCGCTCAACATCTGAAGATCATTTCAGTGAGAAGGAGTGCCCTTTGCATTCAACTTCAACATCGCTTCTTCACGGATCATCATGAACATCAATTTGAAGAATGACCTTATTTAAAAGGGCTGTAAGATCTTTTAAATTGTGCTTAACTGTTTTAGGGTTGATCTTGTATTTCAAACTTGCTAATTTAACAGCGTACTCAAGCTGGGGTAATTGAGGGTAAACTTGCTCAAGCCATGATAATTGAGTGTGGCTAGCTAGGGCTAGGTTTCTTCTGGTCATTGGGAGGAGTTGAGTATCTTGACTGGTTTCAGGTAGATTCTAGGGTCTTGTTTGTAAAGCCTACTGAATCAGGTTATGATTCAGGAATAACTTCGGCCACAGTGCAGAAAGCCTTTCGCGAGAAGGAAGAGTGAACATAGCATTTTAATCTAAATTACTATAAAAATCTCGAGTGTTCCTGTGTTGGTTGCTCTTAGTTTTTCATTTTTTTATTTTCTGCTACATATTCTTTGTTTATCCGAAAAATTTGTAGCAATTCTATACACCCCTCTCTAGGCTTGCATCCCGTTTCCAACATAGATGACCCATTCATGCTTACCTCCAATAAATTATTATCTCAAAGTATGAAAATGCTATTTTATTTAAAAAATAATAGTGAAAATAATAGAAAAACATCAAAACTATGAGAATATCAATATAATTGAATATTATTTAGGGAAAAATACTTTTTTCTAGGCTCCATACTGATAAAACAAATGTGATTAAGCCCCAAACTTAGTCAATAAGTGCTAAGACCCCAAAATGAAAAAGCAAGCGTGTTTAGCCCCTAATATATCTTCTCATGTCAAAACCGTTTATTTATCTCCATTCTACCCTTATTTAATAAGGAGTCGCCTACTCCTTTTCTCACTCATTTGTGTTAACCTTCACATCCAATTAAAAAAGGAAAAAACATCTCTTCCCTCTTCTTTTTTTTCTAGGGGGTTTATGCAAAATTGTAGGGGGTTGTTTGCAGTTTTGAAACTTTTGAGGGATTTCTTGCTATATTTTTGGGATCAGTTACAATTTTTGAAGCTTTTGGGTGGTTTTATGTATTTTTTAGGGTCATTTGCAATTTTTGAAACTTTTAGGGGTTCTCTTAAATTTTTTAGCGTTTTTGCAATTTCTAAAATATTTGGGGGTGTTTTGCAAGTTTTTTGGGTTATCTATAACTTCTGAAACGTTTTTGGGGATTTTGCACAAATTTCAAGTGGTTCTTTGCAAGTTCTATAACTTTCAATGCTCTAAACTTATTACTTAGTTGTTGAACTTATTATTGAGTTGTTAAACTTATGAGTTAGTTATTAAACGTATGAGATAATTATTATACTTATTAGTTAGCTATTAAACTTATGAGTTAGTTGTTAAACTTTTATGTTAGATGTTAAACTTATTACTTTGTTGTTAAACTTATGAGGTAGTATAAGTTTAACAATTATCACTTGAGTTTAACAACTAACTTAAAAGTTTAATAGCTAACTAATAAGTTTAATAACTATCACATAAATTTAACAACTAACTCATAAGTTTACCAACTCACTCATAAATTTAGCAACTAACTAACAAATTTAACCCCTTGAAAGTAATAGAAATTGAAGTTAGGACACCTATTAGATGTTAAATTTAGTAGTTAGTTGTTTAAAATATTAAATTAATAAAAGTAAAGTTAAATTTGGAAAATTTTGAAATATGATAAGTTTAACATCTGTCTCATAAGTTTAACAACTAATTAATATGTTTAACATATAACTTAGAAATTTAAATACTAACTAGGTGGGATGTACGTGCATTGCACGTGATCAAATAGTTTGATTCTTTATTTTAGATTTAATATATTTTATGGTTATCATATCATATATTGCACTAAATAAGATCAATATTTTATAAAAATTAAAAAAAAACAAATATCCATTGTATGTGGTTTGATTTATTAGTATTTAGGTGTGCTCTAGAGTTGAATATAATTTTTTTATTGATTAACGAAATGTCACACAATTACTTATTAGGTGTTATAACCTGTTTAACTCTATGGTAACCTCTGATTTTGCCCTTTATCAATGTATCTATTTCTCTACATTTTAGTTTGATTAAAAACTGATGTTTTGTTCTTCAGGGATTGCTCTTTGAGTTTTGGTCCTTCTAGGTGCCACCGTTAGCTTGAATAGCAAGTAATATAAAATATGAAAAAATAATAATAAATTTACTGATTAAAAGTATTGTTGCATGGAATTAGAGTTGAGTTATCTCGAAAAGTTCAAGGGCGTTTTCTCAATTTCTAAATTTTGAAGAGGGTTATTTATAATATATTCAAACTTGAGGGATGTTTTCTCAAATTATAATAGGTGGTTTTTTTTGGGGGGCGGGGTTAAGTGAGAAAAGTTTAGTGAAGTTTTCTCAAATATTTAAAGTTGGTCACAATATGCTCTAACTTGATTGGAGTTTTCTCTAATTAAAGTAGTTGAGGTGGTTTTTTGCGACATCCCCCATAGTTGAGGAGGTTTCTAAAATTAACCATATACAATAGGAGTTGCGTTTGTTTTATGTTTTCATGCGATGTCACAATCCTGAATGTACTCTTTACTATATGCTTGTTTATCTAATTTTTCTAATTGTATCAAGAAGCTTTGTATGTAGTAGGTAAACTAATTTATAAAAGGAAAAACTTGATAATGTGCAACTTTTATCACAGAATTTAATATTTAACTGTTATTCTTAATTAAGATGAAGAGATATTGACAATTTTATGTGAAAAACTAATTTTGAGGCCTCATCATTCCTAAAATAAGAAAGATATCTAAAAAAGAAAGATCATGAGAAAAGCGTGACATCACATTCTCCTTGCACGCTATGTCACAATTTAGCAATGGGTCACGAGAGAAGGGTTAAGGATTTGATAGTCAAGTTGAAAGATTAAGTTTTTT
The DNA here is from genome assembly GCA_037177215.1 of Asparagus racemosus. Classification (NCBI taxonomy): domain Eukaryota; kingdom Viridiplantae; phylum Streptophyta; class Magnoliopsida; order Asparagales; family Asparagaceae; genus Asparagus; species Asparagus racemosus. The sequence continues at coordinate 9,613,398 of JBAKGM010000002.1, read as the reverse complement.
GTGTTCGACTAATAAAGAAGGGTTAAGAAGGCTAGTTGCCATAAATATTCTAAATTAGTTACTATAATATTTTTCTTAAGTTTCATCCTTTAACTCAAGATGGAATAAAACTTAACCCGCCTCCCTCAAGGCGATTTGTTAATCAGTCTAAATGAGATGTTAACTAACTTTAACTTTTGTAAAGTATTTGTTAACAAGTTTGACCAAATTTACCTATTTGGAGGGTTAAGGAGGGGTTAAACTCTCTTAGCCCTTCTCTTAATCCCTTGCTGAACGGGGCATATAAGACTTTACCCCTACGGAATTTTCCCCCTTTATCATCAGCCCACGGAGTTATTCACTTTTTTTTCATTTTCACTTTATAATTTTTGGTTTTTCCCCATATTAGTCACTTAAATCTTTCACGTTTTGAGTTAGTCCCTAAAAATCATGGAAATTTCTAATGAATTTCTCAATTCTTAAGTTATTCTTCTATTAGTCCCTCAAATCATTAAAACTGCTATTAAGTGCTCAAATCTTAACTTAAATTTGTCTCTCCAATCAATAGTAGAAGTAGGGATTAAAGGGATTAATTTGTAATAACTTATGAGAATTTGGGAATTGACAAAAAATTTCAATGATTTTGAGTGATTAATTTCTCTCTACTTGTTACTTTCACTCTAGGTTTGAGGGACTAATTTCAAAATAACCTAAGATTTGTGGAACCTAATCGCAGTTTCAATGATTTGAGGGTGTTATGGTCCTGAACATTTTTTTTCATTAATTAGCCCTTAGATTTTGAGGGGAATACCAACGTTTAAGGTAAGAAAGCGAGCTTAGGCCGCTCTGATTCGAATCCCTTGGACGGCTCGAAAGACGAGACCAGTCGTCCCCTAGTCGACTACCCTTGTGGACGATGCGAATGGCAGTACTTGCCATCCTCCTTAACTCTTCAGTCAACCAATCCTAGAAGGGCAATTCGGGAGACGAGACTAGTCGTCCCCCTAGTTGACTACCCTTGTGGACGACGCGAATGGCGGTACTTGCCATCCTCCTTGACTCTTCAGTCGACCAACCCTCGTAGGGCGACTCGGGAGACGAAGCCAGCCATCCCCCCAGTTGACTACCCTTGTGGACGCCGCGAAGGTTGGTTTTAGCCGGCCTCTTCGATGGCACAACATTCTCCACTCGGCCGGCTCGAGCCCTCGCCGCTAGGTGACGGTTATACAGAGTTGGGACCCGACAACATGTCGGCATCGTATTAATGGGATCACCAGTGCCTTCATCCCCCCATCTCACACGATAATTAAGGCACCTCGAACCCCACTAGCTGCGTGCATAACTAATCACATCCCCATTAATGCAAGGGAACAGTGCTAACTCCCGCGCCAACTCCCAATCGACACCTGTCAAGGCTATCCGGTGCAACCTCCACAATTCATTTCTGTCCCATCATTGGATCAGCATACGTAGGAATAGGGCTGACCCGTGCCTCAGCTCAGCACCAGCAAGAATGACCAAAGTACCCTCCGACTCCCATACAAATAAAGAACCAAACAGTAACCAAGGTACGCAACCCTAAATCAAAAAGCTTCGTCTCTGCGTGTAATTCAATTTCCTTAAAAATATCGGTACTGACTTGATCGTTGAAGGGACCACTGGAGATCCCAACTCCACCCTTTTCCACAGGTATTCCCCCAGAGTAGGAGAGCCTTCCGACGAACGCAACCACCAGGCATTAGGAGAGGAAGCGGACCCCGCTCTCCTAAACTCTAATCTAACAGAGGTTAGCTACTGTGTGATCTGAGCATCAACAGTTTGGCGCCCACCGTGGGATCTCCTTCCCTCGTCTAGCAGCAATGTCTGGCGCCAATGATCTTACCAGGTTGGGTAACTTACCAGTGGGATACGTTACCCAAGCCCAGCTTCAAGAGTCCACAGAGAAGATCACACAAGCGGTACAATCGTAGCTCAAGGCCTTCGCCGATGAGCTGTTTAGCTGCTTCCCTACACTCGCAGCGCAACGAGCTACTTCGGCTGCACCCCCGCCGTCGACCAGCCACCGTTCCACGACTAACGGGGCCCGTCCTCTCCCCATGCAACTCGTGCCTCCGTTGGAGACTCTTCATATCATAATGCCCATAAGGGGCCACTAGGAGCTCCCATCCCAGCCACTGCTAGCGCAGCCGACTCCCTATGCAGACCCTATTCGTCAACTCCAAATCCGAGAGGGGACTGCTGAGAGCCCTATCCCCAGCCATCGCTGGTCGAGTTCAGCCACTAGAGCTTCAAGACTCTCAGTGTAGAGCACACAATGATGATACCTTCAGCCCACAAGCGAGCGAGCGACTGCAACCAGGCTTATAAGCCCGTGGCAGACGCCATCAAGGGGAACACCCCTTTCACCGACTCAATTATGAGGGTGCCAATCGAGAAGTTCAAAATGCTAGCCATAGACAAATACAAAGGTGAGAGAGACCTAACAGAGCATGTCCATAATTTCTTTGACACCATGAGCATACTACAAGCACCCCAGGCGACCATCTACCGCTGCTTCCCGGTCACATTGACAGGGAGCGCAAAGCTATGGTGAAATGCGTTGGAGAAGAAGTCCATTGGGAGTTTTAAGGAGCTCAGCCGAAAGTTCATTCACCACTTTCTGGCTGACTCTAAGCCCAAGCTGCCTCCTCACGTACTCATACACACCAAGTAAGAGTCGGGAGAGGATCTCAGGACCTACTTCAAAAGATTTCAAGCAAAGAGGCTAGAAGTTGAAGACCGAGGGAGTCGAGTTGCCATGGTAATCCTAGTGGCCGCTTGCGGTCTGGCGACTTATCTAAGGCTCTCGCCAGGAAGCAAGCTAAGAACTATGAGCACTTGATGGAAAAAGCCCACGGCTACATGAACATGGAGGATGCCGAGGCTTACAAGGTCGCGACAGCAACAGCTGAGTCTAGTCAAGGTGCTGTCCATACCTCCGGTGTCTGCGACCTCATGAAGCTAGCTATGTCCTACAGGAGATTCATGAAGGTGTTTGCAGAAATCACCGGTGGTCGAGAACACTCGCCCAGAAAGTCATTGGACAGGGATACTACTAGCCTACCATAATAGCTGACTCGCGAAAGCTCGTCTCAACTTGCAAAAAGTGCCAATTCTTCTTGCAGATTCCGCAAGCTACTGCCACCAAGCTAACTCCCGTGATGAGCCCTATTCCTTTCGCTTAGTGGGGATTGGACATCCTGGGGCCTCTTCCCCTCACTTCTGGGTAGCGAAACTTTCTTATTGTCACGATCAACTACTTCACTAAGTGGATTGAGGCGGAACCTTTGGCGAAGATAGGGGATGCTAACATCACCAACTTCGTTTGGAAGTCCATAGTGTGTCAGTTCAGAGTTCCTCGATCATTTGTTATTGATAACAGCACCCAGTTCTGCAACAGAGGGTTCCAAGACTTCTACGAGGAATGGAGAATCTGACTCAAGTTTGCTTCAGTCGCGCACCCTAAATGCAATGGGTAAGCTGAAGCCGCCAACAAATGCGTCCTCCAGGCCTTGAAGAAGATAGTTGATAAAGCGGTTTGAAATTGGGTTGAAGAGATGCCTAGTATCTTATGGTCTTACCGCACGACTCACAAGAGCGCCACTAGTGAAAGCCCCTTCAGGTTGGCTTATGAAGTCGAGTCCGTGACCCCATGGAAGTCGGCATGCTAACCATTAGCCTGCAGCATTTCGACAAAGACTCCAACTCTGCGAGTCTCTGCGCAGAGCTGGATCTCATAGACGAGGTTTGAGCTAGGGCACTGCACAAATAGATTTCTAACCAACAACGGATTGCTAGGTATTACAACAGTAGGGTTCGACCAAGGAGATTTTGAGTCGGCTATCTCATTTTGAGAAAGACCGCGTTCGACAAGGACACTAAGCGTGGTAAGCTAGCACCCAACTGGGAGGGACCGTTCATCGTCCTTGAGGAGATACAGCCTGGCACATACCAGCTAAGGAGCCCAGATGGGAGAATCCTACAGCACCCCTAGAACATTGAGCACCGTAAGAAGTTTTTTCAATAATTCTGTAATGTGAATTTTGTTTATGATCTCTCATTATGAATAGATTTGGCATCTAATCATTGTGCTCGACTTGTCTTAAAACTATGACAAAAACATTAGAGCAATCGTGATCCATTCACTAGGGTGACATATCCTTCTCGTCCAAGACGAGTCGCGATATCCCACTTCCATGGCTGAGTCGAAATAGTTTTCTGACTGTGTCGAGCTCAAACAACCCTTTTTGTGGGGCTGAGCTGAGGAACCCTTCTCGTTACGTCGAGTCAAGGAACCCTTCTTGCTTTGTTGAGTCAAGGAACCCTTCTCACCACGCCGAGTCAAGGAACCCTTCTCATCATATCGAGTCAAGGATCCATTCTCGTCATAACGAGTCAAGAAACCCTTCTCACCCAAACAAGATAGAAGCCCTGACTCACTCATCCGGACAGACACATTCCCCTCACTAAGTCAGACTGGGATATCTCCACTCGTCGGACCGAGCCGAGACACCCGTCCTTCCTAGAAGGATCAAAACAAGAAGCCTAAGACCTAGGCGCTCCATGAGCCCTAGGCACCCAACCCCATTGGGTTGTCACTTGTAGAGTCGCCGCCGACCGAGGCTGACTCCTAAGACCTAGGCGCTCCATAAACCCTAGGCACCTAACCCCTTGGGTTGTCACTTGCAGAGTCACCGCCAATCGAGGCCGACTCCTAAGACCTAGGCGCTCCATAAGCCCTAGGCACCCAACCCCTTGGGTTGTCACTTACAGAGTCACCACTGACTGAGGCCGACTCTTAAGACCTTGGCGCTCCATAAACGCTAGGCACCCAACCCCTTGGGTTGTCACTTCATAGTTGTCGCCAACCGAGGCCGACTCCTAAGACCTAGATGCTCCATAAGCCCTAGGCACCCAAACCCTTAGGTTGTCGCTTGCAGAGTCGCCGCCGGCCGAGGCTGACTCTTAAGACCTGGTGCTCGATAAGCCCTAGGCACCCAACCCCTTGGGTTGTCACTTGTAGAGTCACCGTCGACCAAGGCCGACTCCTAAGACCTAGGCACTTCATACGCCCTAAGCACCCAACCCCTTGGGTTGTCACTTGTAGAATCACCACCGACTGAGACTGACTCCTAAGACCTAGGCACTCTATAAGCCCTAGGCACCCAACCCCTTGGGTTGTCACTTGCCTAGTCGCCGCCGACCGAGGCCGACTCCTAAGACCTAGGCACTCTATATGTCTTAGGCACCCTGCCTGTGCACTCGCTGACCTAAAAGACACCTAAGTCCCAAGCCGCTATCGGCTGTCTTGCATTGGCGGACGTGAATCCAAGCTTACACCTGATGATAGCATTCAACAAGGTACCCACAAGCTTAACCTGACGTGGACATTGTTTGTGCGCTCGAGGCGTGGTGGTCGATTACCCTTAGAGTATGGTTATCTTTTAGAGTTACAATTATCTCTCAGAATACAACTGTGTTCTGTTCGACTTGCTTGGTTTTTAATCTGAGTCGAGATCTCATCTATATCAGACACCAACTAAATGTAAAAATATGAAGCGGTTAAGTGAAGTCCAAATTCATCACAGACAGAGACGTGAAGTAAACCAAACCTTCATTCAAAAACAACGTCAAATTGCAAAATCAAGTCGAAAAAGAAAAGAAAATCTTCTATTATTTAACAAGCATGTACATGTAATGCTCTTATGAGGCAGGAGCTAGCTTGGGGACACCCTAGTTTTGGTCAACCCCGCCGTCACCGCCATCATCCTCCCCGCCATCCTCGTCATTGCCATCCTCATCGTCGCCATCCTCGTCGGAGCCCAAAGGGATTCCCCCGCCTCTAGCTTCGAGGTCCGGGAGGATGTCGAGATAACATTGCACCTGGGAGGGGTAGGTGATGGTAGTGGACGTTGGAGCCGAAGGAGGGAGTTGGGCCTTCAGGAAGTCGTAGTCGGCCTTGACGGTAATTGATAGCTTGACCTTGCCCACGGGACCATGATGGTAGCCCGCGATAACCTCCCTCTTCCCTTCCTCGGAGGTCACATATCGAAGTCGATCCTCAACGGACTGGGCGTCAGCTAGGGCCGCCTGATGAGCCGCCCTCTTGTCCTCCAGCTCTAACCCCACGGTCTGAAGAGCATGTTGTTCTGAAAGGACCTCCGCTTGTGCCGCCAGCCTTGCCAGCTTCTCGACCTTGAGGTCCTCTTTCAGAAGTTGGACGCACTACTCCTGTCTGGCCTCCTCCTTTTGGGAGCTTTGGATAGCCGCCCAAGCTTAGCTATTTCTTACATTAGCTTCACTATGGTGGTCGACTACTTCAACTTATGGGCCTCCAGGTTGGCGATGGTAGACTGCTTCATCGCCACCGCTCGACACCATTTAGCGTCTAGCTCCCCATTTTTAGCCTCGAGAGCTTTCATCTTTCTCTTGGCATCTTCTCGTGCCTTCTTCTCCTGAGCCGCTTTGGCTGCGAGTTGCTCACGGGCGTCCATCACATGGTCGAACCGGTCAACCAGCTCCTCCCCTATCAGGGCCCCCCTGATACTATAGCTTTGGAGCGCCAAGCGTAGCCCTCTTGTGGGTACTTCCCTCAGCAAATTCATATCCCTAGGAAGGGTGAATTGGTCGACAGCGGTGAACTGGGCCCTCCCCGACAGCAACACCGAGTCGTTCTGGTGAAGGAAGTGACTGGGCATGAACCTCTCACTCTAGGGGGGACCCTCCCTAGGCGAGTACCCCTCCTTCAAGTCGCTAATGAGCTTGGCATGGATCTCTTTCACCCTCTGCCTCCCTATCTCTCCTAACTTGTGGCAGAAGGGGAGTTGGGAGACAGAACCCCTAGCCATGTGGTGGGAGGGCACGGACTCAGTAGTCATCCTCCCCAAGCTGTCGGTTCCTCAACTGAGTTGCGGGCCGACTCAAGTGGAAGTGCCATAGTAGGACCCTAGCCGACTTGTGAATCCAAGTCCGTAAGGACAGCCTCCGGCACTTCCCCCCCCCCAGGGGGGACCTCACCCCCAGGGAGGGAAGGCACATTAGCGACAATTTCCTTAGCTAGTAGGCTAGGAGGAGACGTCCCCAGAGCTTGCTCCTCGACAAGGATAGAAGAGTCCACTACAGTAACATCAGCTAGGGCTGAGGCAGCTGCCTCGGGCTTGTCTTTAGGGGTGGCCTTCTTCGTCCTCCTCTTCTTCTTCTCAGGCCCCTCGGGCCTAGAAAGGCCCAACTGAGATGTTAGCATGGCGGCCATTTTTTCCAGATTCTTGCTCTAGAATTCAGCCTCCTTAATCGACAGCGCAGCCCTCGCCCTCTTCACAGGTGCATAGGGTGTGGCTGGCTTAGCTGACTCCACATCCTTCGAGTTCTTGGACAGCCTAGGGCTAGCTTAAGCTAGGGCAGTCGCCCTCTCTATATCAGCCTCTGTCGGCTAAACGTGGGATAGACCTGCAGCTCTAAGTGAGGCGGAGTCGAATAGGTTGCCGATGTCCTGGGACCTAGCGTAGGAGAAAATCCTTTCTGAGTCCACACGCTCCTTAGCCAAGCGAGGGAGCAGCTTCAGCACCTCTTTCTCAATTTCTAGCCATGAACGACAAGCGAGGGTGGGGTCAGCTCCGAAAACCCAGACGAACTTCTCCTTCCAAGCCTTGTTAGACTCAGGAAAGCTCACCAGCTTCACGCCCGAATTAACAAAGAAAAAGCGGGCATCCTTCTTATCGTCTTGACGCTTATGAGATGGCTAAAGAGTTGGAGGGTCGGCTCGACCCCCACCCGGTAGTAGATTACTAGGAACGCCATCATTATAGCGATGGTGTTAGGGGCAAACTGCATAGGGGAGATCCCCAGTCGTTCAAAAACCCTCCTCACAAAGCGGGGGAGGGGCAACCGCAGCCCGTACTCCATGTGGGCTAGGTATAGTGGCGCCCTATCAGGACCATGCTCAAACACAGCGTCCTCCTTCTCCAGCAGTGAAAGCTTGAAGGCCGCCGTAATGTCATACCTCTCGGAGAGGGCTTCCAGATCTTCGCTCGTCACCTTCGAGCGGATGGAGGTGAGAAGGCTGAGCCTATCGACAGGAGTAGAGGAAGAAGCAGCCATTAAGGAGTTTTTGGAGCTTGAAGTACAAAGAGAGAGTTCTAATCTTTGAAGTTGTGTAAAGGAAGCCCTGGACAAAGAAAGGGGGGCAGTTATATGAAAGCAATGACTCGTGTGGCGACCTTAGAACGGTTCACCTGCTTTGAGATCGACGGTCCAGATTAAGGTGGGATCCAAACCACCTTTTGGAAACCACAACGCCACCCATTTTGGTTCCCCATGTTATTTTGTGTGGAAATTGAGGCGATAGTGACGGCTGGAGTATGGTGACATCACTCACAGTGACTTGACTCAAACACGTCTTAAAATTTTCAAGCCCATCAACTCAGGGGGGACCTGGTCAACCTCCCACTCGTTGCCATCGCAAACTGACAACCAAAGTAAAAAAATTTAGCAACAGCTAAGTCCTGAAAAGGCGACTCCCAATCGACACAATACTCTTTCAGGACGGCTCTACCATAAACTTAATATATCAAAGAAGAGACAAAGTAAACTCATGAGGATACTACCAACGCGAAGCCGACTCGTTGAGTCGACATGCGTGTCGCCAACACATCACAGAAAGTCACACAGAAAATTGCAGAAAATATAGAAAAAAGCATGGAAAAGGAAAACAATTATGCCGTTTATTATATTGTTAAACGTATACACAGGAATACAAACAAGTTACATTTTCCCAGCCCTTGAACCTAACCTACAAAAAGTTCACGCCGACTTCACGAGTCAAAGGCAAAGGGACGTTTGACGAAGGTGGAGGAGTGGATAGAGCTCCATGTGCGATGCTGACCCTCTCCCTCTAGACTGAGCCGGCACCAGCATCTTTCTCGACTCCACCAGCTGACTCATCAGTCGACCGACTAGGAGCCGCCTCCTACTTGTCCTCGTCATCATCTCCTTCCACATCATAGCCGCCTCTCGCCTTCTCCATGTTGGTGAGGAGGCTATGTAGTCGGCAATGCTGGGAGGATATTGAGGTCGACCTCTGTGTTCTTGGCGCTTAGCAGATAATTGCGTCGTGATATAATCACAGCCAGCCTTACAGGCTAGTGCAACTTCAATTTTTCCCATCGCGCTTTGGTGATACTCCTCGACAATTGCAGGCCGACTCTGTTCCATTGCGACTAACTGGTAGACAGAAGATTCCAAGTACGACACTTTATTCTCCACTATGCTCAAGGCCTTTTCCAATTGAGCACACCTCTCTTGAAGCTTCCACTTGCCGACCAGCTCTTCCTCAAGTTGGGTCTTAGCATGTTGCGCAACTTGCTTCTCGATAGCGACTTGCATCACTGCCAAGTCCCGTTCTTTCAGCGCCTCACTGATCGAGCTAGCAGAGCTAACCCCCTGGTCACCAAGCTGAAGCTTTCGCCTGAGCTGCTGGATCTCGGCCGACTTCCTCGAGTCGGAAGCTTAGAGCTCCGCGATCAGCCACTCTTTCACTTCCATCTCCCTGCGCCAGTCGTCGAGTTCAGCTTACTTTGCTGAGAGATCCGCAACGACACGGTCAAATTCCACATCTTCGACGACGACGTGCCCTCCACTCACCTTTCAGAGTCTCTCGTAAGCATGATGACCTTGAGCTAGGCGACGATATATCTTCTGCTCCACAAGGCACCCGCGCGTCAGATAACTCTGAAGGATCACATGGAGGCCCACGTCGAGAACATCCTTCAGAAGTTCCTTGTCATTAGGAAGGCTAAACTGCTCCACTGCCTTCGCCTACATATAGCGAGACTTGAGCACAGAGGAGCGAGCGTCCATATGGCTAGCAGGGTCGAACCGATGCTCGCTATCGAGCTCCTCCTCAAAGCTCCCGCTAGGGGGAAGTTTTCCTATCAGCAAGTCCTTCGCCTTAGTCGAAGCCCTCACTTCGGACTTAGCTAAATAGTAGGGGAGGGCCACCCCGCCGATGCGAAGCCCTTACTCTTGCCCCCAGCCGACTTCCTGCTTGGCCTGTGGGCCTCCTTTACTCGAGAATCTAGGGCAGCTGCCCCAGTTTGGGTATCTACCCAATGTAGAGTTGCTTCTTCAGCAGCCCAACATTTGGCCTCAGAGGGTTGAGAGGCAGACACGTCCTCCAAGTCAGACGACTCCATCTCCATCGGGGTGTCCTGAGTCTCCCCTATTCATCTGGCTCCCCTCGAGCTGTGAGAGGTTTTCTTCTGCCACTTCCTACGGAAGCCCTGAGGGACACCAGAGACAACACCTCTAGTCGTCTCATCCCGTCTTGAGGGAGACATGGCTCCTTTAGATTCTGTTCCTGTTCAGGCCCGCTTAGCCAGCCCGGGTGCCAACTCCCCATGAGACTCTTCGAAAGACCTTTCAGAGGGAGCCGACTCAGTCGCGACCGCCAGACCCACAAGCCCCCCAAAGGTCAAGTTGTGGGCCCTCCTCTCGTCCCGCTTAGTAGGGGGACTGATGAGATCCCATGCAGCCGTAGGACCAACTTGTCGAGAAGGGCCCCCATCGTGCGCGGCCCAGTGTAGGACATGATCTGCTCTAACTCTTGCCTCTCGACGGCCGACAGAGACTTCGGGACCAGAGCCCCTTTCCTAATCTCGGGCCAACTCGAACAGTCGAGGTTGGAGTCATCCCCCTCTACCCAGAAGAACTTCTCCTTCCATCCCTTATTCGAGGTAGGAACATCAAGAACCACCTTGAACTCCCTAGATGTCTAGAGATAGTAGTGGGCGGGTTTCTGAACTGTCACGCTTACTAGGTGACTCAGCACATTTATTGATGGGTTGATCCCCAGCCACGAGCAAATGACAACGAAGCCCACCAGCAGTGCAACGGCGTTGGGCTTCATCTACATCGGGGACACCCCCAAGGCCTCAAGCACTTTCCAAAGGAATGGGTGCAGCGACAGTCGCAGATCGCACTCCAAGTGCTTGATGTATAAGGGGGCCTTCCCCTCACTGTGATGGTATATCGCCCCCAAACTCGCTGGTGTTGTTAGCTTAAACCCCATCGGGATATCGAACTTAGAGTACAATGCCGCATCTGCGCCACAGTCACTTTCGAATGATGGGCGTCCAACTGACTCAAACGTTCAGAATCCATGAGAATCTACTTCGGAAGGTGTTGGAGAATCGTCGAAGACCTGATTCTACAAAATGTCAAGTAAAACTTATTCCTCTTTGATTCTCGCCCTTATGTACAGGACCACGAGGAATGAACTTCCTCCTCATCTTCCCTCCATTTCCAATTAAACGATCGAGATCACTTCTCTCGAGAAGCGGAACCTTGGGTGCTAAGAACGAAGCGCCAACAGCATAAAGCTACTTGCTGACGTTAGCTACGTCCCATCATAAGAACCTTGTCGACCTCCTTTCTAGACACATTCTTCTCAGCTTGGACCCAAGACTCTGTTTTTACTCAGACCCGTCTCAAAGTCGACTCCAAGTGAAAGGGGTCAACTGTTATGGTCCTGAACATTTTTTTTCATTAATTAGCCCTTAGATTCTGAGGGGAATACCAACGTTTAAGGTAAGAAAGCGAGCTTAGGCCTCTCTGATTCGAATCCCTTGGACGGCTCGGGAGACGAGACCAGTCGACTACCCTTGTGGACGACGCGAATGGCGGTACTTGCCGTCCTCCTCGACTCTTCAGTCGACCAACCCTCGAAGGGCGACTCGGGAGAGGAGACCAGCCGTCCCTCTAGTCGACTACCCTTGTGGACGATGCGAAGGGTGGTGTTAGCCGGCCTCTTCGATGGCACAACATTCTCCACTCGGCCGGCTCGAGCCCTCGCCCCTAGGCGACGGTTGTACGAAGTTTGGACCCGACAGCATGTCGGCATCATATTAATTGGATCACCAGTGCCTTGATCCCCCATCTCACACGATAATTAAGGCACCTCGAACCTCTCTGGATGCGTACATAACTAATCACATCCCCATTAATGCGAGGAAACAGTGCTAACTCCCGCACCAACTCCCAATTGACACCTGTCACGGTTATCCGGCGCAACCTCCACAATTCGTTTCTGTCCCATCATTGGGTCAGCATACGTAGGAATAGGGCTGACCTGCGCCTAAGCTCAGCACCAGCCATAATGACCAAAGTACCCTCCGACTTCCATACAAATAGAGAACCAAACAGTAACCAAGGTAAGCAATCCAAAATCAAAAAAGCTTCGGCTCTGCTTGTATGTAATTCAATTCCTTAAAAATAGCTATACTGACTTGATCGTCAGAGGGACCATCGGAGATCTCAACTCCACCCTTTTCCATAGGTACTCAAGCGGAGCAGGAGAGTCTTCCGACACACGCAACCACTAGGCATTAGGAGAGGAAGTGGACTCCACTCTCCTAAATTCTAATCCAACAGAGATTTGTGATTATGTGATCCGAGCATCAACAGAGGGATTAATTTCAAAATAATTTAAGAACTGAGGGATCTAATAGTAATTTTCATGATTGGAGGGACTAATTCAAAATATGAAAGATGTAAGGGACTGGTCTCAAAAAACCCCTATATTTTAAGGATGTTGGTTACACATGACGAGTCAGCCATTCTACACGCGGAGGAGAATGTGCTCGACTTTTTTATTTTTCTTCCGTCTACTTTAATAGACTTGTATAGTGAACATCAAACTCATTCGCCTCGAGAAATCTCCACTTTCACGCATGCTGCCATGATCTTTGACTCTTGTTGTATATGAATATATGCCTCTAAGTAGAAGGGGTCATCAATTTGTTTTCTGACCTGTTTCTGAATAGTTATCATTGGATTACTCCGCCGTTAATGTAGAATACATATAGTCATAACCATATAATAAACTGTGTCTCACATCGTGTATAGATTTTTTCCCCCTTCATTTTGACAATGGAAAAAACTCGGTTTAGTATCCTACCAATCAGCGAGATCGGAGATATCCAGATTGTTGGATGTATTAAAATAATCTAGGGTCTATATTCACGATGATTAAATTTAGAAAGAGGGCAGCTCACTCTGGTATTGAATCAGGGGGATTAAGATTGTAAGGTATTCAGAATATTAGTGCAGAATTCCTACATCAATTTTACGGACACACATAGAGTTCTGAGTTGTGTTTCTAACCTCAATTCACATCATGATGAATTTTCAGGATAGGCACAGGAATGGACCTTAACAAAATGATAGCAGAGCAATCCAATTTCAAATTCCGCTATATGCATATTTAAAGTGGATTTAATACTGTTGTGTGAGTCAAAATTTGAACGCCGGAAACATAGGCATTGAGAATTTTATAACTGAGTTTGTTGTTAGATTGAAAGAAAGACAAAAGAGCGGTGGACTTAAATAGAACATTGGGACAAATAGAACGAAGCAGACCCTAGATTATCAAAAAAAAAATCTCAAATGTAAAATTTACGAAGACGGTAAAGACAAGCCTTCTGCAGAAATTAAAATGAGTTAATTATTTAAAATAGGCTATTTATTAATCTGCTTCTTTTAGCGGGTTATTAATATTAATAAAGAATATTCATAATTCTTTTATTCCCAAAAACAAAAGAAAAGTATGAGGAATTAAACAAATCTTAACTAACAGACTAACTACTTTGCTTCTTCCGGTTAATAAATGGGTAACTAAATTAATCATTTTTCTTAATATCTCCTTCTTACATCGTGCCATAGCGAGTTTAATCTTATGGGTATCGGTTCTCAATTGCTGAATTATAGAAGATATATCTTACGAATGATGACAATGTCTCAACCCATGGTTGCTTTTCTAGAGATGAAAAATAATAGAATGTTGATAGTCATGTTGCCTTACCAATGATTGTTAGTTTAGACCAAAATCAAGTTAAGCCACAAGTGAAGATGGTGTACAAGAAAAGTTGCAAGCGAGACAAGGCTTGGTCAGCCCACATGTACTAGAAGATCCTATCAATGTCAGTAATCATGTTCACACTTTATGGTTATTGATTTACAACAAATCAATAGAGGGGACATGGTTACTTTGGATAATTGAGTTATACTCACAAGCGAAGGGGTAAAAATGTTAGAAATTTTATCAATGAGTATAGTTCCAAATCGAAAGAATTAGAAAAGAGTAAAGAGAATACATGGAAAATTGGCGTCCTTGCCTAATAGTTTCACCCTTTTGGATGAAATTTGTTCCCAAACTCTATTATTTAAGACCCCATTAACATCAAGTTTGCTTGTGATTTCTCTCCAAAGTCCCAACTGTGATGATTGTTCAAAATATAAAAATTTAGACCTCAATTTATATACCATTATTCAGGAGTGTTGACATAATTGAAGGAACCGTAAACAATGTTGGCAATACGGAATGTGGTTTTCATATAGGTTCATTAAGAGAATTTGGCATTAGCATTTTTTTCCATTAAGAAATTACTTACAGCTTTCCTCGGACAATCAATTATCTACACTACATATAAAAGAGCATTGCCTTGTCAAAACTTTTGATTTCTATTTTTCCCTTTTTAAGTTTGATAATTCTCAAATATGTCATTAACTATAATTAATCATTCCTTAATTATATATAAACTCTTATTAATTATGTATTTCCTTACCTTTTCAAAACCTTTAGTCACACTATTATTTTATTATTTAATTACATTATTTAATAGAAAATTTAAAATTTATTCCTAATTTATCTTCACATAATATTTAAATTTCTAGAAAAATTAAGAATAATAAAAATTCATTAGGCTGCTGCCTTATGCCTTTGTATTTCACCTCTTACGAAGGACTATCTATTAACCTTTCATCTTATTAGTATTTTAAAAGTATGATAATAGTATGAAAAATAATTTGTGTTTAGTTTAATTGTAATAGTATTAATAGGATAATGATTTTAATATTATTTTTTAAATTAATAAATTACACTATAATTTATTAATTTAAAAAATTCTATACTACATATAAAAGAGGATTGGGATGTTAAAACATTTGATTATTCTTCTTACCCCTCTCAAATTTGATAGTTTCAACTTTAATTAATTAATTATTTATTTATTTTATCTCAAATTCTCATTCAATGAGTCTTATATTAAATTAAATTATTTAAATATAAATCATCATAATAATAAGATTTAATTAGTTTCTTAAGCTCTTAAGATTGCATAACTTACTTAATTAAATGCATATGTTAGCGATTCAATTAAGTAACCACCCTTTCATTTTTCCCTCCACATAACTTCTTTTAAATCTCTAAACTATAAATTATGGTTATTCATTCTCTGAAATTGATCGCATCATCTACTAAGCTAAATTCCTACACAGACACAATGGTTTTATGAAGTATGTTAAATAGAAATGTCATCAAATGGTTTATAGTGTACATGTCTCCTCTATGTACGTGCACATGCATACAATGGATAATATTCGATAGATGGTTTGTAGACTTAAATATTTAGTTTTATGGAGTTGAAGACAATATCTCATGTTTAATTCATAGCCCTTGATTTGTGTTTTATCTCTTGAATCCTTAAAAGGAGAAGGATAACAGAACATAAGAATAGTATTATTTGGAAGTCTTGATATTTAAGAGTATGTAAAAAACTGATTTGGGAACTAACGATTATTTTTTAATGTGTACTTTTTTTTTACTGTGGATTGGATAGGATTCTTATTGATCTTTTAATACTTAGAAAGAATGTATGATTGCATTTTTGAAGTTTATGCAAAGCTATTTGGAGAATTTCCCCTCACGCAATCTTGTAAAATGTTTTTTGTGCTATTTATCATCAGTTGTGCTTTTTCTTTTGAATATAGGTCATACGTTATGCTTTCATGTTCATTACTTGTATTTATGGTTTAATTTTTAACTAATTACTCAGTTCATATGCACTTTAAGTTCAAGGGTGCTATCAACTTATCTAATACTTTCAATGTTTCTTGTCATTTTGATTCTCTTACCTCTAATAAACATCTTTTAAATATAATAATATTATCCAATACTTTTAATTTTTCTTATCCTCTTTTGTATGTAGTATAGATAAATTACAGTGTAATTTAATAATTATACAATTTAGTAAATTATTTACTAATAGTGTAATAAACTAATTATTAAATTAAAATGTAGTTAATAATAAAATTATAATTATGCTATGTATAATATTATTATATTTTAAAAGAGAAGAAATTATTTAATATATTGTAATTATTTTAGTAAATTATGAATTCATTATCTAAGTCTGTAAATGTTTAGCTGCAACTATGTCGAGGGAAACCTCCTGTTTAAAAACGAAACACTTTCATGGCTTAAATTCTCATCAATGCTCCCCAAACAACCGAGACCATAAAGTAGTTGAGCAAACGAAAACCTTTAAGAAGTTTGGTTGATGCCGCACAATTATTTCTACTTCAGAATTCCGTACTCAAGTAAAGCAGAATCATGTGTTACAGGGAAAATAATTGGGAAAATTACCTAAACAAGTAAAATCACATTTGTTCATTTCAAGTAAATGAAACATTTGTGAGAAGACAGTATGAAACTAAAACTAATTCATTACAACAGATAATCCATCTTATCAAATTTTTACACTTTAACATTCCTTTTCTAATGCCCGGCCCCGCCCCCGCACAAAAAAGAAAAAAAAAAGCACCTAATAATCATTTCAATCCAATTAATAACACTAATTAAGAATTGTGATTAGAACTACCAAGAACCGTCATCCACCCTTCTCAAAGCTCTGGCTGTGTCCAGCAGCGGCCGCAGCGGCGGCGGCGGCCGCTGCGGCCATTTCAACCGACATAGTCCCTTCTCTCTTGCTCCCACTTCTCCTAATCAACCCATACAATTTCTTGAATTCTCTAACAGTGACATCTTTTCCAAACCCCAATCCGCCTCCGACTCCACACCCTTCTCCTAATTCCTCTGCCCGCCGCCCATTGACCGACCCGCTCTCACTCATCGCCCTCCTTCCTCCTCCTCCATTAGACTCCTGCAACGCGCTAATCACAGACTTCAACGCTCTGCTTGGCGATCCCCTGTTCGCTATCATAATCTCCCCGACCTCTGCAGGGCTCAATTTCGCTCCGAACTGAAATTCCTCCTCCACCTGCGGATACAACTTGTGATCCTTCAGTCCCAAATAGCTGCTCGCTAGACTCTTAAACGCCAAGAAATCGCAAAGGGGAAAGTGTATGTGAACGTCAAGCCTCCCTGGACGTAGTAATGCTTGGTCGATCGCCTCCTTGGGTCCACTCATCGTGAACACCATCACCCTCTCCTCGCCACAGCAGGAGAACACTCCGTCCATGAAATTCATCATGGAACTCACTTCCTCCTTGTTTCCCTTGCTCAAGTAACGATCCAGGTCTTCCACCAAAATCAATGATTTTGGGCTTGTTTGAAGGAGGAGAGTCTTGAGATCGGTTTTCTCCGAAATTTTGGAGAGGTCAAGGTCGTAGATGTCGTAGGAGAGGAATTTGGCCATGGCGGCTACGAAAGTGGACTTTCCAGTGCCCGGCGGGCCATAGAGGAGGTAACTCCGCTTCCATACGCGGCCCAGCCTGGCGTAGTAATTCCGGCCCTTCACGAACAATTCGAGGTCAGACTTGACCTTGGCTTTCAGCTCCGGGTCCATGGCAACCGTGTCGAGCGTTGATGGATGCGTGAAGGGAACCGACCTCCAGCAATTCGCCGGCGAGTGGTTCGTGAAGAGCTTAACCTCCTTCCTCCGCACCTCAATCTCGTCGGCAACGGACTCGACGTGCTGGAGGTAAGGGCGGAGCACGCGGTGGCGCTCCTGGCGGCGGACGCGGAGATGGAGGCAGCCAGCGTGGTGGGTCCACTGAATTCGAGCGCCGTGGAATGAATCGCCAACGGGCTGACCTGGGCTAGGCTGAAAGTGAAAATCGTTGGGCTTTCTGCCTGTCGAGAATATACGAG
The DNA here is from genome assembly GCA_037177215.1 of Asparagus racemosus. Classification (NCBI taxonomy): domain Eukaryota; kingdom Viridiplantae; phylum Streptophyta; class Magnoliopsida; order Asparagales; family Asparagaceae; genus Asparagus; species Asparagus racemosus. Next base: position 9,595,436 of record JBAKGM010000002.1, on the reverse strand, counting down.
CTTCATCGGAGTCCTCGACGGAGGCGAGAGCTGCGACGTAGGCAGCGGCCTTTCGGTAGAGAGGATTGAGCTGATCGTTGTCGGCGTGTTGGGGGATTTTATAGATCTGATAAGCCTGAGCCTTGTCGTCGAGGAGACGCCATAGGCGACTGAAGAGAAAAAAGAGGGATTTAAAGGATAGGACGGCCCGCAGGAGCAGCAGACCGCAGGCAGCGGCCGCTGCCGCGGACAGGATGGTGATCATTTGGTGAGATAGCCGATCTGGGACTAAAATTGGGGGCAATTTATCGAGGACTGCTGATCGCGGATGGGTTTGGGTTTGCCGGCCTTGTTGTATAAGTCAAAGAGGGAGAAGGTGCACCGCGTATAATATTGAGCCGTTCAAATTCTTTTGATTAGTAGATATACAAGTGTTTTACGGGTGTTAATTAGTACTTAATTGCGTGCGTCACGGCACCAAATCTTTTTGGGGCCGAATTTGCCCCTAAAGACACGGGAAAATGACACGTATATTTTATAAAAAAAATAAGCTGAGAGTATATGAGACTGTCTTATAATTGTAATAGAATTGCATGTACAATTGAAAGGTTTAGTTGGTAGTGGGTGGCAGCCTAGCTTCTGATTACATCCCATGGTTGTAACTGAAACGGTCAAAAACAGACAATCAACCGTTCTAGAACTGAAAGGTTGATATGAAGAGAGTCATAGCTACTCTAGAAATATTATGGGGGACGTTAGAAATTCAATATTTTTTCATCCTATATTTTCTTTTGTGGCATAGAACCGTATAAAGTGTAAAGAATATTTTCCTCCTTTCGGCATGTAGAAAGATGGGTATAATAAATCTTAAAAAGTATAAGAAACATCACCAATGGCCTATGGGGATAAACGATGTTCCTCTCAATTCATCAACTTAAATTAGTGATCTGTAGTAACTTTTAATAAGTGAGGGTCAATTCATAAATGTAATCATTTAGGCATGTTGCTCAAATACTTTATGGGTTTTTTCCTAAAAGTCAAGGACTTTATTTTGCTCTTATTTATTTTTTATTGGTTGATCCAAAATTCAATACCCCGTGTTGTTCAAAATGGATTAAGAGTTGATGAAGAAATGATGCTAACAACATATTAAAGAAAATAACTAATTGCTGGAGGTAAGAATATTTTAGATTTTCCATAGAAAATATATCTTAGATGTCAATCATGTGAGAGAAATATAGTATATAACTCATGAAGATCTTGTTTATTATCCGTTATTATGCATATTTCAATAATTTAAACTCGGGAAATTGATTTACATTCTATTCACGTTGTGAAAAAAGGAAAAACATCGTTAAACTTCTAGACCCATTGTCCTTACAATCTTAGCATTTTCCTCTCCGTGCATCTCTCTCTAATATGATTAATTACAATACCCATTGTTTCATACTAAAAAAAGTATGAACTGCATTGTGTTGTGCATACAACCCAGATTTGACATTTGGGTTAGCCAGACCATTTCATGCTAGAATGTTCACTCGATCAACTAGAAAGCAATTTAACTCAATGCAGTGGGACATCTGCACTCATCCTATAACTCGGTCACAACCCCTAGGCCTAACCTAAAAGCCCGGAATACAACAATATAGGTCTATGATAACCGGTCTCAACAGGTTGGTTATCATACCTTATCTCAATTTGGCTCATTTCTTTTGGCGGTCTGCCCTAATCGGAGATGATTCATTCGAATCATAGTCTATCCTCAACATACCATGTTAGGAGATATCAACCGAGTATCCAATCTCTTTAATTGCCGCTTTCCATAACTACCTAATCTACACATATGTTGTTGTACCATCCTACATCAATGAGGTACTACTACGTGGTCACACTTCCCACCAAAGTAAATACCTTGCAAACTAAGTATATACCATAACATCCTCAGCTGTTAGGATGATGATAAGTGAAGAGGCTGATCTACCCTAAGCAATCAGTATAAATACCTCTCTTATCTAAGGTAAGATAAGATCAGATATAGACCTAGGCTCGCCACCCCAGCCTTGTATTAATGATCATCTTCCTCTAAAAATCTAGCCTAAATATCTTTTTTTATCTCATTCTGCAAGTGTCACACTTAGGCATCGAAGGGACATTGGTGGAAAGCCAGCCATTGTCAATCTGATGTTTTTTCTGTGTATCACAGGCCCGCTCACTAATCTCAAGCAGATTTCAACACCAGAACCCTTTCTAGTCACCTAAGCTGATCAAGGGGTTCTCTTTGACAAGTCCAATCCTGTGGACTCAATCTAGTAAGTTTTTCCTAGAATTAATAGTTCGCACCCATTGTGGGGCCTCACTTCTATCAACTTAATATGATGACTAGTGGACTGAGCAGAACCGCCAAGGTTCCAATTCAGAAGAAACCCTCACCCAAGTATAGTTGAATCAAGTAACACAACATGTAGGAAAAACCAAAGCCCGAGAAAACCTGAGAACCAAGCATAGCAAAGTATAGCTAATCAAAGTATTCAGGATGGACGATCGTCTAAGCTGACGCGTCGTCTAATGAATAAGGAAGAGGCACCAGAGTTGTCATCAAAACCACGAAAGGGCAAGTGTTTGAATAAGCGATGACCTTCCTGTTCAAATCCTTGAATAACAAGGCAGATTATGAGGGACTGATAATGGGGCTCAAGCTAGTGGTAGAATTGAGAATTGAGTGATTACTTGTTGTGTTAGACTCTCAGGTAGTTCTGAACCAAATACAAGGGGCCTATGAGGCCAATGAGCCTCGGATGTTCAAATAGTTAGAAAAGGTGTGTGGGCTCTTGGTAAAAATTCCCCTCGTAGAGTTCAACAGGGTACACTACTGGAAAACTTGTCGTTACCCACAGACGAATTCCTGGGTACAGGTTGCATAATGGTGGGAAGCGATCAATACCCAGGATATTTTCCTGGGAAAAAGTACGTGGGTATTTCCCTTGGTGCTAAAGGTCACTACCCACGAACAGCTTTTTTTGTTCGTGGGTAAATGTCAGTCCGTGGGTAGAAGTCTCTACCTTCAATGTATGTATATCCCTTGGAAAAAGTCAATACCCATAGTACATGAATGTTCCTGAGT
>JBAKGM010000002.1:9556294-9575312 GCA_037177215.1 Asparagus racemosus | reverse complement strand
GACCTCAAAGCACTTGATAAGTTAATCAAATATCATTTAATGATATTTGTCACCAGAAAATATATTTAGCATTATATATCACAAAATATTCAAATTATCGTGGTTTTACATCCAGCACTTGTTCACATATCTTGATCATAATTTGATGTTTAAATCTGCATTGATTTGTTAGTGCATAATAATACACATAGTGAATAAATTGTAATCATCAAAATAATATCTTGGAGACATGATATCCAACATAGATTTCTTGTGAAGAATATTCTCATACGAGAACAGATCTTTAAGTTTCTTGTTCACAAATAAAGTCTCTAAGCCATTTGATGCAATTGGAGTCATCATGGCTTGACCGAAGCTAAACTCCCTCTTACAAAACCTAGTCGAGGAAAAAGTTTAAAAAGTCAACCTTCAACAGCCTAGCTTAAAACTTTACAGATTGCTGAACTGATCCTAGATTAAGAATTCCCTTCACACTCGGTATGCCGCACCTTGAAAGAGTTTTGCCCCGCCAAGCTGGAGTAAATTTCAGGGAAAGACAATGGGTGAAAGACAAGCTTGGATGGTTGATGCCAGTTGGCATCATATTTTAGGGGCACAGTCTCTGATCCAAGCTCAAGGAGGTGGAGAAACTAAGTACTTCCGTGGCCGAAGACGTGACCAAGAAATCAAGCACTAGCAAACCCTAATGGACTAGGCAAAGTTTCAACCAACATTTAGAAGCAAAGCTTCCCAAGATAGAGACCAAAAGTAGGCCGAGTTTACAAATCAACCAAATAAAGAGATATGATGTTTTGTTACTTCTTAGGGATTCTGACTACAAAGTTTATAATCTTTTATGAAGACAAGAGTATAATTGAACTTGTACTTCCTTAATAAATGGGTGAAATCCTCATGAGGAATCTCTCCTTTTGAGAGATTGAATTGGGAAAGAGGTTTGAATTTCTCACAAAGAATTGTCGTGTATAGAACTTCAGATAAAAATTAGCATTAGTCATTTCCAAAAAGGTAGTTGTCCCTTCTAGTCATCAAAATGAATGTGCGCCGAATCAAACATGTCCTAAAAAGGTCGACCACTGATAAGAGGAATTGTTAAGGTTTTTTCAAACAGGAGTAGGACTACAGTGAGATCTCACAACTACAAATATTGGCTGCCGTAAATCATCTGATGACATGATAAGAGGTGAAACTTGAATTATTTACTTTATAACTCTCTTTAATCTGATTGAGAGAAGATGATATGGAAATTTTTTAGAATTTGGAGCAAGATCTCCTCTGTACTTATAGTTAAGGGATGAGTATCACAAGAGGCGAACGCTAATTCCACTAACTAAAAAATAAGATGGAGTGGCAACTTTCTAAGAGAAATATGAAAATCGAAGAGTCTAGAAATAGCTGACGACCACAGAAATTTCTATAAATAACAATACTAAAGTAAGGGAAACAAGTTTTTTCCATATCTCAGTATCCCATCAGGGTAAAAATATATTAGGAGAGATTTTTATCTCTTTCTATAGTTTAGTTTTCTTTTTATTCTAGGAAAAGTTAAGAGAGATCTCAGAATATATTAGGAGAGATTTTAGATTTCTTTCCCTAGTTTAGCTTTCTTTTTCTTTAAAGCAAGGTCTAGATTTCTTTTTCATCAAGGAAGTGCATGCCTATTTAAAGGCATGCATTGTACTCATTTTGGATCAATGAAAATTATTATCGAAACTTAGAGATTTTTCTCTTTCAATTGGTGAATTTCAACACTTATAGATTCAAGCATCCCGTGGATTCGGGATTATCTTTGCATGTGAATTTGGGCAAACCCATCGACAAATATTTCAGAAGCGTCAAATTATCAACCCCCATTTTCGCTACGTCAATGGGTATCACAGTAACAAGTTTCTAATTCATGATGGCTGGTAATTATCCCGTCCTCTGTACTAAGTTTGAAAATCTACAACACAAGGCTAACACCAAATAGGAGAAAATGCCTCGACTCTTGGCGATAATGGAGAATTGCAATGGCGAGGATGGAGAATGTCAACAAGAGAATTTTCCAATGAGGGAGCTCCAACCTAATCATCATTAAACAACTCTAATTCCTTCTAAAAACAAGAGTGATGAAGAACAGCTCTTACAAGAAGAAGAAGAAGAAATGCATAAAGACAGAAGGTCATGTTCAATTACTATCAAGATGAAGATGGATATTCTTTCATTTAATGGCCTAATGTGGATCAAGGAAGTTTTGGATTGAATCATAGAGGTGGAGAGATTCTTCGAATATATGGAGATTCCTGCAGAAAATAGTTAAAGTTAGTGGCTTACATGCTCAAAGGAGGTGCATCTGCATGGTGGGATAGTGTTCAAATATCCCGTTCAGTGCAATTAAATAAGCCTATTGAATAATTGCCTAAGATGTGAAACTGATACGAGCATGGTTCCTTCCACCCGACTACAAACAAATTCTATTCTAACAATATCAAAAGTGTCACCAAGGTGATCGCTTCGTACGAGACTACATGACATGTTCTATTGACTCTTAGTTTCTACCGAATCAAGAGAAATAGAGGTACAATAGGTTGATCTATTTGTGGGATGACTTTGGGATGAACTCTATGATAGGGTAAGTTTGCACACTATGACAACTCAATCACAAGCGGTCAATTTTGTAGAGAAAGCTAAATAGCAACTAGAAAGGACAAAGAGGGGGCTAAGTTTCAAAACTCCCATAAACTCAAAAGGAAAATTAGGTCGAAACAGTTAGAATCAACCATACAGTCATTTTTAAGATGTGCCAACCAATGACAAGAAGGACGAAGGAAAGTCTAATGGAGAAAGAAAGACAATGATGGAAGTGTCATCCTCAAAGACAGTTCTGCCGTGAGGAGCCTAGTCGTCCACCAATCCTTATGCCACACTACAGGTAATCATAGCTATCACGGTAGATAACAAGGACATTACTCCAATGCTTGTCCTAAATGAGGATTGACACATTATTTGGGTAACAAAGCAGGAGATGAAGGGACTAATGAGGCTTTTGTTGAGGGTGATCATGTGGATGAGTATCTGAGTAATGTAAATCATCTCTCATATATCGTGCAGAGGCTCTTATTTGTTACAAAGATTGAAGAAGGCCTACACTACCACAACAACATCTTTTGAATGAGATGCATAGTCAAATAAAGGGTTTGTGATGTCATTATCGATAATAAGTGTAGGGAGAACAACATGTCTAGACTGATGATGAGAATAGGTGTAGCGAGAACATTATGTCTAGATGATGGTGAGCAAATTGGGACTTTCGACTGAGAGACATCCTTCACCTTAAAAGATTGGATGGATCTAAAAGGGACATGACATGACTGTGATGGAGGTTTCTCAATCCCCTTTTCTATTGGAAAGTCTTATTCTAATGTGGTGCAATTTGATGTGGTGGACACGGATGCATGTCACTTTATCTTCAAAAGGCTTTGGTGATTTGATTTGGGAGTTCTATATAAGGGAAGAGAGAGTGTGTTCATCTTTCATGAGAGTGGAATGAGGATATCTCTTATATCATTAACCACCTCCGAAAAACCCAAAGCTACCATGATGGAGATGAAGTCTATTCTTATCATGGACGATGGAGAGTTCAAAGATGTAGTAAAGGAGACCGAAGAGAGTTATGCTTTGGCTGGCACATGAGGAGATGATGGACAGTCATCAATGATTTGCAAGAAGCTAAAACCTTGATAGATAAATTCAAAGACGTTATCCCTGAGGAGCTATCTGTAGAGTTACTACCAATTTAGAAACATCCAGCATGACAATGAATTGATACCAGGGGCCCATCTACCAAACCTACCATACTACTGAATGAGCATGAAGGAGTGTCAAAGAACTTTTGAAGAAAGAGTTTGTTTAGGAGAGCATGAATCCCTATGCTATATCGTCCTTATTAACTCCAAAGAAAGATGTGAGCTGGTGAATGTGTATGGATAGCTCGGTAATTAACAAGATTAGCATAAAATATCACTTCTGATACTGAGATTAGAAGATATGCTTGATTTGCTAATAGGGGTTGTAGTAATATATAAGATCCATCTTGGGGTTGGCTTTCACCAAATTTGAATCCGAGAAAGAGATGAATGTAAGATGGCATTCAAGAGAAAGAGATGAAAATGTAACATGGCATTCAAGACCCACGACGGACTCTACAAGATGTTGGTAATGCCTTTTGATTTATCTAATGCACTCAGTACCTTATGTGACTTATGAATAAGGTACTCAAGTCGTTTATTAGTAAATTCATAGTTGTACATTCTGATGACATGCTTATCTATAGTAGAAGTGAGGAAGAGCATTTTGTGTACCTGAGAGAGTACTTAGAGTATTGTGAACAAATAAATTTCGTGTAAATCTTAAAAAGTATTCTTTCTCATTGAATGTCTCATCTTCTTGTGCTTTTGTGGTGAGTGCTGATGGCATTCTAGTGGACGAAGAGAAAGTCAAAGTCGTACACGAGTGTTTTATGCCAAAGACTGTATATAACATAAGATGTTTCCATAGTCTGGTGACTTTTTATCAGTGGTTCATTCGAAACATTAGCGAAGTCATGGCATCAATCACCGAGTGTATGAAGAAAGGAAAATTCAAGTTGGTAGAAGAAGCTGAAGTGAGTTTTGCCTTAAACAAGGAGAAACTCTCTACTGCACTAGTTTTGGCATTGCCAGATTTTAACAAATTGTTTGAGGTCGACTGTGATGCTAGAATTATTGGAGGTTGTATGGTATTGGTGTACGAAGGTTACCCAATAGCTTTCCGAAGCGAGAAGCTCAGTGATGCTTGAAAAAGTGGTCCACATATATGTTAGAGTACTAGTCTATTATTCAAGCATTGAAGCAATGGGAGCACTATCTCATACAAAGGGAGTTCATTTCTTCAAACGAACAACCAAGCTCTCAAGTTCATGGATAGTCAGCAAAATATCAACCATATGCATTGCTCGATGGATTGAATTCTTATAGCGATTCACCTACATATTGAAGTACAAGTCTAGGCAACAAAATAAAGTGGCTGATGCATTGAGTAAGTGAGCTGATAATTATTAACTCTGCACCATGAGGTGATTGGTGATGAGTAACTTAAGGAGTTGTAGAGAAATCCAAGATATTTGGGTCAATTGTCAAGCACTAAAGCATCCGATGGTTTTCATATTTAAGTGGAACGTTTGTTCAAAGGGAATCAGCTATGTATTCTTTGAACTTCATTGCAAGAGCATCATAATGGAGAGCTATATGGAGGTGGTCTTGGTGGTAATTTTAGATGAGACAAAATCATTGCCTTAGTTGTGAACGATATTACTAGCCCCAATTGAAAAGGGGGTCAAGAATTATTATCGGCAATGTTAAACTTGTTAAGTTGTTAAGTTGTGAAAGGGCAGTCACAAAATATTGGACTTTATCAATCTCTTCATATTCCTTATAGTCCTTGGGAAGACATCACTATTGGCATGGACTCTATCCTGTTCGTCGTCGGAACCCTAGTCGTATTCTGCCTACGCATGGTCCACGGGCCGAAACCCCCTTCCTCAGTCTCCTTCAATGAGCTATAGCACTCCAACTTATGGTTCTCCGGTTGCTTTATTGTGGTCGATCAATTTTTAAAAATGTCCCATTTTATTGCTTGCAAGAACACCTCAGATGCAACTCATGTAGCCTTATTGTCCTTGGTTCGGTTGCATGGAGTTCCAAAATCTATCACAGTCGACTATGATACAAAATTACTATCTCACTTTAGAAAGACTCTGTGGACTCGACTTGATGCAATACTCAGTTACAATAGTATGAGTCATCTGCAAATGGATGGTCAGGCAGAGGTTTTCAACCATTCTTTGGAAAATATGCTTTACAGAATCATAGGGACAAAGCTAAAATAGTTGGATTTTGCGTTGGCACAAGCTGAATTCTCCTACAACATTATGATGAATCGATTGACGAGAAAGTCACATTTTTTGATAATTTGTTCCTATCCTCCAAAGCATGTTTTAGACTTGGCGATGCCACGAAAGTTCCTAGGAAGGAGCATTGCAGAAGAACATGTGGTGGAACGCCACCAAGTGATAGATGATGAGGTGCGTTATAAAGTTCAAGGGATTAGAACTCGATATAAGGAAGCAGTAGATCAACATCAATAATAGAAGATGTTTGACAAGAGAGATTCGGTGATAGTGTATCTTCCCAAGGGGAGATTCCCAGAGGGCACTTATAATGAACTTTTGGATAAGAAGTATGAACCTTATCAGATTTTGTGAAAGATTAATGACAATGCATGCGTCTTCTATCTACCAGAGGACATGAATATTTCAAGAACACTCAATGCTGCTGATTTTTTGAGTATTTCCAACCATAGGAGATGTCATATCCAACACCGAACTCGACGACGAGTTCTTGCCAAGGAGGGCAGTCCAATGTAGCTGAGCAAGAAGATTTCTTTGAATAAAGTAGAAGATATTTTATCCATTTTCATTGTTTAGTTTTCTTTTTCTTCAAGGTAAAGTTAGGAGACATCTCAAAAAAAAAGAAAATATTTTAGATTTATTTTCTTAGTTTAGATTTCTTTTTCTTCAAGGAAAGGTTTAGATTTCTTTTTCATCAAAGAAGTCTATGCCTATTTAAAGGCACCCATCGTACTCATTTTGATCAATGAAAATTATAATCAAAACTTAGAGATTTTTCTTTTTTAACCGTTGGATTCTAGCATATGTGGGTTCAAAGACCACGTGGACTCGGGATTACCTTCGCTCATGGATTCGAGCAAACCCATAGGTGAACGTTTCAGCGCTGACGTTGAATTATCAACTCGTACTTCCGCTACGTCAATATAAAGTGATGAACGATGGTAAACCTTCTCTAAACTAATTCGACTAGGGTTTCTGCCACTTTACTATTTTTATATTCGTAAGAGTGATACTCATTTAAATATCAGAGGGCGTACCATAGCCCCACCACCAAGGAGCTTCTTTGTTGCCTCTGATGAGTTGTTCGTTTATGCATGTTAGGAGAAGAAGAATGATCCCACCATTTGCAGATTAACGAGGGTCCAGTTGCTTACCATTTTCTTTAGTTGGAAGATGACTCAACAAATTTTATTTTTCCATAAAATAAATATCTATCAAATACGAGAATATTTCCAAGGAATAAACATAAAAATATTCATATATGTGAGCAGACTAATAGAGAGTTACATATTACATGCTTGCAAGATATATACAATACTAAATTTGAATCCGGTGATTCCACATGTTTAAATTCCAGCTACAACCATGATAAAAAGACTAAATAATAAGGATACAAACAGATACTGTCACCAATGAAATTGAGATGGCCAGGCCATTTCTACTGTCAACAATCAATGTGGATTTTGTGATTATCTCGAGAGATAAATGAATGAGATGACAAACACATGATTATAGCTATTAGCTAGCTAATCTCAAACAAGTTAAGGCCTTAAGGGGGACCATGCATCCATTCAATCAATGTCATGAGATGATACCCCATCCTATAACTGCAGGCCATGGCCATCATCATCATCATTCATCATCATCATCATCTGATGCCTAGTACTAGAACCAGGTACATGAAATAATTGAATCTTTTTCAACTCCCAACTGGCAGTTGTGTTCAGTCGACGGGCAACAAGGGCCCACCTCACTATATAGAGCCCACAAAATATTAAGATGGGCCCATCTTGAGATTTCTGTCAAACCTCTAGAACCAGTTCATTGTCAGGTTCAACTTTTAAGCCTCGGTCAGCGATGGACGCTTGAAAATGTAAGATGATAGATACTGCAAAAAAGGTTGTTAGGCTGAATTCTTTTGAACACGAAACCTAACAGCGATAATTTGTTTTCCAAGTCGTTCAACATGCAACAGCAAAATTTGATCACAAGATTGCCATGTGTTCGAATTTGGTATCATTGGCGAGAAGCTTCATGCATTGTAGATTGGAGCGGATCCGTTCACAATTGTGGACTTGAGAATTTGCTACATCGGATGGATTCTTAAAGATGTACACGCGTTACCAGTATGCACGAGAACGGGTCTTAAATGATATTTGTAACGAATCTTGTTAGTATCGAATCTAAAGGAAATGATAAGAAATTAATGTGAAATGTTTTGCCCCCCTAAAAATGTGAACTTTCCGCGTGTATAAAAGTATTACACTCATAGACTTTAGCATATTGATTAAGATTGGAATTGTTGTCTTTTAGTCAAAGATCTATTGATGTTTACAAATCTAGTCTTTGGATTTCTAGAAAGTACACTTATCATGTTTTTCACTTTTCTTTTATTGGGTTTGGCGTGGGAATTTCCCCACAATCATTTGGACCATGGATATCAAATCCCCAGAGCGTGAGCTAAGGGGTACCTCCAATGCACGGCATCGAGGTTTCTAGGAAATTAAATTTTTGTAGACGCTCCTCAGAAGAGTCGTACCTAAGAACTTAGAGTACTATTTTTAAGCAATTTACCAACTGATAGTTCTATATTTTGATATTTATACATGATCATCTATACATTTTCTTATCGTCTTGAAACCAGGATCTTCTACATTTTAATATTTCATGAAAATTGAAGTAATGGGGAATTTTAACAAATTGAATCATCACAGTGGATTTGGTGCAAGGCGTAGGCACGATTTATCACTTAAAAGGTTAATCAAATAAGATAGCCAATAACCAGCTCTAGAGTGCTCTTGCGGTCAGTTTCATGTATTACACGGAATCATCCTACCCGAGTTGAATTTGGAGCAAGGCGCGCACAAGCTTATAATAGAAAAAATTAATCTAATAACATTCCCAATAATCCTGCCTGTTGCGGACAGTTTCATCTATTACAAAATTGATAATTGTCATGCTTAATTTTCTTGTAGTTTATATTGGTTTAGTTGTTATTAGTTAAAAATTGTGTCAAAGATCCAAATCTGAAAACTTGGTGTACCCTAGCCCCTCCTACTTTTCCCTATGTGCTTCAGCCCCAAATTTTGAAAAAAAATGTGCCACAACCCCACTAGCTCATGATTAGCCCAAATATTATATGTATTTCACCCCAAAACCCAAATTTAACCCTCTCCACCCACTCAAAATCACCATTCCTCTCTCCTCCTCCTCCTTCAGATCCAAACTGACCTCGATCCACACTACCTTCTCCCCTCTCTCGACCTCCCCACTTTCTACAGTCGAAATCCCAATGTCATCGTTAGATTCACCGCCGGAGAGAGCTCCGGCGAGAAGAAGGACCATTGTCTCTCCTCCATTAAAATACCCCCTTCTTCTTCCTCCTCTTCCTCCTCTGGCTTTTTCTCAAAAGCCAAGCACCGCCACCATTGACTACCCGATCCAAATTCTCACCTGATGTAATCACTCCTCCCCTACCGCCACCCTCAACTACCCAACGCAAATTATCGTCCGAATCTAAATCTAGATCCACCTTCAACACCGTCAATACCTCCTCCGTTGATCCCCTCCTCCCCATCCACCACCACTGAACTCAGATGTGTCCTCTATAAGTTCTACTCTAATAGCGACGGCAAGATCTCCTCCTCTGAGCTCACCACAATCTTCTCCTCCCTTGACCATACTCTCTCTACCTCTAAACTCTCATGCGTGATGGTAGAGGCCAACTATGACAACGAGGTATTCATGGACCGTGATGGTTGCTCACCAATAATTTGATGAAATGACTCATGAAACATTCATTGCATAGAACACTACAGTTGTAGTTAATGAGCAAGAACATGACAAAACAAAGACAACTGAGCTCTTTCAATGTTAATGGGCTCTTTGGTCACTTATGTTTTAAGGGGTTGATTCACTCATAATTGGATCTTAAATAATCTGATCATTCAGAAGATTCTTGGGAAATGCTATATGGGTTAAATAACCCGATCTTTTGATTGGTTTGACTCTGTTATATGTTAAATTTAGTCGATGTATGTAGGTTTATAGCGTAATTGACAAATTTGTATCAACAGCTAAAAGTTAATAGTTAATTAGCTATAATTCACATGTACTAAGTAAAACTTAACATTTAAAAGAAAAAAGATAACGGTTACTCAATTATACTTATATAGAACAACTAAACGTTAACAGTCACTCAGCTATAGTTTACATGTCCTAGGTAAAACTTAACAATCAATTAACTAAACTTAACATTTAAAACAAAAAAGTTAATACTTACTCTACTGTCCTCAACATGGAACAGGTAAACGTTAATAGTTAACTAGCTCTAGTTCACGTGTGTTAAGTAAAACTTAGTAATTAATCTACTACATATTTATACATGGTGGAGACCGACTACAATAGCGACGTATTCATGTACCATGATGGTTGCTCACCACTTGTTTTATGAAATGTCTCACAAAACTTTCATTCATAGAACACTATGACTGTGGTTAATGAGTAAGAATGTGAAAGAACAAAGGCATCTAAGCTCTTTCAATGTTAATAGGCTCTTTGATCACTCATGTCTTAAGGGGTGCACTCACTTGTAATTGGATCTTAAATAATCTAATCATTCAGAAGTTCCTTGAGAAAGGCTATATGGATTTGTTGGAGCTAGGATTTATACAAAAGTTTCTTGCAACATTAGAACTAAAAAAATTAACTAAAGTAAGGTAAAATTTAACAATTTACGAGTTAAGGAACCTTAATAGATACTTCGTTAGTTTTAATAGACATATATTAGCAATTACTTAATATTTTATATTATATAGTCTTATTCTATTTCTCCCCTTCCTTTTTAAACTAATTGGTGGTAATATCACGATATCATTTATAGTTTACAGTCAATCAACTGTAGCTATTAGGTAAAACATAACAGTTAATGTACAAAACTTAACATTTAAAAGAATAAAGATAACAGCTGCTCAATTATAGTTATATGGAACAACTAAACTTAATAGTTAATCAGTTATAGTTCACATGTACTAATAAAACTTAACAGTTAATTAACAAAATTAAACATTTAAAAGAAAAACGTTAACACTTACTTCACTACACTTAACATGTAACAGATAAATGTTAACAGTTAATTAGTGATACTCTTCAGTAAAGTAGATACAATTGCCTCTCACTCCAGGAACATCTCAACTAGATATACACGATTACATGTAGATCAGTTGCTTCCAATGAACAAAGTATAACCACCCAAGCTTCTCAACTCAATCCATGCAAGTAAGCCGTCATCTCACTGAAGCACTCTAAACTCTTCAGTGCAGTACTGATTTGCAGCATCGTCGGGAACTTCCAGTCTCCTTATCTATAGGAAACTTCCCCGTGGTGGCAATACGCTATCTGTGTTCCCTAAGCTGACTCCCCGAGTCAAAGTCTCCTTGAGAATCTACTTCTTTTTCAAATCCATGTAGATACATCGTTAGTGCGGTGTGGACCATTGAGAACTTGCAAGCGGGTAGCCTTGTAGCCAAAAGAATCTCTCTAAAATAACAACACACATCAAATAGTGTAAGTATACAGTATATTGTACCCCAAATCTGATCAACCATGTTTGCTCAAGTACCTTTGATCCTTCAAAGAAATGTGCATGAACACTGCGGTCTACCCTCGATTCATCGCACTCTTAGATCCTATCCCCAATGTAAATAAGAGTTGGCCAAGTTATGTAATCAGGAGAAATATTAATCGATCTTCCTCGGGCCCTGAATAGTTGAGCGTGTTAATCACTCGCTTTCCCGACACTACCTTGTGTGTGCGATATTGTCTCATCGCAGTAGGAAATAGTAGGTAAACTAGCGGACGCTCATAATAGCCTTTCTAGATAGCCCAGTGTTTTTAAGGGTATAGTAACTACCCTCCATTACTGGTGGTCGCCGATAAGGGCTCACATAGCCAGGGGGTAGGGATCCATTCCATGACCTTCTTATATTCAGTCCAAGCACATGTCGTATGACAATGTGCTATGGAATTACTTCTCTCTCCCTAGAGCATACATTATTAATTAAATACCCTACATACCCAAGTTCCATCACCCCATGATGAACTTGTCTAGCCATACCACTCTGAGATATGCCTAGGTTCTCTTGATAAGCCCGCATCTCATACGCTAAGTTAGAGCCCTAGTCTAGCTAATGGTAAATAGGTAAAGCGGACATGGGATTTCCACTTTAGTCTATTCAACGTATAAGTATATAGCAATCTCATCCTGACCTATTCAAGGTGACCAATAGAGTGCTTCCACTATTTTCATAGCCAGTAATATAATACTACTATCATTGCTTTAGGCCAAATGATATCTATCACTTGATTTCAGCTTCGGCAACTACCGTAGCTCCGAAGGGGATCTCTTGTGTGATAAAAGCTCCTACCTGTACACATTATATACTCATATATTCCATAGAATATGTTCTCTTCTCTTAGCTTCTAATGAAATGGTATCCGATCTAGATTTTATTCAATTCCCAAATAACTTTAGGTCTATCGAATGACCAACAATCGACATGCTACCACAATATAGAGTCACATCATCCTCTACATGTCATGTTATAGCTAGATTCTCTAAGAATCTATACAACAAGACTGCCTTAAATGCTACCGTGTATATTGCCATAGATTCTGCTCTAAGTGAAAAAAAGGCTATATACTACTACTTCTTACTACTCCATAATATGTAACTACCATTTAGTAAGAAAATATACCAGAAGTCAACACTTTCTCATCCAAATCATCGGACCAGTCGACATTTGAATATATACATTAGCGAGTGTCAATTCTGCCATAGCACAATGCATAAATGCACTCTGAGTTAAATATCTGAGGATCCTCTTGACTCATCCTAGTGAATCATACTAGTATTGGACTGATGCCTACCCATCAATCCTACTATAAAGGATGTGTCAGGTCTTGTACACATACATGACTACCGACTACACTCCCATAAGGGATATCTAGCATTTGCTTTTTCTCTACTTTCATGTTGGGACATTGCTCTATATTTAGAGCATAACTCTTAGCAATTAGAGTTCCAGTGGTCTTTATGTTGCACCGTGTCTGCAATATGTCATCAACATATAATGACAAGATCTCAAACTCTTATCAGCTCGGTGTAGGTAGGCACAATTGTCCTGATCAATCATCATTAAGCCATAACCCAATATGATCGAATATACTCAAATAAATACTATACATTGGAATACTGTTTCAAGTCGTAGGTAGAGCTCTTTAACTTGAGCACCCTATGCTCAAATCCCTTGGCTTTAGAATATATACGTTGATCCACATATATCTCTTGTTCCAGTTCTCCTAGAGCAAAGCTGTATCTAAGTCTACTGGACTAGCTCAAGATCAATATGCTATTAGAGTCAATTTTTTGCGAAAGTCAATTCTCTCCTTGAGAGAACATATCCTCATAGTCCACCCTAGAAGTTTGGGTGTATCCTTTAACCATGAAGCTTGTCCTATACCGCTTGATTATCCCTCCTGGTTGACCTTGAAAAACTATTTGTTCTTAATGGTCTTGCAGTCAGCTTGAAGATCCACTAAGTCCCTGACATGATTATTCCTCATAAACTCAAGCTACCCTTCCATTGCTGCTTTCCACTATTTCATTCCAGATCAAGAAATAGCTTCCTTATATAGATTAGGCTCCACAATAATATACAATGATGTCATGAATGTTTCCTCTTAATATCAAAATATCATGTGGGTACTAGCCCATGGGACGATCAATGAGGCAATTGAGATTCCTCAAATGGCTCTGTGTCATCTAAACGTATCTCACTGCCAATGTCCCCACGAGGGAGACAAACCATCCCCTTCCATCGCTAGCTTCATGACAACCGCCTCAATGTCGTATAAACCCATATCCTAATATATATCTTCCTTGTGTGGAAAATCCCTAAGGAACTCAACATCTCGCAACTCCCTCAGTCAGAGTCCCATCGTAGTGCTCACATACAAACACATATCCAAAATTAGTGTATAGATGTACACTTCTTCCCTCTGGGGTTCAACTTCTCATACAAAAGAGAAGCTGTATGTGTGTAAGCAACATGCCCATATGGATGTAGGTGATCCAATCACCGACCCTTGGCTTTCCATGACTCATTGAGTGTAGATTGTACTGATGTAAAAGATACACAGTTCAGAATGTATGCTGCTATCAATAGTGCATCTCTCCAAAACTAAATGGGTAGATATTCTAAATTACATCTAGCAAAGTCGCATTCCTCACTTTTGTAACACCATTTTGTAGCAGAATAGAAGCTATCATCAACTATTTGACTTTTCTCTTCTCTTAACACAGTCCCCTAAACTGGTCAGATAGCTGCTCTATCTCGCAATTAGTGCGCAAAGCTCTAATGCTTTTGCTTAATTGGTCATCCACCTTGCTAATTTAGTGCTTGAAACAAATCCAAGTTTTTCAACTTGGCTCAAAATCAAATACACATTATCACAGATAGAGTAATAACCTATTTACGTCAGGAAATAGGGTGCTTCACTTTGTACCTTCATAAATATCAGTCTGCATGTATAAGACTGTACTAATTAGAAAGGTGCTCTACTTTGTACCTTCATAAATATCAGTTTGTATGTATACGTGTATACTAATTACAACGGATTTGTTCTTGGCCTTGCGAAAAGATTTCTAGGTAATTTTACCAATGAGACTATACTCGTTAGGTGGACAGATACATCTTGGCACATGTACCTAGGAGGTCTTCCCAGAGAGCCTACATGTATTGCCCAATGCGACCTAGTCTACGATACCATAAATTAGATCCAGTCTTAATTCATGATACAAGACAAAATAGAACACAAAACTGATTATCTTATAATCTGTCACATGTTAAAATCAACTAAGAAATTAGCTTGACGTCCGATGTGGAGTAGAGACTCAAAGAAGTACATCAATGTAACTCATCTACGTCTGGGAAACTAACATGAATCCCATAAGCCTAACTACTGAGATGATTCCTAAACTATAGTGGGAGTATTACAAGATCTATATATTCCCTAAACTTAGAAAAAACCTTTTTGCATCAGTGCTCAGTGCCTCTACATAATCACCGATTAGATCTTTCTACTTCTATTGGAATCTTTTGAACTCAACAGGTCTCTGCCCTATAGAAATAATCAATGAGTCCTGAGTTTTCTCGGTGGTGTGCCCTCATGTGCGAATTGATCAACTTGTCTGCAGTCAAAATAATTAGGCTTGCTCTTACTTGTTGGTTACTCACATTTTAATTGACTTCTTTTATTTTAGAATCCATTTTAAAATCTCACGACTTACCTGCTACAACTAAGCTCTTATCCTTTCGCATTGAATATTCCGCTACCGAAGCCGAAGTAGACATGTTAGCCTTGAACACACCCCAAAGTTTAGACCCTAACTTCACTTTCATTTGCACATCCTCGAATGTTCTCGCATTCGTGATGTACAATAAAAGTAATAAATTTCTTTCCTAGAGTTAAGTTAAGCCTTGATAACTATCCAGATTTGCCACTCCTAGCGCGACGTAGTTCTAGCTATCTGATAATCCCATATCATAAAGGTTATCATCCAAAGGTAAATTTGATGTTCTGCATAGCAAAAGTATCATTTGAATTCAACTTAATAGTAAAAACTCAGATCACGATCAGAGGGACATATTTGAATTTCATATTAAGTGCATCCCCGAAGCCCTTTGCATTCAAATAATTCCTAAACTCCCTGATAAGATCACTCCTCATTGCAGTTCACCCAATGAACCACTTGAATGATATCTCTATTTCCAGACCTAGTATTGATCGGTTTCACATCTTTGACTCCGAGTTGAGCCCTATTCCAACTCGGACATTACCGCTCCATTATTTGCTAAAATCTCCTACTCTTAGGAGAAAATGGATCTTTCGATAGAAGTTTCTACAACTAATTAGTCCCAGACTAAAGTCAAAACATTATGTTGGTAGCTCTTTAAGAGAAGGACTAAGATACTCAAATTACAGATACGTTAAGAATATTGGCATTTTACGTGGAGTATTTGTTCTTACTTAAAAAACTAACTATCTTTTCAAGCATTTTATTCTGATAATAAAATTACATTCTAAAAAAAGAGAACAAGGCCGAAGGCTCCAACCATAATGTTTATTAATATAATTTTAAAGTTAGTATAAAATTTTTCAAAATGGAATATTAGATTACTTAGAGATAGACTAGATTGGGTAGCTAAATCATAGTACCATCTCTAGCCAAAATATCAACCCCAACCATAATATTTATTAATATTGTTGATGCTCAAACTTACGCTCGGATCAAACAGTCACTAATCGCAGTTGGATTAGAGTTTACGATATGGGGGTTCGTTTCTCCTCCTAATACGATGTCCGGCGGCTGCTCTTAACACTGAGGAGTACCTGTGGAAGGGTCGGAGTTGGGATCTCCGGTGGCCACTCCGACGATCAAGTTAGTATGTGAAGAAGTAAAATGTTTGTCGAAGTAAAGGAGCAGAAATTAGGGCTGGGGTTTTGGCAGAACAGATTGCTTACCGTGTTCACTGTTCGGTTTCCGCTTTTATACATGGGTTGGAGGGCATTTCCGTCACTTTGGGTGTCAAGAATGATACGTCAGCCCTATATCTACATAGGCTGACTTGGCGACGTGACTGGGACGTGTGAAGGCTGCTGTGCCCTGCTGCGCCGAACAGTGTTGCAAGGTGTCAACAAGGGAGTGGCCAGGGAGTTTGTACTGTTACGGCGGTGTTAATGTGGATGGGACCTATAGCGTGGTCCGCCTTAATGGTCCGAGGTGCCTTAAATATTGTGTGAGTAGAGAGAATCTACACTTTGATTTCCTCATTAATGCGATGCTGACGTGTTGTCATGACTTGAATCCAAGGCGGCTGTCTTACGTGGAGGGAGAGATGGGTTGACCTGGCGACGCCCCTCATGCCGTTCATGAGGGCGTTTGGCTAATGTGGTTGTCAGTTTTCGGTCGTGGCGGAGGCCGACTAATATGGTCTTTCATATCGTCCGCGAGAAGGAGAGGGGAAGGGTCGGCTAATACCACCTCTCGTGTTGTCCACAAGAGTGGACCGACCCGTGCCACCCTTCGCGTCGACCACGAGAGGGGGCCGACTAGTACCACCCTTCGCGTCATCCACGAGAGGGGGTTGACTAGTACCGCCCCTCGCGTCGTCCACGAGAGGGGGCCGACTAGTACTGCCCTTCGTGTCGTCCACGAGAGGGGGCCGACTAGTACTGCCCTTCGTGTCGTCCACGAGAGGGGGCCGACTAGTACCGCCCTTCGTGTCGTCCACGAGAGGGGGCCGACTAGTACTGCCCTTCGTGTCATCCACTAGGGAAAAGGGAGGTCGGTTAGCACAGCGGCTTCTTTATTCGAGTCATGTTGAACGCCCGGATGGGATGGCGGCCGAGGTTGACGCCCGAGTCACCTGGCGGAGCTCTTGTCAGTGCACCCGACTCACATTTCGCTGTCGTTTGCAGGAGGATTTTACCCCCTTAATCAAGAGGGTTATCGTCAGCAAGGGTTCAGGACCATAACAGTTAGCCCCTTTCACTTGGAGTTAGCTTTGTGATGGGTCCGAGTGAAAACAGAGTTCTAGGTCCTGGGCCAGACGAGCGTATCTGGGAGGAAGGTCGTTGAGGCCTCCCCGGCATGACACTGCTGTCGTCCGCGGATCAGCATTTAAGTCTCCAGTATTTCGTTTTTCCATATTCGCCGCCTCGTCTCTCGCATTCGACGCTTTGGTTTCCGCGTTCACCGCTTCGCTTCCCAAGAAAAGTAATTGTCATCGTTGACTCTTGGGACATGAGAGGAGGTAAAAGGGGGGTATCCCCCTCATCGCCCCCTATATAAAGGCGGTGAGCAAAAGAAGATGGGGCCTTGTCCAGAGTTTCGATGATTACGTTGCTGAGTGTGTGATAAGAGGCTCACAGGTGTGCCACGCTGAGGGTGCGATGTCTCACTCGACGAACCCGAAGAAAGTGGGGGTGTTATTATGGTGAACCGACGATCTTGTTGAAGGCTGTCAGTTTATCATAATAATGTCCCCATCTTCTAAGGGTTTGCTTGAGGTGTTTCGGCTGGAGTCGCTTGGAGTCGCCGAGGCGAAGCTGGACTGTCCGCCGATTGTCTGTGGCGTCCTCGTTGTGGATCGTATATGAGTGTAGGATGTAATGTACTCAGAATTTTATTGCTGCCTGGTTCGCCTTCTGTAATGTGACACTATTTGTTGAATAAAATTGTCCTCTTGCTTTATATCGTTGTTTGTGATGCCTTTTAGTTTATTTCGCTAGGTTTTCACGTATCTTGTGTCGGGGTGGCGCCAAGGATTTGTCTTGCCGTCGGGTGTCGGATGAGTTTAGTTCTGTAGAGTTCTGATAGGCTTTAATGGATGTCGACCATCATGTCGACCATCATGCCGGGCGCCGACCCCGAGCGTGTCCCCTGTGTCGGGCTAGCATTTGGCTCGGGTAGTCCTTTGGGTAGGACGGCTCGATGGGGGCGGCCCGTGCGCCGAGTCTTGGGTCTAGGCGGCGCCTGTGCCGATAACTCATGGCGATGACGAGTCGGCCCCAGAGGGGGACGACTCTGCGGGTGAGATATGGGCATCGGGCGCTTACAGGAGTGGCGAGTTGGCTCCGCGGCCGTCTGTTCAGCGCGGCCTGTCTATGTCAAGCGGGTCTCGAAGGTTCCTTTAGGAGGAACGTGGCAAACGCAAGCTGTTGTTCTTAAATAACTGGCGCTTCGTTTCCTGCGCTCGACGCCTCGTGTTTCGAGTGAGATAATCCCCATCGTTGGATGTGGGACAGGTGGAGGAGATCGGGGGACTAACTAGTCCTTATAAAGTTCTGGAAGGGGAGGAGGTACGCTTTTACTTGACCCACTTCTGAAACCTAGACTCTCCGGCGATTCTCCGACGATCTATCGTTCCCCTTCCATGGATTCCGAGCGTTTGACCCAGCTTGAAGAATTCCGCTCGAAGGTGACCGCACAGCAGATGCGGTTGTTGCACTCGAAGTTCGACATTCCGAAGG
>JBAKGM010000002.1:9521951-9552811 GCA_037177215.1 Asparagus racemosus | reverse complement strand
AAAGCACGGTTATGGATAAATATTTTTAAATGAAGGTACTAAATTGAATCGTAGAAATTCTATTCCTATAAAAGAACAGTTGTGGATAAATATTTTTAAATGTTTAGTTTCCTCATAAAAATGGTACTAAATTGAATTCTATTTCTACAACTTTGTATCCTTATCTTTGAATCCTTATCTTAATACTATGTATATATGTGCTTAATTGATTAGTATTTGAATCTAAGGGTGTTTTTGTCTACTGAAAGATTTTCCCGAACTCGTACTTTTAAAGGGAGTATGATTAGTTAATACTATTATGTGCTATTAAGATATTATAGTAAATATGATATATATTAAAATGTTTAGAATATAATATATTCAATTAATTATTAATTTTATAGTAAAATCCATATAATATTTTATAGTATAAATTTAACATATACGTAGTGGCGTAGGTAATGCTTGTGCAAATTACGATTAACAATCCTTAATCCGTCACCTAAGTCGTTACCAAACAGCAAGCCTTTCATCGCAGCAGGAAGTGAACGAGTAACGAAACAAAGCAACATCACGTCTGTGTCTCTTCAGTCTCTCTCGGCCGGCTGCCGCCCGCTCTTCGTTTCGGAAACTTCTCCTCACTCCTCTCTTTTCTCCGTTCAGATCTACGCATTAGGGTTAGGGTTTCCAGAAACCCCAAAACCCCCTCTTTTCCTAGGGTTTCCATCAACAATGCAATCCCCAAAACCCGAAGCCATCATCGAATGGCTCCAGAAGGAGATGAACTACCCGTCTCCTCTCCCAACCCCCGACCAAATCCGCAAGATCTGCAGAGGGAACATGATCCCGATCTGGTCGTTCCTCCTTGGCCGGGTTCGGTCGGAGAAGACGGTGGCGACTGTTAGAAGGAACATTGTGATTCACGGGGCGAAGGGGACAAGGAGGTCCTCGGAGGCGGCGAGGGAGAGAGATGTCGCAGAGGAGGAGGCCGAGAGGATGAGGGTTTTGGTGAGGAGGACGAGGAGGGATGTGAGGGGGAAGATGGCCGAGCTTGCCAGGGAGGAGGGCGATCGGAAGAGGATTATCGACGATCGGGCCAATGCCAGGTATTTGATTGCTGATTCTTGAAATTGATACATAAATTTCCTCAAAAGAAAAAAGAAAAGAAAAGAGAAATTGATACATGAAGAGTGATTATTTTAGTCAGTTTGATGTTTTATGAAGCATTAAGAGAGTTGAATCAAGTTTAACAGTCAAATTTGTTCATTAGTTCTAGCTGCATTAGTGAAATTTTACTAATAATATACTTTTGGATATTGTGGGAAAGATAAGCGATGATGGGGGCCAATGCCAGGTATTTGATTGGAATGATACTTGAGGAAATGATTGTTTTTTCCTAGGCGATGTGCATAATTAGCTGCTAAAGTGACGTCTTGCAAAATTTTACTTTAAATTTAAATCCATTGAAATTGATGAATATTGGGAAAAAGGAGGGAAAGATAAAGAGTGATTCTTTAGTCAGTTTGATGTTTGATGAAGTATGAGCAGAGTTGATAGTTGATACAAGTCTTTAAGATTCAAATTTGATTTTTAGTTCTAGCTGAATTAGCGAAATGCGCTAAAAATACTCGTGTTGCTTTTGGGAAAGAGTATTGTCTTTAAACTTATAAAATTTTGTGAGTTGCACTTGTTAGTTATTATATGGAAATATCACTCTTTTTTTCTTAGGTTTGTACTGCCAATACTACTTGTTATTAATAATCTATGTTCAGAAAAATGGATGAAACTTATTGGCCAATTATTAGAGGAGAATATTAATGATTTTTTTTTACAGAAAATCAATCGGTTAGGTGTCTGAGTATACAGGGAAAAGAAACATAGAAGTAGTATAGGTGTAAACATAGAAGTAGTACAGGTGTAAACATAAATGAAACTATACAAAACATGTTCTTGTTGTATGATGAACAGACAATAGAGCAGTCCTTGTCTTGCAGAGGTAAAATTATTAATATAGTTGATTCTCGTACACCGTAATAAAGTTTAAATGACAATGTTAGAAGTTCAGGATGAATTACTTTATGGCCTGTCTGGGAGTTCACTTGGGGAAGAGAAGGAAGAGAAAGGAAGGGGGAAAAATTCCCCTTCCTTCCCTTCCCCTCCATTATACCCCAAATTGGGGTGTAAGGATTTGGCTCAAATTTCTCCTCCATTCCCCTCCATTCCCCTCCTAAATAGAACTCACAAACAAGGTTAAAATTAGATTTCTCCTCCCTTCCCCCTCTCTACCCTCCATCCAAACAGGCCATTAAGGACTACTAAGAGAAAAGAGAAGTTATCAGTAGGACACCTCAAAGTCATGTCTAATAGGCGACTTAGCTAGTGGTCTTGAAGGTCACAATTTATTTGATAAATAGTAAAGTAAAATATGATCTTAGATTCATTTGTGACATGACCATACATATATTGTGTGTGTATGTTGGCATAAGACACCTGTATGGGCATTGGTATTCAAAAGAAAACAAGTCATTTGATTCAAAAACATGCGAAATTATAAACCAACTACTGATTAACTTTACATTTGATAGAACTCTGCTATATAACTTAGCTAATGTTCTTTACATATGTATTATGCAAAATGTATTAAGGAAGATAATAATGTAAGTAAGATATCAATGACTAAATAATGGAGCTTGGAAGGTGATGAAGAAAATTTATTTTTTGAGGATAGAAAACAAAGCAGAAAATGGAATATGGATGAAAGAAGACGATATAAAGTTAATGAGTTCTTGTTTTTATCAATAAAGTGGTGAATAACATCCTTGAAAAGAGATCGTATCTCTAAGAAAGTTGGCTGTACATTAAAGTTTATAAACGATTAAAGCTAAAGGATCATTTTATAAAAGATAGGTACAATTTAGGAAGGGGGAAAACTTGGCTGATGTAGGTTGATCCTAGTATAAATCTGATCTGCCAAGTGTACTGATTTTTATATATTTACTAGGCGGTATGCATGTGCGTTGCACGTGATCTAATATTTTGATCAATGTTTTATAAAGCCTTCGCCTAGCCCGCCTAGGCGTACGTTTAGGCCTAGGCGATACCTTGGCCGCCTACCTAGCGCCTAGGCTAGGCTGCCCACCTATATTTTGGGAGCGCCTAGGGGAGCGTGGTTTGCCTACATGGATTGCACCCTTGATCATGATTTCCTTTATTGCAGCCCCTAACCTTCTCCAAACTCTAACTATGAACACCTCCTCCACCTCTCCCGACCTTGAACAAAACATCCTCCACCATCACTTAAAAATCTACCAAGGTCCCAGTGCAGCGCCTAAGCTTTCTATAACATTGATATTTAATATCAGTAATTGTAATTAAAAGCTGAAAATTAGGAAAACGCCTAGGCCCCACCTAGGCTTCTGCCTAAGCGCTTAGGCTCTAAGCGTCGTGCCTAACGCCTAGGCCTCCTAGCGCTTTCTGTAACCTTGATCTAGATTGTCTCTATTAGGTGTGTTTCTTTATTATAACTTGCAACATCAACTTGATTCTAATAAGTTCATATGAAATAGTAAATTTTCTCAAGATTAGTAAAGTGCACGTGTGTGCATGTGAATGTACTTGTTTTAGAATTAGCAGCAATGCAACAAAGCTGTATATTATAGTAAACAACCTGATACAAAGTAGATCTATTAGGTGTACTGATGTTTATATATTTACTAGGTGGTATGCATGTGCGTTACACGTGGTCAAATATCTTGATTGTCTCTATTAGGTGTATTTCTTTATTAGAACTTGCAACGCCAGCTTGATTTTAATAAGTTCATATGACATAGTAAATTTTCTCAAGATTAGTATAGTGCACGTGTGTGCATGTGGATGTACTTGTTTTAGAATTAATAGCAATGCAACAAAGCTGTATATTATAGTAAACAGCCTAATAAAAAGTAGAGCTAGGGGTACACATGTACAATTTGCCACTGCTGCTAAATCAAGATGTGGCTAATAAATCACAATTTATAAAGCAATCAAAGAAGAAAAAAACATCTATAAGTGTATTTGCACATATTCTATGCTTGCCATTGAAATATATAGAGGGTTGCAGTTTGAGATTATTTCTCAAACCACAAATGACACGCGTAAAAGAAAGCAATAGAAGGCTGGGGGCAAAAAACATAAGACATATTTTGACAATAAGAAACTAGTATCCAAGATCCCTTCTAGACACTTGGAACATAACTATATTTACAATATATACAAAGGAACAATTGCTTATTTTCACAATAAGAAATTAGAGAGATGCTTGGCTCCAAAAATAAAAATAAATGGACTAGAATAGTGCCTTCTAATTGCAAAAACACGGTCAACTCCCTGAAAAAGTACAACAACAAATATGATGCTGAAGAATCAGTAAGCCTATGCTTCATTTGAATGAAAATGAAAGTAAAGAAAAAGAAAGGAAAAAGAAGAAAAAAAGGAAAGGAAAAGAAAGAGAAATAGGATTCTTTTTGATATTTGGTTAGGATGACACAGTAAAGAATGTGAAGAAAAATGATAAACAAACAATATCACTTGTTTGCTAGTTCAATAAAATAATATAAAAATACTAATATATGTGTGTGTGTGTGTGATTAGCAATTAAAAACATGTTGTTATATGTATAAAACTTTCATTCCTCGATATATGACTTGCTGGATTATTGTAATATGAATATTCTCCCTTAGTTATTAAAAGATAAATTTTATAATTGTGTTTTCCCCACATTAGGCCTCTAACATATTTTGAAATAATCCCTCAAATAATTGAAATTGCTATTAGATCCTTCGATTCTTAAGTTATTTTGAAATTAGTCACTCGAATCATTGAAATTGCTACTGGCTTAATTCTCAACTTATTTTGAAATTATTCCCTGCAATCAATAGTAGAAGTAGCAATTAGAGAGATTAATTTTAAATAACTTATAAGAATTATGGACATAATAGCAATTTTAATGATTTTAGGGACTAATTTTAAAATAAATTAAGAATTGAAGGATCAATGGAAATTTCAATGATTTGAGGGCTCATTTTAATGACTTGAGGAGTCGTCCACATGAGGGTGATTATGTTAGCGTGGAACCCCAACGTTATATCAGGTAAAATCACCATTATCTGCTAATTTCATGATTTGTTATAAATCTGGTCCCGACCCTCTAAATTGGTGGTCTTAAATATTTGAAGAGCTTTCCTACCAAAATTTCTACAAATGGAAGGATGGTGTGCATAAGACAAATGTTCATATAAGGAAATATTGAGCTCTATTTCGTGTTTTATTAATATTACTTGTTTTGTTTTCTTTTGGTCTGCTTTTGAATAATAATTCTGATTTATCTGAAGAGGCTTTTTGTGGATAGTTGCTTCTAATAAATAGTTAGCTATCAATTCAATTCTAGTCATAGACTCTTCTCGAGTAATTCTTTGAGTTTTGTTCATAGCCATATGAAATTTCTTGTGGACAGAAGTTGCTTGACCTTCAACTGAATTTTTGGATACATGCTCGGAGATATCCATAAGAAAGTGAAGTGCAAGTGACCAAACAATGATGATTATTTAGTTATAACTTTGGCTTCATATCCTAGAATGAGATAGTCTACATTAGAAATAAAAATGAGAATAATGTTCATTATGTTCTTTTAATTTTATAGTTACAACTTACAATAAGGACAACATGATACCAACAAAGCAAGAACGCTACATGAGTCATTTTTCTCTTTTTACGGTCATTCCTTTAACAAGTTGGTACTATCATGTTCCTCATATTTTCTTTCTTACTGTCTTGCTTCATATTTGTTAGGCTTTCGTCAAACCTTTCTTTCTTAGTAATCCTGTATTATCATTGTTCTTAAATGGTGTACAAATATCTCTTTAATTCAAAATTTTCTATTAAACAAATTAAACATATTTAGAGAGTCCTCATAGCTATTTTATATACTAGATTGTAGAAACGAAAAAGTGTTGAAATGGCAGCCTTATCCCACAACATGCAGCCATATATTAAGTGCCATTTCTCTCATGAATCATCAATTCTACAACTGTTTGGGGTTTTGTCTAGAATCCAAGTTTCAAATAACTTATCTAATTCCAAATCAAACTGTCTTTAAATAAAAAGTTATCATAGCCTCCTTACATCTAATTTATAAGAACTTTAACAAAACGCTATCAAGAAATTGGTTACAAGTAATAGTTGTACACGAATACTTGGTACCACTAGATAAAACTTATTAAAGACGAAGATATTTCTATTAATCAGGATAGGATGACAATGCAATATCCAAAAGGATTCTATTAATTAGGATAGGATCTCAATGTAATAAAGAAAAGGGTCAATGGAAATATTGACCATGGAAAGATTTATCTAAACTCTACTTTTTAAGAGAGTATGATCTATCCCTATAAAGTATAGACTCAAAAGACCCCTCTCTCTCTCTCTAACGTGGTGGAATAATTGGTTGATTCATATTGATTCCAAAGCCTAAAATTTATAAAGATATTGAAAATTTCGCAACTTCCAATTTTTGTGGTCCATTCTTGATGTTAGAATTTGGAAATTGTTGGTTTTCCAATAACATAACATTTTTCAACACCGGATCTATGCATAAAAGTTGTTTCAAATTTATTGTAATTTTTCATCTGTCAGTGTTTTAGGCAAAGGTGATCTCCATGAATGAAGCAATTAATTAAACTAGGTTGTCCATATGTGGAAGTTTCCTCAAACATCTTTTACTCTTTCTCCCTAACTGGAGAGTACACTTCGTCAATTTTCCCTTTCGATGTTATAGAATGCTACTTCTATTTGTTTTATATTATACGTAGCAGATACTAGCATATGCAATAGTACATGTTAAAGTTGAATAAAAGAAACTGGCCAAATCATCAAGAAAATTCAAAGAAACAGAAATTTATAAAAGGAAAAAGATTTCAAGATTTAAAATGTTTACAGAAATACATAGCAATGTATATGATTTGTGCCTAATGAGGATGCGAAAGTATAGTAGCCACCAACTCTTATAATGTAAATACATATTACAGACTGCCTAACATCCGAACTCCCGCCACGATTTGTATGCTTGTTGGAGCAGGATCGCTTCATGCTGGATCTCACGTTTAAGGTTGTGTTACGATTTTGTTTAGATAGCTAATTAGCGGGCCAACAAGAGCATGAACATGTGATATCCTTATTTGCATATGCATCAAAATTAAACTACAGCAAACTTTTTAAGCTAATTTAGAAATTTCTATATAAATGCAAAGAAATAAGTATTATAAATAAAGAACCCCTCGGGAAGCAATGAAAAATCTCATTGAATATAACTCTTATCTAAATGAACTCTTCATAGTTCTTAATTCAGCAGTTTTTGTTTATAAATTTCTATATTGGAAATTAATGTCATAAATTTTGAGAATATACTTATATTAGATGGTCATTTAAAAGTTCTACTCTTGTTAATGCTAACTAAGTTTCTCAATCTTTTTCCAAGGTTTTCAAACACCAAAATCAGTCACATGATTTTCCTGTGAGAGTTGAGCGAGAATAGGTGAAGTGTCATAAAAGTACTCCTAGTCCATAAATATAGTGTCTTAAATGTGTTTTTTTCTCTCTCTTATTGCCGTAAGTATAGTGTCGCGTGGAAACCCAGTTCGCATGTATGCGTCTACTGATATATAGAGTTACCTGTTACATAGGTAAGTACTTCTATTTTACTGGAAGTTTATAAGGTATTCAGATGTTTGTTTTTGAATGTTATCATGTCGGGAAGACACCAAATATGATGCCCCTATCGTATTTCCATGCAAAACTTGTTTAGGGCCTGAAACTCTATCCTAGACCTGCCTGCATAATGCAATGCTTTGTGTATCTGTTGGCGTATAATGAAATGTAGTGCGACATATATGGTCAATGTGACTTCTTGTGCTCCTCTCACGTGACTATTTTCATGGGTGTAAAGGACATAAGATTATGAAGCACACTGGTTTTGTGATAATATCATCATTTGCATATTCATCTAGCAGCATTAGGCTCCTTAATATGCTTTATGAGTTCTCCCTTAACATTTTTTTTGTTGATGAATATTTCTTTTTAATGCTTTAGGCACAAGCAGGTGATGTTGGAGGCATATGATCAACAATGTGATGAAGCTGCTAAGATTTTTGCCGAGTACCAAAGGCGTCTACATCAGTATGTTAACCAAGCAAGGGATATTCGAAGGTTGAGTACAGGAAGCAGTGATGCTGATGTAGTAGATGATCTCCATATTCTTGGTGAAAAAGAGGCTGTTTACTCAACAGTTAAGGGAAACAAGACATCTGATGATATTATTCTTATTGAGACCTCGACCGAAAGAAATATTCGCATGGCATGTGAAGCTCTTGCTGCACAAATGATTGAAAGAATAAGAAGTACTTTTCCCGCATATGAAGGAAATGGTATCAGCTTGAATTCTCAGTTAGAAGCAGCTAAATTAGGTATTGAGTTGGATAGTGAATTGCCAGAGGATGTTAAAGTGGTAGCAATTGATGCTCTACGAAATCCATCCCTTTTACTTCAGTCAATTTCTTTATACACTTCACGTGTTAGTTCACTTATCCACAGAGAATCTGAAAAGATTGATATCAGAGCTGATGCAGAACTTTTAAGGTATCAATTATTTTATTTTTTTCATCTTTGTAATCATGTTTTCATACTGAATTGTTACTCTCCTCTTCATCTGGTTCTAGATTTAAATCCTTCTAGCAAGTTCATTCATAGTGTCAATCTACTGACTGACCGTTATATTCATCATGCTTTAAAAAGTATCAATATTTATTGTTTAATCATATCATGCTTGCTGCAGAATCTTTCTAGAAGGTCATTTGGGCACTAATAACCTAAAAATATTGCTTATGCTTTATCTCACTTTTACACCCTATGAGGCATGAGTCGAACAAAGCTGGTCTCTATGGCATCTGTGTTACAAAAACAGTGTTACAACATCTTTAATTTTCATATCTACAACCAAGAACAGGCCCATATATTAATAGAACAATTGGGCCTTTTCCTTTGGTTTTTGTGTTGAACTTCGCAATACTTGTTTATCTTGGACAAAATAGTTGGGCTTAATGCTCTGTGAGACTGTGATATGTAGGACATTTCCCACAACAAAAAGATGTCGTAGTCTACACAGTACATCCCTGGACATAACATGGTTTATAACTTTCCACTATTCCAGTATGGAGATGCAATGCCCTGTAGCTTATTCTCGAAGCCATTGTAGTGTATGTTCAGTTATTATCGATCATCTCACTCACTTGTCTAGTTAACAGAAAATTTTACATTATTTGTTTAGATATAAGTACGAGAATGATCGAGTTGTAGATGCTGCATCTCCAGACGCGAGCTCGCCCTTACCGTATCAAGTGTATGGTAATGGGAAGGCAGGAGCAGAGCTCTCCGCAAAGGGAACTTATAATCAGCTTCTAGAAAGACAGGTAACCAATATTTTTTGCAGCCACCATTGGTTCTCTGCAATATTTTCTGCTAAGCGATCAGCTTTCTGTGATTTATGTGTCTTTATAAATCTAGATTTTGATCAGTCCAGGAAAGGTGAGAATTACTGAGTCCAGAGGAAGAGAAGAATTGTGATGATTAAGGTTAGAATATTATGAAATCCCTGCTACGAGCAGAAACAGTATTAAAGTACAAATAATTCTGGAAGCAATAGTAAATAAGCTGAACTGTGAACAGTAAGAAGTTTGGGTTTAGTAAATGATTCTTGTCACACGCTAGATGTTTGGCTCTGTTAAGACTGCTCATAAATGTCCTGTCAAATCAGTTGCTTTTGAACGACAGCTGCAGATCTCCATCATCTATACGTTTTCAGTTAATATGTATCCTATGTTTCATTTGCTTTCAGAAAGCACATGTACAACAGTTTGTGGCTACTGAAGATGCACTTAACAAAGCTGCAGAAGCTAAAAGCTTATGTAAAAAGCTTATAAAACGCTTGCATGGAAGTAGTGATGTCATTGCATCGGAGGCAATACCTGCTGGAGGCGCTTCACAGAATATGGGAACTATCAAGCAATTTGAGGTATTTTTCACAACTAGTTTAGGATTTAGCCAGCCAATCATATTTCATTTGAGCCATGCTACTGTTTGGTGATAGTACTTGTTCAATTGGTGAATCTGACTGACATTACTGGTTCTCCATGAAAATCAAACAGTTACTAACGTGATCTATATCTAATTTGTGCTATGTCATCTGTTCAAATTTCTTTTGTGTGTGCATGCAAGTGTGTTCTTTCTAATTTTTTTTTGGGTATATGATATATTCCTTCATAGATTGTCTATATGTTGTGAATGCTGGAATTATGCCTCTTAATTTGTGTTGAGTGCCATATTTCATCAAGGAATAAGTCAAATGTTGAAGTTCTCAATCTTTCATTGCGCATTAGAGCATTGCACCTGTACAGAACTTACTATTCGTTGTGCATTAAAGCCTTTATCCCAAATTCGTGCGGGTTGGCTACATGAATCCTACCCTTGCACTTAGTTTTGGTGAGGGCTATCTCTTATATTAAGTTAATTATACAGAACTTACTGTTCAGTGCGAAGCTTAATACCTTCATTTGGTTAGAGTCTGAATCCTTATAGTTTGTTTTCTCTTGCAAGAACTTTTTGAAAAATAGGAGGAGATTGAAATCTTGTGAGCTGCCATCTACTCTAGAATTGGAAGTAATATTATAACGAATTTAAGGATTTTGAATGACTATGACAACAAGTTGGAGTATTATTTTTTCAAGTTCAAATGTTGAATTTGTATAGTTTGTGTATTTGTAGTGGTAAATAGTGGAATGACCCACTTTTATGCACAGATGGGTGCACGCATGTCTTAAAAGTAGAGCACTATTTGCATGTATTGGTCTTTCCCATCCACTGTTGTAAATAGCAGCCGATAGTGGTGCTATTGCAGCCAGAATAGCGGTAGCGGAGCCTACTGCTATGATTTCACTGATTATGGCAGCAAATAGTTGGTAAAACTGCTATTTGCTCGTAATAGCGGGCAAAAACTGAAAAAGCATTGTTTAGCTCTAAATAGCACCGAAAAGTGCTTTTCCTTGGGATGATTTTTAAATGCCCTACCTATCCGGACCCAAACCCGACCCATTTTAACTTTTAACTCTAAAATCCCTTATGCTCTCTCTCTCTCTCTCTCTCTCTCTCTCTCTCTCTCTCTCTCTCACTCTCATTTTCGAACACAGCCAACAGAGAAGGGGGGAAAAACTCAGGTGCTTCCTCCATCATCTCCATCTCTCATCTTCGATTAGCCATCTCTCCTTCGCCTCCTCCACCTCCATCTTTCACCATCTCCATCAATTCCTCCTGCTCCTCTCCTCAACTCAGCCTCCTCCGCCTGCTCTCTGCGGCTCTTCCCTCGACGACGCCCAACCCTCGACGAATTCCAGCAGCCCTCGAGGCGTCCAGTCCATGAAATCCAGCAGCCTCTTCTCAGCTCCTCAACGCTGCAGCAATTATTGCATCGAACTGAATGTAATATTTCGAGCAACCCTTGTTCAAGTTTCAAGTTTGTAAATTATTATGTTTGGTGATTGATTTTAGGTTGAAATTTAAATTGTTAAAAGGTATAACTGTTTTGGGGGAATTATTTCAAATAAAACTAAATAATTGATTAATTATTGATGGTTGTTGTAATTTTTTTAAAATATTTATACATATTTAAATTGGACCGCTATTTGACTTTATTGTATTTGATGCTATAGCTCCAAATAGCCTTAATGGTGCCTCACCGCTACGCGACGCTATCCGTTATTGATAACCTTGTTCCCCTCCTCTCTGTCCCCCTTCCCCCTCCTCCCATTGTATGCATGTCCAAGTTGTATACGCTACATGACCTCAGAGCATCGAAGTTGTATACACCACATGACCTCGGTAGATAATAGTACAGTGACATGCATCAGTGCATAGATGTTTTTTGTTAATGGGGTGTGTTCATCTTTTCTTTGTTCTTTTCATGCAGCTAGACGTCTGGACAAAGGAAAGGGAAGTTGCAGGGTTGAAAGCAAGCTTGAGTACATTGACATTTGAAGTCCAACGCTTGAATAAATTGTGTGCGGAGTGGAAAGAAGCAGAAGATTCATTGAGAAAAAAATGGAAAAAGATAGAGGAGTTTGATGCTCGCAGATCAGAACTTGAATCCATTCATACTGCTCTTCTTCGGGCTAACATGGTCAGTTATGTTCTTATTCTTCATGTGGTGCTCCAGTACATTCAGAACTAGTTTTTATTGAAGGATCCTATTTGCAGTCTGTTAATTCACAACTTAAGAGAGATGTACCACTGTGCGCGTGTGTGTTGCTGAAGAAAATAAGCATAAAATAGTTACCAGGAATCTTCCACCCACTGCAAATTATGAAGTTAGGTGTATTATGGACTTTTTACCGCCAACAGAAAAGTTAATATTAACGTTCTGTGGGGTAGTCCACCAAAGGCTGGTAGTGAAGTATTTGATAAGCCTTTTTGGCTGATTGTTGGTAGGAACTCAAACTTAGATGCCACTGGCTAGGGGGAAAAAACAAGGGGAAAAAAAACAATACAAAATGAAAATGGTAATCTGAAGGAAGAGAATTTGTGGGGATTTAAGAAAAACAACATATAGAAAAATGAAGTATCATTCTTGAAGATGACGAAAATGATCCCTCTGTGGAGATAATTATGTAATGTTATGTTGGTCTGATTTGTTATTTGTGAAAGGGTGTTCATTTACATGGTTTAGGAAGTTGCCATTTGTAAGTTGTTTATGTTTATGTTTTGTATCGTTGAATCATGTAGCACCAATATGACTAATTATCTTGTTGTAAATGGACATGTTTTCTGTTATTTTCATACTTGCATATCTCATGTATAAACTTTTAGCTTTTCTTCTTGGTTATCCAGCAATCTTTGTTTCAGATTTTCCAATACTTCCCCTCTCATGCACGCCACAGATATGCTCTCAGACACATGCAGCATGCACACTCAATAATGCATGGTAAAATAAAAACTTCAACAAATTGAGGAAAGAGGTCTGTCGCGTATATTCTTTAGAACAATTCAGTAGCATATTCTTGAAGAACTTTTTGAGTCATTCCCACTTCCTTTGGACATCCTTACCACGATGTCAAGAGATAATGGAATGCCTGCAGTATCATCATTTTGGCTTTCATTCC
The DNA here is from genome assembly GCA_037177215.1 of Asparagus racemosus. NCBI lineage: Eukaryota > Viridiplantae > Streptophyta > Magnoliopsida > Asparagales > Asparagaceae > Asparagus > Asparagus racemosus. The sequence goes on along the minus strand of JBAKGM010000002.1, from coordinate 9,539,597 downwards.
CTGAAGCTTTTTAGAATTTATGTTTTCCTCTTGTTTCACGGGTTTACTGTGATTTATGTAAGTATGTACGCAACAGATTTTTGGCTAAGAATGAGGTGTACTTATTTTATGGTCCTGGTGGAAATTACTTATGGTGCTGATCATCGTTATTTGCCCATGTTATCCTGTGTTATTTAGTCATTTCATCAAGAGCACTATTTTGGCACTAAACCTGTTAGTATGGGTAATCATGTGCAGTGTTTTAATGTTTCCTTCATTATGCTGGAAGTTTAATTGCTCACTTGTTTCTATGTGCTTTAGGATGCATCAGGATACTGGGAACAGCAACCGTTAGCTGCACGGGAGTCTTCTGCAAGAACTATTGTTCCAACATGCACAACTGTGGCAGACATTTCAATGAGTTCCAAAGATCTGATAGAGAAAGAATTATCTGCCTTCTATCAAAGTCTAGATAACAGCTTGTACATGCTTCCATCAACACCACAGGTTATTAACTTGTTAAGTAGTTATCTTTAGTTTTACAAGGAATGTAGCTAGCTGCCCTTTTCATAGATGATAATCTGTCATTTACGCAAAGCTGCATATATTTTGGGGATCCTTGCTTCATATGATGACCTGATGCTGCACTTAACTGAACTCACTTCAAAGACTTCCTTAGGTTTTAGATCAACCAAATAGCCAGATGAGTTCATCTCATTTCTTACCACATAATCTTAGTTAGTTATGCTATGTGATGGAAATCATCCTAGAAGTATTTTTCTTCATTATACAACTTTTGCACTACATTGTTCTGATAAATTCACATGTAAAATGATAAATTCTTGACTTTAATTATTTTGTCTGTGCAGGCTCTTATAGAGTCTATGGGTGCAAATGGTGCAACTGGAGCTGAAGCTCTGGCAACTGTAGAGAAGAATGCTACTTTGCTGACTGCAAGAGCTGGTGCAAGGGATCCATCTGCAGTTCCATCTATTTGTCGTATTTCTGCTGCTCTTCAAAATCCTGCTGGTAGCCTCTCGTATGCAGCTTAAGAATCCTCCTGCTCAATGTTAATGGACATATCCTCAATGCTTATTTTTTTCAAAACTGCACCTCTCTTGTCGGTCGTCTTAATCATTTAACTATAAGTTGAAATTGGAAGCTTATTTTTTTCAAACTACTCTCTTGTCATTATGTCACCTAATGTAGTAATCCCTTGCTAAGACTAGTCATCATCATCTTCAGTTAAACAGTTTTTCCTCAAAATTACTTTTCTTGGATATGACGCACAACTCCATGCAGATTCATTACGGGATTTGACCAAATCTACGCCCTATTGTTAACCTGCATCAATTCCATATGTTTTGTTTAAAATTCTTGGTCAAATTGTAGTATGAACAGGGGAAATCCTTTCTGTAACCTAGAGAGCTAGGTGACGAGAAGGTAAACTTAAATTTATTTGTCATGAATTTGAGTATAAGCTACTGAGGAGCAAGCTTCATTCACCTGGTCTAGTAAAGACTTCGGAGGTAAGATAATAACGTTTCTTATAGGGGACCATGTTTCATCTCTGATGCAATTCCTCTGCACTGCGTCCTTTCAAATGAGTTTATGAATATCCCATGGCGTGGATATTATTTTCAACTCATGTCGCAGCGTAAGTATTACTTGTAGAAACCAATAAATATATTTTATTTTTCTTTTTTCGCTCTCGATAATCATCCATCTGGTCTATAGACCCCCAAATTCTATAGTTGCTAAAAAGCTCGATATTGTTTGGTAGGTATGCCAATTAGGTCCTTCTAGTTGACTTCAGCTCCTGATCCGTCCCATAGATGTTCATGCTCTTTATGCTTCTCTAGCAGTTGTTTCAGTTATCAACTGTCACATCACGCTTCTTCCCAAAGGTTGTATTTTACCATCTTTTTCTCTTTTCAATGTTCACCTCCCTTCACCGTCTCTCTAAGCTTCTTCTACCAGCATCTCCAGGAACCAATCAATTTGAAGGATTTATCTGACAATCTGAAGAACCACGTCGAAACTCTAATACTTCAAGAAACCAGATAAGCAAAAACACAATTTATCAACCTTCAAAACCCAAAGATAATATCATTGATATGGTAATGTAACTAGAAAACAGGGAGATTTTCCAGATGGAGGTCTTGACACTAACAAGAAAATAATCTTGACATTAACAAGAAAATAAGCTTGAATGCTAACAAGAAAGCGGAAACACCATTTTTTAACCTTTAAACATGGTTACTTAGTACGTGGTACGTAGCGGGTAGTGGTATGAATGGGGGGACGTAATTCGCCACTTAGAAATTTTAGATTAGACTGGGGGTAGTTTGCTATAGTAAGCAACTTCGGTCAGTGTGGACATTGTAAATTTTTTTTGGATGCGCTTACCATCTTCCAAAAGTGTATAGTAGAAAACTAGAAATTACAAAACTAATTATGCATTTGAATATTTTTTCATCCAAAATACTTTTATACTTAAATGCTTCTTTTTTTTGGGGTTTGTTTTTTTGTTCTGTTTTTCTTTTTACACAGTTCATGTTGGGAAAGGTCTCATTTCATGTTTTATTAACATAGGTATTTAGTTACAGTAAAGTCATTGACTCATTTACTCGATTGTGCATCTTCCTTTACTCGATTGTGCATATTGCATTGCGTCTTGCACATGTACACTTAGAGGAACTTTGCACTCCGCATACTTATAAGCATTATAAGCAGTGCGCCAATTTTGGGGAACCAATTCGTGTATTAGAGGGAATTGGTTCGCAAATGTACCGGGAATCTGTTCGTATGAACGACTGTTGGGAGGGGGTGTCCAAGGAATCGTGCAACTATACCTTCAAAACACGAAGATAATGTTGTTGATATGGTAATGTAGCTAGAAAACAGGGAGATTTTCCAGATGAAGGTCTTGTCACTAACAAGAAAATACAGCTTGAACACTCAAGAGAGAGACCCTCGTGTAGCATAATACTTAACAGGTCATTTAAAACAGATTCTCATCATTCTTGTCCTTTATCGGCAATGTAAAGAATGCCCCGCTCAGGTCTTCGATAGCCCGAGCATGCTGTAATCTTTGGGTAGGAGTTTTGAGTTGAAGAAGCATGCTTCTCTGACTGCAGCATTTGCATGTGCATGTGGGTGCGTGTGTGCACTTGTGGGCAAGAATAGTTGATTTTTCACCATTATCTCTGGAAAGAAAATTTCTGTTTGCAGCTCTATTTTAGCTTTGTTTTCCTCTAGATTTAGTATTCTCTAACTTTTTCCAGGACTGCAGCTAGGGGTTAAGTAGAAAAGTAGGAAGAAGGTTTTGAATTGTTTAATATTAGGGCCTAAATCAACAGGGTATTTTTGAAAAAGACAAGCTGATTTAGGTTTAGCCTAAGTGTAGTTAACTGGCTATCATGTCCTTATTGGAGCGGCTTACGTGAATTGAGGGGGAATTTAGAAAATAATTTGAGGAGTCATCAATCAAGAAAGGTTTATTGAATTATTAATGAAGAAACTCTGATTTTTTTTGGGTTCCATGTGCTCTCTATCTTTTATGATTGCATAGTTTGGTTGATTTCTTAGCTGCTTGTTCCTGAACTAAATGATGATTTCTGTACATTCATAAATCTCATGTATTATTTTCATTCTGCTGCATAGTCAACAAATTTGTCTTCTGTCACCTTGAAACATTAACGTGAGCACAGTAGCAGCTTAACTCTGGTAACAAAAAACATTCATTTTCAGCAAAAATTACGGACATGACTGTGCTTTCAAAGTTATGAGGGATCTGTTGTCTGTCACCTTTTTCCATGCAAGTTTGTTTTCCTGATAAAAACTGTAGTTAGTCTATTTAATTCTTATTCATATAGTCTGAGTTTGCATGTTTGAAATAGATTTGGATTTAACTTCTATACAGGTACTGAAGGTTCAGATTCTGCCCTACTATCAGTTTTAGGTTCATTGGAGTTTTGTTTAAAGCCCCGGGGTTCCGAGGCCAGTGTATTGGAAGACTTATCTAAAGCAATTAATCTAGTTCATACACGGCGGAACCTTGTCGACAATTATCGTGTTTTGCTCAACCATGCTCATCGTGTGCAGCAAGATTATGAGAGGTAAAAGATTTCTGACTTATGAGATCAGTACTTTGAGCACAACTTTTGGTGTTTAGATTATGCATGCTAGAGCTTTTATTACCATGAGTGTACCTAATAAGTGAATATGTATTTTCATCTGTCAACCACTTTGATAGTTACAGTACATTGACAATTAAGATCAAGGGTACAACTTACTAGTTAAGTATCCATGTTGGAGCTTATGTCAATCACGACTGATGATTTTGTTCTATCATGATAAGGAAGCAACCAAAATCTAATGGGGTTTCACATTGCACCCAAATCCTTATGTCTTAAACTGGTATCCGAACCATTCATATTATAGAGTTGAGAAAACGAGAGGACTTATCCTTTCGTGTCTGAAGTGTATCTTAAATCAATATAGTGGGAACTATGTAGATGATTTGGTTTTAGATTGTGACTAAAAATTTTAGCGCATAGAAATAGAATGGAACCTCAGGATTCTTGTTAGGTTTGTAAGACTATGTATTTTCTCAAGGGACCTAGATGTAGACTTCTAGATTCTATAATCTTCCGTTACTTATTTTTATATCATGCTTCTCATTATCTGCTGGAATGAATAATAAAGAATTTATTTATTTTTTCCAGCAAGCTAATGATTAAGGCAGTTTCCTTTTCTTTTGGAGTCACCCAGTGTATTAATGTTCTGAGTTCAGCCTAAAATATGGACATGAAATAAACAATTCAAGTTGACAATGAAACTTGAGGTAATAACTTATATATGAAAGTAAACCTTTGATAGATTCGAACGAACATTAAGCTTTAATACATTTTCAGGATGAAGATGATAAGCAGTTTCTTGTACCAAAACAGAATATTCATGTACCTGTACAACCATGAATATTACTGTTACCACTAAAAGAGGACAAGGGCTTTGCTCTCTGAAATCATTCTCTTTATGCACTGAAAATGCTTTTAGTTTTCTCCGTGCAAGCATGGGTCTTCATGTTTTATGGAGAAATAAAGTTTATGAAGACTTAATAGTTACTTTAACGTCTGCAGGATGGCCAACTATTGTTTGAAGGTAGCTGCTGAACAGGATAAAGTTGTTACAGAAAGATGGTTGCCAGAACTTAGGGGAGCAGTTGTTGATGCCCAGGAATGTCTGGAGGATTGCCAGCGTGTTCGTGGTTTGGTAAGCAGGCTCTTCTATTTACTTTTCAGTAGATCTCCCTTAAATTTTAGAAGACAGGCATATATGTTCTCTCTTTTAGTGTATTAATATTTTTCTTACATAATGAGATGATTCAAGGTAACATTTCACGAAGCATCATGGAATTAGCGGAAAAGTATATTCTTAATCTCAAATCTTGTTGCAAGCTTTAGATCTCAAGAACAGGTGGCATATGCCTATCGACAACAAGAAAGCCTTTACCCAAAACTTATGGTGTTGGCCATGTGAATCTTATTCTTCCATTCAGTTCTACTATATGAAAATATAGTTTTGTTAATTGTGAGGTTCGATGTTTTCAATAGACTAAAGAATCTATAGTTAATTGCTCTTTTAGGATTAACCCTTTGAACCTTTGATTTACGAGGGTACAAGTTTAACATACTAACTCAATTTAGTGATAATAATAACAAAAGAAAAGATATTAAGGACTTTTTAATGTGGAGAAGACTGTCACATCAAAAAGCAAATTTTATCCATTTTCTGATAGAGAAGACTTTTCTATCACAAATTAAGTTTGAGCTTAATTTTTTAGTTTAAAGACATTTCAATCTTATACATTTGGTTTTTATTTTAATTTAGAGACATTACAACCTATTTGAATTGGTTTTAAGTTTGGGAACATTACAGTTCATAGATTTTATTTTAGTTTAGGGACATTTCAGCCTTGAAAGTTGGACTTTGCTTTAGAGACATTATGATTCTTAAGATTTGATTTTTAGTTTAGAGACATTACGGTCCATAATTTGATTTTAGTTCAGGGACATTACGATTAGTTAAGTTTGACTTTAGTTTAGAGACATTTTGTTCCATTTTATTTTATTTTATTTTAGGAACATTTCAGTCCATTTGATTTGACTTTAGTTTAAGGATATTGTGATTCATATTTGTTTAATATAGTTTATGAACAATTTGGCCTGTATATTTGATTTTAGTTTTGGGACATTATGGTACATAATTAAATTTTTGTAGTTGATTTAGTTTGATAATTTAGTACTTATCACTAAGATTTTGGGTGCCTTTTGCAAATTTTCATTTTTATGAGGTTCATTTTGAACTTTCTAGATTTTTCTGCAAATTTAGGTGTTAAATTCAAAGTTATGAAGTTTCAGACTTTTATCTACAATTTTTGCAAATTACAAAGTTCATTTTGAAAATATAAGAAATTTCAGGATTCTCTTGGAAAATTTTAAAATTTATGGGGATCTGCAATTTCTGGAACCTTATGGGGTGTTTGTGCAAATTTTGTTAGTATTTTTAGACTTTTCTACAAATCTTTAATTTTTAAGTCCTTTTGTGTATTTCTGCGAAATTTACAAGTTTATGGACTTTTCTACAAAATTTGCAATTAGTGGAAGCACTTTTGGGTGTTTAGGAGTTATTTGGATTTTTCTGCAAATTCGCTTATTAAAATATTATAAATTTCTTGCAAATAATATACATTCGTGGCAAGAAATTTATAATATTCAAATCTGCGAATTTGCCAAAAAAAAATCTTGTAAATACCTGAAAGTGCTTCTAGTAATTGCAGATTTTGAAGAAAAGTCCATGGAGCTTGTAAAAGTTACCAAATTACCAAAAACGACTTGAATAAATTGCACAGTTGCAGAAAAGTCATAGAACTTGCAAAATTTGCATAAACACCTGAAGAGACTTCCTGGAATTGCAGATTCTCAGATACAATCCTCAAAACTTTTAAAATTTGTCGAAGAACCTTGAAATTTCATATATTTATAGAATAAACTTCAAAATTTGCAGATACAGCGTTGAGACTTCATAATTTTGCAGTGAACACCGTGAAATGTGTAGAAACAACCCTGAAACTTAAAAAAGAATATCATAAAATGAAACTTTGCAGAAAGCACTCAAAATCTTTAGAACTTACAAATAATTCATAGATTATCAAACCAAATCAGTTACATAAATCAAGTTACGAACGTAATGTCACTAACTAAAATCAAATATATAGATCGGAATGACCCAAAACTAAAGTTAAAAAAACATGAACCGTTATGCCCCTAACTACAATGAAACGGACCACAATCTCTCTAACTAAAGTGCAAAAAATATAGATCGAAATATCTGTAAGTGTAAGGTTCCTAAAATAAAATCAAAATATAGACCATGATGTCCCTAAACTGAATCAAATCTTAAGGACAAACTTTAAAGACCAAAATGTACCTAAACTAAAATCAAATATATGGAACGTAATGTTCCTAAACTAAGACAAATCAAATACATTGTAATGTTTTCTAACTAAAATAAAAGAACAAATTTATACAACTAATGTCAAACTTAACAATTAACTCCGACTTTCTTTCTGATTAAAAAGTCTTCTCTCTATCAAAAGAATCTATAAAATTTATTTTGATGTGAAAGTCCTCTCCATTTCAAAAAGTCTATGATGTCTTTTTTTAGTTATTATTATCACTAAATTTGAGTTCATATATAAAACTTATAAGCCGCTAATTGAAGGTTTCTATGGTTCACCCGTAAAGGATGATTAACAATAGATCCTTGAGTGTGTTGGAGATATCTATTAGGGGCCGAAACTTGACCATGTCCTCTTCCGCGTCCAGCCATGGTTGGTACACAACAATTGAAGATTAGTGGGCAACTGATGCGTAAATGAAGTGAAAAAAGATAGATGAGGAATAGAAGATACTAGAGGGAGCACAATTGGGAGAAAAAGAACATAGAGGAAAGAGATAGACCAGAGAAGGAGGAACCTAGGTTCGATTAGAAAAAGAAACATATTCATACATAGTTTTGTCATAATATACACACATATGCATTGCATACTAATCCTAACCACCCACGACTCACTAATTCCTCTCATAATTAATAATTTCCCAGTACATTGTCCATTTACCCCATTATACTTCACATGTTCCTGACAAGTCTCGCTCCTTTATGTGAGCTCGTCCTTGAGCTCAATATTATTGAAACCCAGTCTTTTCTTCAATTGGAATTCTTTCAATCAAGAATAACTTTTTCCTCATCGCCATGATAACACAATCCTGTCTCTTCTCTCCTCAAGTTCTTGAGGTGTTATCCTTTTGATTTGTGCAGATGGAGTTAGAGCAATGTTTAAAAATGCGATTTTATTATGCACGCGGTACGAGGGCACTTAACGATAGTTCAGATTAAGCTTTGATGAATCAGATTATGTGGAATAATGCGTTTTTGAATTTTTTAATATATATTTATTACTTATCATACGTTAAAATATATAAAATTCATGAACACAGAAAATATACTAAGAAAACCACCAACAAACATGCAATTTAACAATCAATAACTGGTTAACTTCTTATAAGTCCAATCGATACATCAAAATTAACTAGATTAGATAATAACTAATTAACTACTTAAAAATTCAATCCATACATCAAAAGTGACTAGATAATCAAATAAAAGTCATTAAATTAAGAATAATTCTTTTTGGACCTAAAAATGGGACCATTCTAAGGGACAAGTGATTTGGAAATTAATTAATACTAATTTGATTTATGCACTGAAAAGTTTAACTGTGAGATTTAAGGGTAATTATGGAATGAATAAAAAGGAGAGGAATTTAACTCAACCACCCAAGTTTGTGTACACTTAATTTCCCCTCGATCTCTCTCCACTCCCCCCTCTTCCATCACCACCGCTGCCATAAGAAGCGTAACCACTAAATATTAGTAATCTTTTTGGGTGAAGGTAGATCCTTTGCCCTTTACTGCTATAGAGAGCCTGAAATCTAAGCGTACTGCAAGATCTTGGACTAATTGCCTCTATCTTACCTCACCATTAGATAGGGTAGTTAGGGGAATGCTCTTTCATACACTGCCATCAGTAGGCAATCCTTCATATTTGATCCCTAGATCAACAACGCCCTACAACTTGATGTGATTACAAGTATAAGTTTCTCAAAACCCAAGAACTTCTAATAAAAGAACAATATTTGCCTTCCTCCTTGTACTAATAGCTAATGGCAAGCTTGTGATGTGCTCGCGCATCAACAACTCAGATCAATTTCATAGCAGATTGAAGTAATGGGCTAATTTAGTTCATAATAAGAGCAAAGTTTTTACTCCAGAAGCTCAACAAAATGTGATCTTTTTTTAGTTTAAAGGAGGAGAAGTGGTTCTATAGTTAAAGGGAGAAGGAAACGACCATATGATTGTAGATTCCGGGCCCTGATGGCATTGTCAGTGATGACATTGGATTTGAGGGCAAATAGCTTCAGGCTTGCTGCGATTATTAGTTAGAAAAGATGATAGCATGATAATTCATAAAACTATTTTTGATTGATTATTAATGTTTACTGCTCATTGATGATTCATTAAAAAACTCTCTGTCACGTCACTTGTCCCCTGAATCTGTCCCATTTTTGGGTCTTCCTAGCACTATTCTTAAATTAAACACTTAAACTAAAATAACTCATTGATGAATTCATTAAACAACTATCTCTATCACGTCACATGCCCCATGAATCTGTCCCATTTTGTGGTCCTCCTGACACTACTCTTAACTTAAACACTTAAACTAAAACTGAATGTTCATAAATAAAATAAAATAAAATAAAGCATCATTTCGTCTTCCTCATCATCCTCATAACAAATGAGAAGCTTCGTCTAAGATAGAAGCATTGCTGATTCGTCGAAGATAGAAGCTTTGTCTAGCTAAGGAAAGACGAAGGTTGAAGTCTTATCGCAGCCGATGGGTTTGCCCGAGTGCGCGTGCACGCGCACACCCACACAGAGTCGCGTTATTTGAAAAAAGATGAGGGCTAGGATTTTTTACTTCAGTTAGTTGGATGGGGTTTTGGGGTAAGGTTTAACCCGCAACCAAATTAGATAAAAAGAGCCGCATAAACAAATTATGCGTGTGCTTACTTAAAAAGTGCCGATTAAGAGGGTGTCTGCATGATAGAGCGCATTAGCTCAAATCCTACGCTTTTTTATCCCGCTTTTGCCTAAGCAGACAATTAAATGGGTGCTTAAACCTTTTTTAGAACACCGAAGCAGAGTATTCGAAGCAATATGCATTGGCTTGTCAGGCTACAGCTTATGTGTGACATCTAGCTGGTTCTCATGAATACGCACTGCTCCTATTCGCCGCCTCTTGTGTAGCAAGTTCCTTCAACATCACATTGTTCTCATTTCTTTTCGCAATCTACTAACAAAACAACTACCAAGAATTATTCGGAAAATCCGTCAATAAGTTTAACAACTTCTCAAATTGAGCCTGATATTCCTCTTAACGACCATGTTTTCTGCAACTTTGATAGAGCCCTCTTGTAATTAAGGACTTCGGAGGGCCCAAACCTAGCTAACAATGCCTTCTCATACCCCTCCCAAATAAATAGTCGTTCCTTACCTTTCTCCAGCGAACATAACCATTGCAACGGTGTGACATCGAGGGACAACGCCACATGTTTAACATGCTACTCTTTAGGTATGGAGTAGAAATCAAGCAACTGCCTTACCCGATAAATCCAGTCATGCACATTCTCACCAGTGAAGATAGGAAACTTGGGTCTATATTTTAGGGGTGGCCCAACCGAAGTTGCTGAAGCACTGATTTGTGCAAACAACTTGTTGAACCCAAAAGTAGGTCGGGATGGGTGGGGATGTCACAGCTAGTTTGATGGGTGGGAGTGTGAGTCCATGTACGCTACAGCAAATGAGGACGGAGAGCCAAGGGTTGACTCTGGAGTCGATTCCCTCCATTTAGAGTGTTGTTTTCCCCCACTTGCTCCACTAAGCTACTGATTTGAGATGAGATACCCAGCATTAGTTGTGATAAGCTCTCAACCCGATTGCCTAAAACCCTCAAGGTGGCTCCTCGCGGATCAACCGTAGCTTTGAGCCTCTCCATCTTGCCATTGCTTGATTCGCACCTATGCTTCGTTTTTGACAGCCTGCTATGATATGAATTTGTCAGGGGCCGCCGAAACTTGACCACATCTTCTTCCACGTCTACCCACGGTTAGTGCACAAGAATTGAGGAACGTAAGATAATAGAGGGAGCAGAATTGGGAGAATTAGAAAAGAGGAGGGAGGTAGATCAAAGGAGGGGGAAGTTAGATTAGATTAGAAACAGTAACACATTCGTACATAGTTCTATCATAATACACACACACGTATACATTGCATACTTCCTAACTACCCAGTACTTCCTAATTCCGCTCATAACTAACAACTTCCCACTACATTATTCATTTACCCAACTATACTTCCCAAGTTCCTGACAATGTCGAACCCCACAGTTCATAAACTTGTATTTTTATACAGAACTTTTAGGGTACATACCCCAAATTATCATTTGTAATTCTATACATTCTTTATGGACAATTTCTTTAGAGTGAGATTTGCATAGCTAGAGTCTCAAAATATTCATCAAGATAATAGGCCGAATATAAGCGTTTTTGTGCTTTCTGAAGGGTCCTGTGTCACTGAGGATAAATCCCATTCTCCCCACAAGTTTTCATGAACAGTCTCAATCAACAGTTGGAATGACAAGGTCAAACTTTTATGTGTGTAGGCAGGGTGTTTGTGAGGGTTGGGATCAGACTTCTGCATTTTTTTTCCTTCGAATTTTAACAGGAATAAGTATGGTTTGTTCCCTCCATTTATCTGTATTGTGATTGCATACGCTCACAAGTAGGATAAGCCATTGGTTCAATCTATCTACTCTTCGATTCAAGACCTTTCCTTATTCAAAAGCATTCCAATTTTCTCAAAGACCTTTCCTTATTCAAAAGCATTCCAATTTTCTCAAAGAACTTACATGGCCATTGTAAAACAGTTTGCATCCAGTAGGACCTTGGATGGCTCGTAATTCTTTCCGGATATCGCCAAACGATTTTCGCATGCAATCAACATTGATAAAAGTGGATGTGTTAATCATATTTGTCAGATAATATTTTGTTTGCTTTGCTGAAGAGTTATATTTTCGCAGATTTTACACAGTACCGTAGCAAATGAGGTAATTTTTCACACCAATGCAACATGGAGATATTGCTGATATCAAAGACATTGTTTAAAATATCGTTTAAAATATCGCCCGGCATGTCCTACCATGTCAAGCCAAAGTGTCATCTTGTAGGCCTTGCCACAAAAAGCAAGGTTACATGACATTTATTGTTTCTGGAAAATTATCCCTGACATATTGGGTGAAATATGGGATTTTTCGGATATTTTAGGCAACATTTTGATGCTGAAGTATTGCCCTAGATGGTGCTATGTCGGATTTTGTGTTAAAACTTGCATGGGATTTTTCGGATATTTTGGGCAACATTTTGCCGAAGTATTGCCCTAGGTGGTGCTATGTTGGATTTTGTGTTAAAATTTGCTTTAATGGTCAAGTTGAGCCCTAAATCACCCAAACATGACCACACTTAATATACATATCAAAATTGGAGAATTAGAACTCAATTGAGCCCCAATTTTTGCCTCAACAGTCCAGAGTCTCTTCATTGTCGACTTTGTGGCCCGTAGATGAACCCCTTGCCTTTCTTGACCTCTCTCCTTTCTCTCGGCTCCTGTTAGCTATATAATCTCATTCAGTCTCCTAAACTTACATTATTTAGCATGATTTGATATTGTTTTATGTTTAGATCTCATTTTGGACATCCATGTTATGTATATGGACTATTAAGGCACTTCAGTAATTACTAAATATGTCTAATATCTGCCATCTGATATTGCATTTTTCCATCTAGCGTGACCCTGATATGTGACACCACTTGTCAAAATCCTCTCTAGATTCATATCATGTGTGTTCAAGATACTTTTGTGCTTTTTTTTTTATCGAGAATGTTCATTGCCAATTTGGCTTATACAGGTTGATGAATGGTGGGAGCAACCTGCGGCAACGGCTGTAGATTGGGTCACTGTTGATGGTCAAAACGTTGGTGCATGGCTCAATCATGTGAAGCAACTTCAGATGGCATTTTATGATCAGCAGCTCTTATAAGCTACCCTGCACCATGCCATTTTCATGAAGTCAGCTACAGTGATGTGCTGTCGTAATATGCACTTGCCATCATGATTGTTATTGTTTTCTGCATTGACATGTATTATGATCTCGGATCTCATCCGGTCTCAGTTTCAGTGCCTTCATTTGAGAAGGCATCCTTTGAAGGGATAAGTCCCTTTGTCTCGGCGTCACGCTGGATTGGTTACATGATGTATAGTCATATTGAGTGTGGAAAGCTGTGTCGATTTTATTTCTTGTGAGTGTTGTGCCTTTCTTCCAGTGAAATGTTCTGTACATTAATAATTTCTTGGCTTGGAGATGATGTGTGTTCATACCGAACTTCAGTCCATCTCCCTGTTGATTTTGTTGTACGTTTACTGTGTTTGACATTGTTGTTTCCAGGTACACAGCTTGCTCTCTTATTAAAGTATTGAAGTTATTTGTGAGAATCATTGCAGTAAAAACAGCAAAAAAAATTTGAGATGAAGTTCATATCGTCCCTTGGAGCTTGTAGTTCTCTCCTCTGAATTGAGATGCCTTTTTATTCAGTGTATTTGATGAATCAGCATTCTTTCCATTTCTTCCTATATTTACAGGATAACTACTTGATACGTGAAGGTAGAGAATCAGAGCTATAGGGATTCTATAGAATTTGCTTTCTTATATGGGCCTCTTTAATTTCCTTTCTAAGCAGCTAGGGCTAATCATATCTCAGTTCCGTTGCATTCTTCCATCCTTCATAGTCGTGTCAAGCTAAGCTGTGCAAAGATTGAAACAAGTCGAGTTCAAGCTGTGCACGTCATAGGCTTTCAAAGTTGCAGAAGTATACAGCATGAAGTTTGTACGGTAGGCAGCTCACTAGAGCATAGTAGAATGTCATTTCAGGTTTCAGTTGCTAGGAGAATTTGTATTCAGATCCTCATACCTCGATTAATGGCATACTTCCTCCAAATACAGGCTCTATGAACGCCTTGATATATCTGCCTAGAATGCCCAAGATAAACCTGCTCAATTACAACTGCTCTGTGCATACAACTCATAGACCCGTTGTAACCCTGGCAGCAGAAGTAAGAAAAGGCACACGCAACGAGACAAGCACCATGGATGCCCAGCTCAATGGTAAATGATGCAGTTGGGGCGTTACAAGCCCCAGGATTATCACATTTTTTATTACATAGAAGCAACACGAAAAAGGAAAAGAAATATATTAAGAAATGAAGTCAGGAGAGGCAACAGCTCTGATTATTTAACCTTTCCACTTTTCAATCATTCGAACAAATTTTCAGCTGGTGTTCAACACAAACAAACCGGGGCAAATTCATCACATCATTAATTACATTACACAATGATACGAAGTTCTTCCCCAAAACTGGAGCAGACAGAGCTACGAAGCAAATACTGATTTAAAACAATGCACACTATTGAGGCCTGTAATAGCCTTGGGGAGGATATGGCGACGGTACATTATATGGCGGTGGAGGATGTGAACCCGGCTGCTGCATCTGCTGCGGATTATAATACGGTCCTCGCCATCCAGGATAAGCTGGTTGCCCATACTCATGTCCATGAGCTTGCTGAGGATGTTGTTGATATGGATTATTTGCTGCTTGGTAAGGGGGTTGTTGTCCATAAGGAGGGGGATTATATGGCCTCAAATGCTCAGGTGGGTGACTATATGGAGGCTGAGAATATGCAGGCCTTGGATGATCTACAGGAGAGTGATTATATGGTGGCTGAGGTTGTGAAGGGGGCTGAGTAGTATTTTGTAGACTAGAAGTTTGCGGAGATGGAGAATTTCGAGGTTGTTGGTTGGATTGCCCAGGAGTAGGATAGTTGTAACCTGTCTTAACATTGGATGAAAAGTTGAGGCCAGCCATTTGCCTTTGCACATCCTCAATCATTTCTCGGCATTGAATGTTCCTGGTCATCACAAAATCACTGCACTGCTGCTTTACATTTGTTATTGCATCCTGTTCAGAGGGGGGAAAAGTTTAGATAATGCAATATCGGTATAATAATATGCATTTTTTTAACAAACGGATCCTCCCATAGGGGCGGGGGCCTTAACAAGGCATCAGATAATAACAATGACAATAATAATAATAATAATAATAATAATAATAATAATAATAATAATATGCGGTACATGATAATATGTATGTATCTCAAATATGAACTTCATGAGAAATAAGCAGCAGCTTCAGGATATTGAGGTTAAGGTGCCAGGCGAAACTTGCCTGAAGAGTGACATAGAACTTCAATCCTTCATTGATATTTTCTTTGATCTCCCGATATTTTGCTATAGCAGCAGCAATCTGTTTGTAACATTTTTCTCTAGAAACTGAAAAAGAATATTCTAAAATCAATGTAAAATGTCCATGATAGTAAAAACCAGATCACAACTTAAAATTATTAAAGAGAATAAACAATTTGTGATTGAGAGCTAGTAAAAATAAGTGTTGATGATAATACAAGCAAATATAGCTTTGCCACTGGTACTAGAAAGGTTAAAAGCAAGGTGAAGATCACCAACTATAATGTATAAAATCTAATTGGGAAGAAAGATTGAAAGATTGAGCACTTAATTTATGAATGAATAGGATAACGGAAGATGACGCGAGGTTAGCATTTCTACAAACTGATACTTGGAAACTATGGAAAAGAATGTAGCCAAACAAAGCTTAAACGAGTGAATTCTAGATGTTCACAAAGTTCTTGGAAGTGCTAATCTAAATATCTGATCAACCATACATTTTTCAAGGTTAACAGCATGTTTGGCAAATGGTCAAAGTGGCTTATAAGACACTTTTGTGGTTTACAAGCCACCTTGAGATGTTGGCAAGTGACTTATTTTGGCTTATAATCTACCAAAAAATAAGCTAGGGTACCCTACCTTAATTTTTGGTGGATTATAATTCATGAGGTTTGGCCAAAGACGATTATACCCCTCATGATTTCACAAAATACAAGGCATCATTTAATAACTAACCACCAACTCGTGTCCTTTTTTGGTTACTTCGAAAACTTTGATGGATTACAATCCACTCATTTGCCAAACATTCTACTATTGAAAATGGATTATAATTCACTTAATTTACCAAACACTCTAGATTATAATCCACTTGGATTATAATCAATTTGTGCATTATAATTGAAGTGGATTACAATCCAAAGTTCCCAAACATGCTATTCAACAGAAGGCTGCAAGAAATAACTGAGCTCTCTTGCTCAATTCTCTTCCTATGATACACAACCTGTTAATCTAACAGTTGCTTGCTATCGAGATGCTTAATGCCCCAGATGTGGTCTTGCTGCATTGATGTGAAGGCAGAAATACAAATATATTATGTAGATATTCTCTCTTCATTATACTGAAAAAATATAGAATAATAAGACCATCAAGTCTGTAATTGACAGTTATGTACTACCAAGGTCAAAGCAAATCAACTGGCTTGCAGAACTTTTTCAAAACTGTTGAAACTATGAACTATATCATGATTATTCTATCCATGATGTTATCGTGATATTATTGCCAATGAGATGTCAATTGAAGCTCATTCACTATGCTTTTCTCTCACAAAACAAATTTTAATCATTCGTCGTACGAAACTTTCTTTAGGCTTCAAATCTGGAAAGCATTTTCATCCTCCTGGCATTCAGTAAACATACACCATAGATGTAAACAATAAATATGCAGGTCCTTTTGAATACCAGACTGAGTACGTCCATGACAAGAATAAAATATATTTAGTTTCAGCACATAGTATTGTCTCCAGCACATTTCAAAATGACCGCTGATTCATAATTTTCACGACACAATGACAAGATAAAAAAATGCAAGCAATAAGAGGATGTTTGGATCACATAAATTGCAACTGCAATTGTAATTTGCAAACAGACAGTTGCATATTAAGTTCCAGCTATTTGTTTCATCGCAATTGCAGTTTTTTCACAATTGCAATTTCAATTTGTGTAAAATTTTCAGGTAATTTGGTCTGAAGTTATACTTTGCAAGAAGAGCCCCGGCCTGCTGCACTTGCAGCAAAAGAAAAGTTTGTAACTGTAGTCGTCCTGTCCTGTTGTAAATTGGAACGACAACTGCAATTGTGATTTTGCATACTAAACAGCCCTAAAAATACGACAAACGAAAGAAGAGTCTTCACTCCTCTTGCCTGACATGTGACTAAGTTAGAAGTTAGAACCTAGGAGCAAAACCTCAGCTGCAAAGGAAACTGGAAGGAGGATCACTACTGCAACAGCATAGAACGTTCCTAGTTAAGCATGCAAGAACAATGATACACGATGTATAAGTGAAAAGGGGTGTGGTGGGGGGGGGGGGGGGGGGGGGGGGGGGGGGGGGGGGGGGGGGGGGGGGGGGGGGGG
>JBAKGM010000002.1:9506094-9521941 GCA_037177215.1 Asparagus racemosus | reverse complement strand
GGAAACCCCCCTCCCCCCCCCCCCCCCCCCCAAAAAAAAAAAAAAAAAACAAAACAAAACAAAACCAAACAAAAAAAGAGAGAAGAAAAGAAGAAGATAGGACTTTAGACTAATAAGCCATTTAGAACTTTGAATTAATATGTTTAGATATATTGTTTAATTGTTGCATTGTTAACGGTTTATGTGCAGAATGTGACAGAATGTGATTGCATTTGATATTGATTGAACAGGTGTATTCAGTGAATGAGGAATAAGCTGCAAATGATGGTTTTGTTGCCTGTCTCTTCTAAAATAAAATGAATAAAAAAACAACTGGAAGAGGAAGACAAATGAAGATGAAAGGGAGAGTATAGGAAATGAATAAGAACAGAATGAGGACGGGAAACACTTATTAAGTGCTTGGATATGGGGGGAAGTGCAAAGGCTTGTTGTTTGTGATCTAAGGCAAGAGGTAATTGCTGGAACGGTAAAATTCCACATAGCTTTAGTTTTAAAGTATATAGTTTGGAGATTTCAATCGAATAAGTCAGAGTCAAATCTTGAATTCTTAGAGTAAAATTTTGACTACGGATAATTTCACTTTAAGTCCGAGTAATCGAAGGGGCCTATGTCCACAAATGAAAGATCTAAAATATCAATAAATATGGGTTTGATATATATAAATTGTGTTAATAACAACCTGTCTCTCCTCATTTAAGTAACAAATAGAGAATTAAAAAAGATAATGCATTTCTAACGCTAGTCAGGTGTTCTAAACCATGTAAATATACATCAAGTATTGTCCATTTCATTTAATTCTTATTGCTAGTAAAAGGAATAATCAAAACGATACTGTCATTGGAAAATAAGCAAAAACGGTAGCACATAAACAAAGTCGTTATCCATGGACAATAGGTGCCATTATCTGATACCTATGTTTAGATTTGCTTGATATAGAAGTTACAGTTTTGAAACCTAAGCCAGTTTTTCCCTAAAATCTAAAAAAAAATTTAAAAGAAACAATAAAAAAATAAACCATTTTTGTTTCACAAGAAACAATGATGCATAAGAAAATAAATGTGATGAAGATGATAGCTGGCTTATACAATCTAGTTAAACATGAAATGAACTAATAGTTTTATGGGTAAATATGAATCTGCTTATCCACTTCCAGTGTTTTAAATAGCGGCTGTCATGTCGGACATGGCAAGTGACATGTCGGATTTGGGGACTGACCGCAAGGAAATCTCAACTTTCATGTCGTATGGCGTTTTTGACCCAATATCGGTGATACGTTGGTGCATATCATAAATTGCGGCCTAAATAGCGGCCATTTTTTTTAATTACAAATTTCAGCCTTGGGTTTATATCACTACAATACACCTTTTCACATGCATATATGAACAAATTGTGCAAACAAAAGCTATTATTTTGCAATACATCATGCTTCTTTTGCTTTTAACATTTAAAAGTTTCAGTTGAGCTTTTGCAGTTGAGCTTCAAGAATGTTATTAACCCATAGTTAGAGACCTACCCTATAAAGAAGTGATTGTTCATGCTTCAACAATTAAAATAGTAGTTCAAATTGATGTTACTTGCTAGTTGTTAGTCTTGTAGATTACATTTTAGAAACCTATATTATATATCACATCATCCGATTTGGCACTTCGATATTTACTACATATCCCCGATATTTGCCTGATTTCTGCAATCCGGTATAGATTTTGACCTTCCAACATGCCCCCGACATCCAATATTTAAAACCTTGTCTACTTCAGCATAAACGTAACCTTTAGGAGGAGACAACCTAGCTAGAAATTTTAAACAACTTACAACAAGAAGGGTGGAAAGGAATGTAAGAGAATGAGCACCTTTGTAATCCTCCAAGTTAAATATTGAAGCAAATTCATCATTTTGTGCCTGTAGGAAACACAAATTAGTACATTAGTATCACAGAATTGCAGATTTAGCCCAGAGGGGTAAAAGGTATTCTTCAAAAGGCAGGAATGACAAGATATGTCCATGGTATAAGAATACTTCAGTCTCTAGATATAAATAAGTATTATCCACATCGAATGTATAACTGAACTTTTCCCAGTTAGGACCGTGAAAAGTGTCTACTCATGTTCTTTAGATTACTTGGTGTCATAACTAATTTACAACGAAAGTATTATCTAGTCTTTGCAAGCAATGAGTTGTTTTCTCTTAAATTTCACGTCATTTCGATGAAAGTATAACATGTTTTATTCAATGAGACATTACTATGTTGTGTAAATCAAATAAATGGTGTATCATATTGTTCTCAAATGTTAATTAACAAATATATTAACATGCTAATTATTATTATGTGAAGTTTCATAGAATCATTCCAAGGTTAAAAGGTTGGTTATAATGATTAACAGGTCAACTAACTTTATGATGGACAAAGATGCCAAGCTGTTGAGAGGATTTCCATTTTTGTTATATCAGTTCAGAGATAAGCATGAAATCATCTTGATGTGCTGCAATTCCTTCTGTCAGTTTCATTGTTGATTCCAAATCAAGCTGATTGTGTTCATCATGGGTTTGTAAGCATAAGTTCACATAGAAATCAAGGTCCGTGGATTTACCACTTGGTTTGTGTCCAAAGCCAAAAACTGAGATCAAAGAACATTTTGTTCAGATAAAAGGTATGCAATTGGTTCACTTTGAGACAGCATGCTTTCAGGTAGATTTCAAGCCAGTCTATTCGATTGACCTCATTTTTCTAAATAAAGCATTAGAAGAAGCACTCAGTCGGCATTCTCCTTACCAATTGCATGTGGCCTGCACATGAGAACTATCATGAACTATCCATAACCTGTGCACCTTCAGGTTTTCTTTCACTTAAAACCTACATAAGTTTGCACCTAATGAGAATCAGTTGTTTTGCCAACTTGGACAGATCAGTTTAGATAGGAATAGCTGGGGAATTGGTTAGGAACTGTCTCCTTTTAAAATAGAAAAATAGAACATTACTTTAGGTCTTATCCTATTCATGAACGGGAATTAACTCTCGAATCAGTATATCTGCCTTAATGAAAGCCTTAATCAGTAGTGAAAAAAGCCCCATTTTGGCTAGCCAAATAGCTAGAAAACGATAGTTTTAGTTTACTACAACCATTGGTAATATTGTTTTAGCTCAGTGGAGAACAAATTCTTTTCCTTAGAATCTCTTGGGTGGAAATAGGGAACGAAGTAACTAGATTATACAAATTTGGTAGAATGTCCTTCTCTAGAGGGATCATCTAAAAGCGAGTAGCTTTGGATGCATTCAGCAAGAAAAGCTGACATAGATGTTATGGGTCTAATTTTTATTAGTACATTGATCCTCCATAAAGGAGCCGAATGAAATTAAATTTTCATAGCTTAAGCGGTTTGCAAAGCGAAAGCGGTGCCTTAACGCTTTGAACCTGACCCATTTTCACAAGTTAAAACTCTCGCTTCTCTCCCTCTCTCCGCTTCTACAACTCTAAACGAAAATAAACCCTAACCCTAACTCCCGCCCCAGCCATCTTGTCCACTGCCTCCGGCCAACTCCACCATCGATCCTCCATAAAGGAGCTGAATGAAATCAAATTTTCATAGCTTAAGCGGTTTGCAAAGCAGAAGCGGTGCCTCACTACTTTGCTTTCATCGAAAGCGGTCAATAAATGCGCACTACTTTGCTTTCATCGAAAGCGGTCAATAAATGCGGATGTGATGCTTTCATCAAAAGCGGTCAATAAATGCGGATGTGATGCTTCTTGCTCGAAAATGTGGTAGAAAGCTCGTAAAAGTGCTGAAAAGAGCTTAACAGTGCTTTTAAAAAAAACAAATAATAGTTTCTATCATACTTGACCCTGACCCATTTTCACAAGTAAAAACTCCCGCTTCTCTCTTTCCGCTTCTGCAACTCTAAACGAAAATAAACCCTAACCCTAACTCCCGCCCTAGCCATCTTGTCCACTGCCTCCGGCCAACTCCACCGCCTCCCACCCTAAATCCGCCCCCAAATCCTTCTCCAGCAATCTTCGCCTTCACCATCACCATCATGACATCACTACTCTTGGGCTCCTCATTGAAGCTCAGAATTACCATCTCCAGTTGAAGCTCACTATCATCATCTCCGGTCAAAGCTCACCATCACTATACAGTTGAAGCTCCTCCACCTCCTTCTCCACTTGAAACACTTCCTCCTCGCAGTCTTCTCATATTTATACTTATTTAAATTGAATTACTTTTTTACTAGGTGTTTTTTGCCGCTAAAGCCCTAAAAGCCTAAACGGTGCCTCACTGTTTGCTCCACTTTCTACTTTCCACAACCTTGGTCTTAATTTCATATAATTTTTTTAAAAAAGTGGACTAGTTATTTCAAAATGTCTATCTATCGAGCATGTTTCCCATGTAATTCAAGCTTTTAATTTTCTAAATGCAAATTATTTTCTTCAACGTTAACAAGTCTTACTTTCATTACCTAAACCATACCAACATAATAGAATATTAGGTAATGGCATTCAAAATAAAACCTAATTAGCCCATCAAAGACTCCTAAAGAAGTTAGAGGTAACTCCAATTGAAAATGAAATGGTTGATCGAGATACTTTAGACATGTGCTAGGTTGCATAAGTGCGGCTACAGGTACAAGTGCGGGTACAGGAGTATGGGTACAGGACATGATAAATTTGTAAAAGTAGGGTACATGGACACAGCTGAATACACACACGCACACTGAAATTAATTGTTTAAAAACCAACAATTATCATAACTATCGCAATTTTACTATTTTTAATCTCAAATTATCAATATAGTCAACTCATTTGAGACTTTGACTTTATATTCCACATAAGAATAAATAAACAAATTTAAACTCATCTATAATTATGAGTATCCATGTGTGCCATCCCTATCACTACATTCTTTAAAAGAAAAGACAAGCAAATAGTCAAACAACCCATGTGGATAGTGATGTCATGTTCCACTAACAAATAAAAAAAAGGAAATAAGAGAGCCAGTGATAGCATCTTCCTCCTTATTTCTCAAATCTCAGATGTTAACCCGTTTTCCTCAAACAAAGATGCTCAACAACTGCTCTCACATGTGTAAAACATATTGCTCCCATGTCCCACCCGTTTGGGTGGGAATATGTACCCAAAACGCACCTGACATGAGTACAGCACCTGTAGAGCCGTGTCTGGGGAATATAGGGCATGCGCAATAGAATAATAAGCTTATTAGTAGAGGTAGGCTAAATGAGCATAGTTAAAAGGTATAGATAGATGTAATCTATTATACAAGATGGTTTGAACCAAAGATGAATGGAACAAAAAATTCCTGTAAGACTACTCCAGTAATTTAAGAAAAAGGCTTTCCTATAGCTAACGTTGTTGCATAATATTTTCCATTCCCAGCATATGACAACAGGTTCAAGATATATTTTTTATAACTAAGATAATTGTGGCAGTAACTAAGACAAAAACAAAACAAAAAAAAAGCCCTCAACTGTACACAAACAAACATCCAATTAAGTAAGCAAAAAGTTGATTTGGAAACTCTCTAATGCAAATCTAACAAACCTGATCTTTCCTCTAGTTTACATAATGCAAATCTAGCAAACCTAATCTTTCCTCTAGTTTCCAAAACCATGTTAAAAACCAGAAACAGTACATAATGAAGTAGAATAGCATCCAATCATCAACAATATAAGATCTAACCTCTTATGCTCCAGGACAAATTTCACACTCGGGTTACAAGCATCTATTTCATCACGCTCTGTGACAGAATATCGTGTTCCAAATACCACCTCCTTAACCTAACAGCCCTAAGAAGAATATTTACATACCTTCCAAACCAATAATGATAAAAGCCAGTTTTTTCCCCAGTTTTTTCCTTAGTGTGGCAGGTTAGTAATCGCATAAAGAACTTTAATTACAGAAGTACAGGAAAAGAAATCCATCCCTATGTTTAACAAAAACAAGAGGACATAATATTCATTTCACCTCTTACAATCAACAATAGTCAATAAGCCTTTCCAAAAGGACAGAGGAGGTTAACTAATGAAAATAAATCTCTATTTGTTCTAACGTAAATCTCAACATACAAGTTTGCACATAAATAAAAACATGGATGTCTGCACATAATTAGAAGCACACAGGACACTATCGATTAAAAAGACAACTGCGTATCTGAAACAAAGAGTAAAAAAAATTGAAAAGCTGAGATGTCAGATGAATAATCTAGAGGAAGGAAGCACTGAGAAAGCTACAAACACTAGAGGATGGAGTAACAACAGACAAAGAGTCGGATCAAATCATAAAATGATTAAAATACATGTTCTCACATGAACTGCCCAGGTACCAAGTAGAAGGCGCCAAAGGCTGAGGAAATGAACATGCTAACAAAAGATTAGAAGTATGGGAGGCAGAATCCAGATGGAAGCCTCCAAGCCTCAAGAAGGCACTAAAATTGTCATTTCACTTTTTAATTCAATTCAGTATGGGGAAAAGCCCAGCTTTTGACCGCTTAAGCCATTTGCAAAGCGGAAGCAGTGCCCGACCGCTCTCTTTTGTCGAAGTGGCAATGAAAGCCGATGTGCCGCTTTCTGCTCGAAACACGGCAAAATGCTCTTAAAAGTGATTTAAAAAAAACAAATAAAGGTGTATATTATACCCGAACTCGACCCATTTTTTCAAGTAAAACCCTCCACTTCTCTCTCTTCTCTGCTTCTGTGACTCAAGACGAAAATAAATCCTAACCCTAACTCCCATTGCAGTTGTCTCGTCCACTGCTTCCGACCAACTCTATGGCCTCTCGCCACCAAATCTGTGTCCAAATCCACCTCCAAATCCTTCTTCAACAAGCTCTGCCTTCACCATCACCATTATGACATCACCTTCTCTTGAGCTCCTCACCATCAGCATTTCTAGTCGAAGCTCATTATCACCATCACCATCTCCATCTCCAATCGAAGCTCCTCCACCTCATTCTCTAGTCGAAGCCACTTCCTCTTCGTAGTCCTCTCCTCCGACATATTAATACATATTTAAATTGGACATCTTTTTTACTAAGCGTTTTTTTGCCGTTAGAGCCCCAAAAAGCCTGCGCAATGACTCCCCACTTCGCTCCACTTTCCACAAACTTGGCTACTTATAGCGGGTCACACCATGTCAATAACGGGTATCCCGCCCATTTAAACATAGTTAACAGGTGATGAGAAGTAGGGTTACATGGATCGGAGCAAGACTTGATATCCAAATCTACCCCACAAAAACAGTGTGGATAGGAGTTTGAATCTGCAAAAAAAAAAAAAAATCCCACGTCCCTCTTGGTGTCTCCCTTACAAAGATGTAAATCTCACACCTTCCATTACGACAATAAGAAGAGCTATGGAAAAATTTCCCCCCCCCACCCCCGCCCCACAAAAACCACACACAAATCGAAGCAAATCTTTGTGCTTGAGCAGCATGCCTATGGCCCTTTTGCTCAGCTCATTTAAAGCTTTAAAGTTGAGGTTCTCTTACCTAGTATATGTATGGTATTTATTATGCGCCCGCTCAATGAATCAAAATAAAAATTGCTTACAAAAACAAATTTCACAAAACGAGTGGAAGTGAATCAAATGCTATAATCACAAGGATAAGAGATCTGCTACATTCAAGATACATTTAGAACTAAAGAACAGAATTTATAATCACTGGATAAAATTTTGCAGACACCAAAGCGAGGATAGCAATATACGCTTACTTGAATTTGAAGCAATAGACTCTCCTGTGCCTCAATGTTTTGGGCAATTTCTTCACAGATGTGGTCATACTTGGTAATCTCCTTCCTGAAAAGATCTTCCTGAGATCCAGTGCTCGCCATCAACTTCGGTAAAATATCATCCTGCAAAAAAAAAAAAAAAGGGCTAGAGGGTACTTACATATCTATTAAAGAACAATCTCAAGTAGTGGGAAGACTGAATTTTAGGCAGGATTAACATTCAGTCAAATTTTACTGAAAGCATGTATGTCCACACATGCAGGTGGGTGTGTCAAAAGCCCAGCAAGACATATACAGTGCATTAACCAACTATGATCTAATATTCAGAAATTTATATTGAATATAATTTCAGCATTATATTCGATCAATTATTTTGTAATGTGTGCAGTGTGTAGCTTAGGTCTGATTCAAGTACCCTAACGTGTTTAAGAAAAAGTCTTCCTAAACACTTTACCTCGTTTCCTTTCTTCTCAGAAGAAAAATGATATAAGACATCATTCTCACAAATGTGAAAGAGAACTTGAAGTTCACATTGAAATAAGTTTAGTCTGATGATGAAATACAAAATTATGTTATCTTATGTCCACAATACTATCAATTAACATGTTGCAAATTGTCAGCATCCAAATACTAGCAAGTTAGTCTTCGAGGATAGGTATGTAAGAGTAATTAATTAGTGTTGCATTTTCCAAGTGGAAAAATAATATCACCCCCATGACACACTATTTACCGTTTATTTCCATCTCAATAAGGGAAATACAAGGTTTATCATAGTTAGTGAAACAGCTGCAAAGTGCTACCGAATTGAGATAATGCTTCATCCATTAAATAAAGGCCTCAACTCCTTCATCGTGCTAATTTGTTCCAATACCAAATTTTGAAACAGAATTAGATTATTCCATCTTAGCAAGTAAATAAGTAACAAGAAACAATCATCTTGTTCATGAATAATTGGAGTTAATTTACACATGCCAATGAACTATCCATAACTACAGCCTACAAAGTTTGTGACGACATAATGTGGTGAAACTAGCTTGTGTCGCAGAATAATGAAATAGCAAACAATGAATAATTTCAGACTAAAGAAATACTATATTTAAAAATAACATCAAATTGCAAATAGCACGCACCTTTCTCTTCATTTCTCTAAGCATATCTTCAAGGCCTGCCCTATGAGCACCAAGATTCTCCAGTTGCCTCTGCTTACATGTGTGCACATTAGATGATAAGCTACTTCATGAATAAAATAAGAAAAAAAATAAGATCACCATGAAAAACTATAGATACCCGTATTTCTGGTTAATAAAAGGCATTATGCAATGTAGATAGTAAGGATACGCAGTTAAGGTTTCTACAAAAACATATTGCGTATCACACCCTTTAAGTTCATACTTTTTTGCATATGTTTATCCAAGACATGAGAATGCTGCACAAGATAGTTAGCTGGCGAGACTAGCTACTACAACTGGTATGCTGTAGATGGTAAGCTACTTCATGAATAAAATAAGAAAAAATAAGATCACCATGAAAAACTATAGATGCCCCTACTTCTGGTTAATAAAATAGCAAACAAACATTATGCATTGTAGATAGCAAGGGTAAGCAGTTAAGATTTTTACAGTAACATATTGCACATCACACCCTTAAGTTCATACTTGCATGTGTTTATCCAAGACATGCAGAATGCTGCACAAGACAGTTACCCGGCAAGACTAACTACTACAACTAGTATGCTGGAGTCTGTGCATGCAATAGCACTGGGTTTAAGATTATACCAGTTCTTTCCTAAGCAGCCTTAAACTAAATGGTTAACCCTCACAATAACCCATGCATGATTAACTGAACAATAATTTGACTTCATTATCCAAATGGGTAATCCTTCTATTATAAGTAAAATATTATTTTGACTCTTTTATCAGAATGACTAACCGTGTTACTGTAAAAAGAATTTTTGAAAGTAATTGCTGTCTTGGTTTTACTTACAGGATCCCTCACAAGTAATCTACATACAGTCTTTTCTCCAATTACAGTACTTATCTGTTATCTTATGAAGTAATACTACTTCTTCAAAAGAAAGAGAAAGGACTGCCTGATGTCTGAGGATCCTGCGACAACAGGATCTGGGGAAGAGACAGACTCGCATACTGATACCCTCATGTTGTGGGGAGGCTGTTTTGGCCACAGGAATTGGACCTGCATAGTGCACAATAGTGCAACTTTACTGCTGCACCAAGGTCAGCTTTTCTTTTAGTGGCCTAACAGCTGTGTAACTGCTCGATAGGTTTTCAGGGGGTAACGTCATCTGAGGTGTTGAACTTCATAAACTATTTTTGGATTCTTTTTAACCAACTCTTCATCTATTAGTAGACTTTTTCTGCTGCATGAATAAGCTAGCACAATTCATGCATTTTCTCCAGAAAAATCTGAGATTTTACTGCAACACCAACAGAATATTTTACAGAGCCACGTATTGGCCTGAACTGCAGATATTTATCCGAATCAACCACAAAACCAAAAAGATTAAAAGGCATCAAACGGAAAACTGATAGTGGTGAAAAAAAATCACAAACTTCCCAGGTTTAGCTTCAAGTTGGTCTTGGCTCAAAACCACCTGAGTCCTATCTGGACCCAAGGGAACCAAAACATTAAACCAACCCAATCCATCAAAGTGCAAGAACACAATAAAAAAGAGGTCTACATTGCCCCTGGTGAAATATCTACATTCTACAGTGATGATGATATGTATCTAATCCGCTGGCGTACCTAACTGAACAAGACAAGTCAACATACGATGGGGTCAACTTGGGGTGCCTGTAAGGAATAAGGATCTCCAATGCTGACAATGTAAACCATTACACCACTCCCCCTCCTCTGCAATGACAATGCAAACCCTTCTTTCTCACTCTTTTTCTATCTTTTCCTATCACAGAGACATACCACGTGCTCACAGGCACCTCATACGTATACAAGTTTGACTTATTTATCATTGTGCCTTCTAGTTTTAAACCATT
This sequence comes from Asparagus racemosus, assembly GCA_037177215.1. Taxonomy (NCBI): domain Eukaryota; kingdom Viridiplantae; phylum Streptophyta; class Magnoliopsida; order Asparagales; family Asparagaceae; genus Asparagus; species Asparagus racemosus. The sequence goes on along the minus strand of JBAKGM010000002.1, from coordinate 9,511,193 downwards.
TGTCAAGTAGATCAAACAGGACTGGAATAGGTTAGGGAGAGGGAGAGATTATGGATTAGTCGAGCAGTCACCAACCAATATTTTTCTCCAGCCTTCTTTTCCTCTGCCTTTGTAGATGGGAGATGATCATGGTCATGAAATCTGTTTTTTTTAAGAAAAGAAAAAGGATTTTCATGACCATGATTCTCTCCCATCTACAAAGGCAGAGGAAAAGAAGATTGGCAGGAAAAGATTAAGATGCGCTGAAGAAATATATTGGTTGGTGTCTGCTCATCAAATCCATAACCTTTTTCTTTTTTCTTTCTTTTTGGGTCAATTCTTCCATAGTGGAAACAGGTACTGTTGAATTTTCTAAACAGGTTCATGTGAGGAAGGGGTGTATGCTGGTGGTAAGGTTAGTTTAGAAAAAGTGAGCATCCACATTAGAAAAATGTCAAAATAAATTTATACTGTCGAAATAATAAATAAAATGCTCTCTTGGATTCTGCACCAACTTGGTTAGATTAGCTACACGTGCCAAATGTGATCCAGCTCTCTTCAGGCTAAACCCCACCAACCTAAACAGAGTGTTTGCCATTTGGTTGGGCTAGAGTGGATGACATCTAATGGGTCTTGGTCTTGGTTGATTCAGCTTTAGGTAACAGGATATCAAGCAAGGGTGTTTAGGATTTACACTCAACCCAACCAAAACCAAATTAGTTGTAGGCTTGTAATCTTATCTTTTCAATGCTTTCCATCATGGCACTTGCAAACTAAACTAGTACATTCGGTCTGATAATGACAAGATTCTCAAAACAAATTTAGATGATGGTCAAAGTCATGCACTCAACTTTAGAAAAATAATATCATGTCTATAAAGTTGTTGGTGCAAAATAAGCGAGCCAGTCTAAGGGTCATTCTGGTATGGTATAGATTGCTGAAGCTTTAAAATCAGCTTATAGAATCAACTTATATAAGCTACTAAAAATAGCTGTTTGGTAATCAAATATAAAAAACTACTTTAAAAGCAGTTAAGGTATTTAGTAGAACTGTGCTTAATGATCACTGTTAAAAAGATAAAAAGTATATATGGTAGATAAACTTAAAAAAATAGAAGCTACTTTTAAAAGCATCCTAGATTGCTTCTAAAAACATCCCTTTAAAAGCAGAATCAGTTTCAATAAGAATGCCAAAAATATTTTACCAAACACTATTATTAGCTGCTGCTTGAAAAAATTAGCAGAAGCACCCTAAAAAAAGCAAGATCAAACTAGCCATAATTACGCATTATAGGAAACAAGGAAAACTAGAAAGAAGGAGAAAAGAAAACCTGACCTCACAAAGCTTTAAAAATGCAGAATTAGTGAAAAGCAGCATTAAGCTGTATGAAAGAATACTTTACCAAGCTCTGCTTGAGGGCTCCCACTATAGCATCTTCATTGCTATCCAAAGACATAATAGGCCTTGCAAGACTTGGTAGTGCGGATTCTATCTGCAGTTATCACAAGAAAATTGAAACTGAGAGAAGCATTGTTGCTCTTTATTCAACAAAATGATATGAAGAGAAGCTCTAAGATTCAGTGAATACTAACACATTGCCTCTATCATTGTTATTTTATTAAGTTAAGGATGGTTATAGAAAATAGTAAATAAACTATAAATAATTATACAACTAGACTTCTCGAACCAGTAAAGTTCCACAACTTTTAAGACAATTTAAGTATAACCATATTGCAACTTTATCATAAGTGACATGTCAGTATTTCACAAGTATACAAAAAATGAAATGCATAAAAAAATAAGGCATACCGGTGTATGGTCAAGGATTGCCATGAGTGCTGCATTCTCTCTCACGGATCGTTCAATCCTGGCATCACTATCAGTGGCTTGCTTAAGGTTTGCAGCAAATCTATTCAATCTATCCTGTAAATTCTTCGTCAGAGTGCTTGACTGTGGTCTAGTCCACCGAGATCCGAACTGGGTCCTGAACTGGGCATCCTCACTTGCTTCCTTCTGTAATGCCTCTTCAGTCTGGACCAAAAGCTCCTGATTTACTCTCCTCAAATCTCTGAGCTGCTGCAGCTCAGCTTCTAGACCAGAAGGACCACCACTAATCTGTACAGCCTCAACGTCTTCCTTAAGATCCATTGGCAAGGTAATGTTACCTTCCAGGGCCAAGATAGAATCAGGAAGGTCCATCTCCTTCAATTTAACCCTTGTGATTTCACTACCCTGCTGCAATTTCTCAGCTTGAGTCCGAATTATGTCATCAACCATCTCAGTGTACCTGGAGAGAGCCTTAGCACTAGTATCTGGTACAATACCCGAGAACATCCTTTCCTTGCTAGCATCTAAAACTTCAGCCATTGGCACTGGCTTGACAAGAGAGGCTGCAGGTAAAGTTGACAGAGAACTAGCAGCTGGTACCCTCTGTAGATAAACCCGATCATTCTCCTTCACAGCCCTCTCAAGATTACGATTCATATTACTCTCCAGTTTGGACACAGAATCAAGAAGAGGAGCAGCAACTCCCTTGGCAGATTTCTTTGCATCCGAGAGTGCACCTAATCCAATCTTGAGGCGTGCTATTTCTTCAGCAATCTCATCTTTACTGTGAAGCTCTAAGGCGTACCTATAACAAGACTCAGCATAGAACTGGGCAGACTTTAACTGCACATGAGAGATCCATGTGCGATCAAAATGCTGGTTAAGAGGAGCAGAGTTCAGAGCTGCATAAGCTTCTTCATAGTAGAGACCAACCTACAAAATTCACCAAAAATCAACTATATTAGATAATGATCGAGTTGCATATGTGGTATCTCTTTCAAAATCTGGAATAGTATTCATAGTAGAAGCGCATTTGTAGTACGAACCCATGAATAAGCTGATGGACGAATATGGATATAAATTGTTTGCCCATCAAAAGTAGTCTCAAGATAGAATTTTCCTTATTTTCATGTTCTTGATATGATTGTCTAGAACTGTCTACTCTATATGCAGTACTCAATCCATCACACTATAAAAGTTCCTAAATAAAAGTTCAATGTTGAGGAACTAAAACTAATCAATCAAGAACAGTCATCCACTGCATGAAAAAGATATCTTAAATTGCTAATGTCCCACATTTTCCTTCATTTCTCCACATACCAACTGATACTCACAAAATCAAAGAAAAACCTCTACATCACAATTCAATTATACACAAGACTAAAACGAATATTAATATAAAAAATTGGTATCCCGGTATCACTTGACAATGTTACATGTCGTACTTTGAGTTGCAATTTTGGTATCCCTTTATAATATGGCAATAGTATTTATGTACCGCATTTATCTAGTAACAATGAATAGTCCCCGATGAAACCAATGCTATGCATATGAGACCACAATTCTGGTCGATGACTAAACACAAGATATGCTTCAATGCTATCCTTCTGTTGTGGGATACAGAAAAAAAAGAAAAAAAAAACAAATGAATATTTCACTGATTGAACAATATCTAAATAAATTGCTTGTCCATTAAAAGTAGGCTAGCCCCTCAAGAATCTGATTGAATTTTCTTTATTTTCATGTTCTTAACTAATTGCCTTGAAGTCCTACTCTAAGTAATGAATGAAACCACTGACTAAAATCATATTCAACTTTCACACTCTAAAAGAAATCAATCAACACCAATAATTCATTGATTGAACAAGATATACCATGTTTCCAGCCCATCTACACCAAATGTGTGACAATTCCCTTCATTTCTCTACAACTCATAGAATTCATTAAATTAAGGAAATGCTCTACATCAAATTAAACTATTCTACAAAACTTGAACTAATTTAAATGAAGATCAGCACATAAATGTAGAATTTACCTGCCTCGCAACCTTCGAGCAAAGCCCTGAGGGCTTCCCATCCCCAATGACCTTCTCAAAAAAACACTCCTGCGCCTGCGCCAACATCAGCCTCTCAAGCATCCCCGCACTCTCCGGTGACACATCCACCGTCCCTCCCCCCGCTGCTGCCACCTTCAGACTCGCCGTCTCCTTCAACAACCCAAACGCCCCTGCCGCAGCCTGAAACGCATTACACGCCACCTTAATCCCCTCCCCTTTCCCCCTATCCGCCGACAACGCAATCTGGCTATAAACCGCGCCCAAATTGAACAAGATCGCAGCTTTTTCAAACTGGATCGACGACAGCGTCGCCTTCTTGTTAGGTTTAAACGCGTCGTACCAGGTGAAGGAGAGGGACGAAGCTACGGTTGGGAACCGGGGCTCGATTAGGGTTAGGGCTTTGAAGTAGGAATGGAGCTGATCGCGGCGGAGATCGGGGGTTGACGAGGCGGGGCTCTCGAGCTCGGATCGGAGATTGCGGATCGATTCGAGATCGTCTTCGGCGTATTGGGCGTCGCGCTCGGAGTAGTTGAGGGCGATGTAGTTTCGGAGGGGGCGGTAGATGTCGGTGGCGGTGGTCTTCTTCTCGTGTACGGCAAGCATCACGTTCACCGACGTCGATGCCATCGCCGGAGATTACGATGGAAAATTATTGAAGAGAACAGAATTTGGGGCTTTTTTTTTTTAACTCGTAAAACTATTATTGTTATTTTACTTCGAGGAGAAGGAAGACGAGAAGAGGCTTATGATCCTTGAGGAAGTCGTCGAAGAGGGAAAGAACAGGTGAGAATGGGGTCCATGGGAGCTCCGCTGCTTTAAGATTCACGCTTATAGGCAGTTGTACCGCGGTGCACTTGGACCTTGGGTTATTTGGTAGTCCATAAAAAGTGCGAGAGTATTAAGAGCATGGCAGCTTACTTATAAGTAACTTATTTTACTTATAAATTCTTTTTAACTTATAAGTATATTTTTATTTATAACTAGGTAATAATAAGCTGGTAAATTTCAACTTGTTCTTTCTCTACGTATAAAGAGTTTTCATTATTTAGGCCATGTTGATGCTCAAACTTACGCTCGGATCAAACAGTCACTAATCGCTGTTGGATAAGAGTTTATGTTACGAGGGCTCGTTTCTCCTCCTAATACGATGTCCGGCGGCTGCTCTTAACACCGAGGAGTACCTGTGGAAGGGTCGGAGTTGGGATCTCCGGTGACCACTCCGACGATCAAGTCAGTA
>JBAKGM010000002.1:9487917-9502393 GCA_037177215.1 Asparagus racemosus | reverse complement strand
GCTTCTGTTGTAAAAAGCGATTCTTGATTTGTAAACAAACGACACTACAAATACAGAGGAGATTTTTACCCCGAACACACACTCCAAGTGATTGATATACAAGGGGGCTCTCCCCTCGCTATGATGATATATTGTCGCAGATCTCGTCGGCGCTGTCAACTTGAACTCTTTCGGGATGTCAAACTTCGAAGGCAACACTCGCATTTGCACTGTGGTCACCTTGGAACGGAAGCTATCCACCTGGCTCAGGCTTTCGGAGTCCATGAAGAACAGTTCGAGAAGATACTAGAGAATAGTCGGGGATATTATTCTGTGAAATGTCACGTAAAACTTATTCTTCCTTCCTTCTCGCTCATATAAAGAGACCCATGAGGAAAAGGCCAGCCCCTCATCCTCCCTCTATTTTTGGTTTAATTGGTCAAGATCACTTCTCTTAGAACAAGAAACGTCGGGCGTAAAGAATGAAGTATCAGCAGTTTAAGGCTGCTCATTGACGTCAGCCACGTCCCATCCCACGAACCTTCGCAGCCCCATCTGTATACGTTCTCCTCGACTAGGACCCGGGATTGTGTTTCGTTCGGACTCGGCTCAAAGCTGACTCCAAGTAAAAGAGGCCAACTGTTATGGTACTGGACATTTTCTCACTTATTACCCTTGAATTTTGGGAGGAAATCCCGTGCCTAAGATGAGAAAGTGCGCTTAGGTCGCACTGACCGAAATCCCACAGACAACTTGAAAGTCAGTATCAATCATCCCCCCAGTCGACTATCTTCATAATGTGATTCGGGCAGTTGAACCGGTCTTTGACCCAGTCGACTAACTTCATGGACGACGCAAATGGCGGTGTTAGATGGTCACTCAGATGGACGATGCGAATAGCGGTGTGAGTCGATCTCCTGCGTGATCGACACCATCTCTTACTCGATCGACTCAAGCTCTCATCCTAGATGACTGTTGTGTGAAGTTTGGGCTCGACAACGCGTCGATATCACATTAATTGCGGGATCAGTGTCTTGATTCCCCCATCTCACACGGTAATTAAGGCACCTCAAACCATTCTGGCTACGGGGATAACGGATCTCATCTACATTAATGTCGATGGAACAGTGCTAACTTTCGCACCAATCTCCAATCGACACCTATTAAGGCTGTCAGGCGTAGCCCCTCTACCTATTTCTGTCTAATTATCGAGTCAGCACACGTAGGAATGGGGCTGACTCACATCTTAGCTCAGCACCAGCCAGAATGACCTAAATGCCCTCCGACTCCCATATAAATGAAAGGCTGGACAATATACAAGGTAAGTAACCTAATCCAGAGGACTTCTCAGAGAATATCTCCATTTCTCTTTTTTAAAAGAACACATACTAACTTGATCGTCAGAGGGACTACCAGAGACCCCAACTTCGCCCTTTTTCACAGGTTCCAACCACCGGGTGTAAGAAGAGAAGTGGACCCCACTCTCCAAACTCCTAATTTGATAAAGATTATCGACTGTGTGATCTGAGCATCAACAGATAGGGAAAAATTTTCTTCAGAAAAGTGGTAACAAATTCATCCAAGTTTGAGATAGAATTTATGGGTAAGCTATTCAACCATTTCTTGGCTTTGTCCTTAAGAGCAAAATGAATAAATCTAAGCTTAATCGCATCCTCAGATAGTTCCCTAATATTAATCATAAGACAAACTTTCTCAAATTAGAGAAAAATATGTAAGCATATTCGGTTTCATTTCCTAAGATTTTCAGAAGCTTGTTTATGAAGTGCGGTCTAAGCTCAAAATTAGTTTCATTGACATCGGATAGGTTAATGCAAGATGGGATTACATTCCTAGTGGGATAACACATATTTTGAAGAACGGGCCAATTAAGATAGTCATTTCTTTAAAACATAGTTCAACATGGATTAAACGATGGATATATCCCTAATCCAAACTTGTATATACCAAAACAAATTCTTTTTAGATTTTTTAAACTAAAAAATTCTAAGAAAAACAAAAGTTAGGTTTTTTTTAAAGAGAAAAGTTAAAAAAACCTAAAAGATAATGAGAAGAAGGAGATGGATAAAAGAAAAACCAAACTAAAATAAATTAAGAGCAATCACTTTGTATTCATCACCTTTAATTCTAATGTTAAGACTAAACTGAACTAGACCAGCTCCTAACCAAAAACTCCTTCAATGAAAATATTGAAGTTTACTTGGTCAGTTAACTAAGGTAAGGATAATACTAGAGGGAGGTCAATAACCAATTAAGTACCTCATTCCTTATAGAGCGCTTTACGCAACTCCTAAACCTTGCCTTAAACACTAATGGATTCAAGTAAACTTAAACCCATTGACTTAAGGATTTCTTGTTCTTTAATGAGCTCAAATCCTTAGGGGCCAACGTCTAATGAGTTATAAAAAAGCTTAAGTTTGTGTGGTGAGGAATTAGTGATTTGTAGCTAAGGAAAGGGTAATGAAATCCTTCACCTTATTTTGATTAGTGGGTTTTTGCCCTTAAGAATATTTTCAAGTGAGTGTCAAATCAAGATGCTCAAATCACTTTGGTGAATTCCTACAATTATATGTAATGCAACCCTAATAATTAAAAGCAACTACAAAATGATGCAAAAATAAAATCTTTTTGTTTTTTAGTTAAGGTTAACAATCAAACAAATGTGAGAAAGAAAGCTCTTGTTTAAAATTTATTATCTTGTTAGTAAATATCCAAGTATAGGGTGAATTTTATTAGGGTTGACAAAATTAAATTTTTTTAACATCCTAATTGTCTCTAATTATGAGAAACTAACTAAAGGGGTGGAATTGAAATTATTAAAAATATGACTTACCTTAAGTAAATCTTCAATCTTCAATCTTCAAAGTAGTTCCTTCACAAGAAAACACACAAATTAAAGAACCAAAATAAAAAAATCCTACTTAAAAACACCTTCCCCAGCAAACGGACTTGATAGGAAATAAATAAAACCTAGTTGTAAATGCACAACTATCAAGTTATAGCATAAAAGATGTCAAATTGTCAAGGAAGGTGTTCTAGGAGTTAATCAAAATTGGTTTTCTAAGTTGTATGTTGTGTGGACAATTAAGAGTGACAATTATGGAGAGATAAGAGCGTGGGTGTGATTATATGCAAATAAAACAAAACTAGATTAAGAGGGAGAAGAAATTAGAGAAAAATAAGAAACAAATAAAGGGAAATCAATAATAAAGAGGAAAATCACAAGTAAAAGATAGAGAAAAATAATTAGAGAAACGAGGAATCTAGAATTGAATCTACTAGTCAATTTCATTTAGAATTTATGAATTATTCTCTTTTTGTCGCATTCTACTTTAGATTTATTAAGCATAGACTATCAAACTACTTAAGAAAAGCATAACCTATCAAATTATCATCCAAGTAAAATTAATATTCATGAAAAGAACAACAACTAGATATTAATTGTTCTATTGAAATTAGGTCACTAGAGACGATGCTCAGTATGTAATTAATAACACCCGTCATTCTAAGTTACTGCAAGTACAATTGTGAAAGGTTGCTACCAGTGATTTATATATCGTGAAACATACGAAAATGCAAGAATATAGACGAAGTTGAATACACGTATCCATATTGTAGAGGTACTTCTAACTAACAATCAATTAGAAGCTAATGAAGAACACCCTTCAACCAAGTCAGTACAAGACACCCAAGTTGTTAAGGTGCATTAAGCATGGGTGGATGAAGTTTACTCATTCAATAAATATATAAGTTATAGGTACTGACATATACGGGTCAGTATGTCTTGTACATGCTCAACCTGGCCCTATTGCCACCTTAAATCAGGACATGTATTTTTAATTAATGAATTATATAAATGTGCACGTGAGGTTTTTTTAATAAAACCTAGAGACATATCCTATCCAAGTTTATGTACTTGAGGAAAAAACTTAGAATGACTAGCAGTTTTGCTTGCTTATGAGTCCATAATCCATTAATATTTATCTTGTCTATCTATGATTCATACGGCGAGCAAAATTTTTCTCATCAATGACTAGAAATATGATTCAAATACATTGGGCTAAGCTGATATTTTGATTATGATACTGAATAGGTTGATATATTAGGAATGAATATGAACGTACATACCTTGAGCACATACTACATGTATCACCAATAAATATACTCATATGCTAAAATGTAAATTAAGTCATGCCGTATCCTTTCCTTCTTGATGTTTATACTAGAACATGTATATTGTAGATTTGATATTATGAACTAAAGCAGCCCCTTGAATCTAAACGGTATTAGAAGATAAGAAGGGGGAAGAAATGCACATATTATACCTTCTCACTGTTATGATCGTCAATGGCGATTAGTGATTAATGATGGCTCTTATCATAGTCATAAACCTTAGGGGTAGGTTGGACGATGGAGAAGGCAAAAATACTGGGGAATTCTTCAACGTCAAAGCCCTAAAACGATAGATAAATCATAGATGACTGCTTTTGGGTGCTTAGTCAGTTAATCAAGTAATTTGATTTGGGCACCTGACTCACTGTGACCTGTTTTTGAGTAGTGCTCGATCACCCCTAGAGTTATCTCATGGAGTTCGACGTTGTAGAATTCATCGTTGGAGATTTTATTGTCAGGATCAAATGTCTCCTAGTCGAAGATGGAACATGGTGGTGCTAGTATTGTCACTTTCATCATTATTGCACCAAGATTAAAGATGATCAAGAAAAAGGCCCTAATATATAGCCGAAACCCTGGACAAAAGTTCTAGTCCTAAGGTTCGACCAATTTTACCCGCGAACAAATTTGAGAAACAGTAGACTTTAGGGATCAAAGTGAGGGCTAATTTTGGGGGTAAACTAAGATCTATGATGAAGAAATTGAGAGAGATGAAAATTTACTTTTGATTTTGGAGAAGGAGCAATTTTACAGTTTAAATGAGGGATAGATTTCTTACAGAAATGGAGAGAGGAGAGGGGGGAGACAGAGAGGAGAAAGGCAAGAGCTCTGAGTGGGTTAGGGGTTATAAGGTTTTTTTTTGCCTCCCAACAGTATAAATACAATCTACTTTAATCCTGAATTATCGCTTTGGGTTTAAAGGTAAATACCCAACGTTGTTTGGTTTTATGGGATAATAGTACTTGGCTTTAAAAGAAAATCAGGGTAATCTTTGGACTTAAAGGCAAAATCCCAAAATAAATAAGGGGGCAAAATCGGCAACCAACGGCGGGAAAAGGGCAAAATTTCCGGGGGCAAATCGAAAAGTCCATCTGGCTGCCTTCCCCCACATAATTCAAAGATCCGCTCCCAAATTGTTAGCCCTAGTCCTAGAACCCTAGGCAGCCCCTCTCGAACGATCAACGCACGCAATGCCCTTGGGATCATCACCGGCTTTCCTACATGAAGACGAGGAAGTCGATGGCCGGACGATGAAGTACCTCCCCATTGACCGCCTCTACTCTTCCACCTCCCCGTGCATAAACCCTAGCGGATCCTCCAGCGTCATGTCCAAAAAGGTCAAGGCTCGAAAGCTCATCGAAGAAGAGGATGAGGAGGAGGAGAAGGAAGAAAAGACGATGGTGAAGAAAGAGCCGTTCCTTCTTGTTTATAGAAGGCGCAATAAGAAGAAGCCTAGGCCCTGTGATGAAAGAAGTGAAGGAGGTCATCATCGTCAATCTGGTGGCGATTCTAGAAAAAAGGCGAAGAAGAACTATGAGCTTCTCAGTTTGGATTCCTCTGGGATCTCTGGACCTCGGCATCTAAGAAGAAGTGGGGGGTTGAGCAGAAAGGGCAAAGAGTCTGATATTGGGAGTAAAGGTCGTTGTCCGGGATCATCCAAGGAGTCATCGTCTGCTTTTTCCAGGACGCAGCGATGGGTTGAGTAAGTTTCTTTTTTTGGCTGTTTTCCATCTTTGCCCTGATAAATGAGATTGTTGTTTACATTGTGCGAAATTTACGTTAAAAGGTTGGATTTTGATGGGGTGGAGCCAAATGTGTTTGTGGGAATGGCTTGCAAGGTAATAACTTTTAGTCGACATATTTGATAAAATGAATTGAAGACCTTAATTTTACATTTCAGGAGTATTATGGTGGCATTTCTTTTATGGAATTTGCAGGTGTTTTGGCCAATGGACGACAACTGGTACAAGGGTTCTGTGACTGGGTACAATTCCGTAACAAGGAAGCATTGTGTATGTGTTTCATTGCATATCCATTGTAATGATTTTTAGATATCTGGTTCAATCACTTATGATGGCTTACAATGTTTTGTTAACTATTAAATTTCTTCTAGAGAAACAAAATTACTTGTTTTCCTTGTTGCAACCATCCAGTTGGCATGCTTTTGCTGTATTCCCTGTACATGTTTGTGTATGTAACTTCATACAGCAATTAAAACTTTGGGCACCAAAAAACATGATAATTGGGCTTGCATGCCCGCACATGGCTTGCATGGGTTCCTATGCAACATTCAGGCTTCTAGATAATGGTGGTAAAATTCATGTAGTTTTCCTAACCTTCTAGCCATAATCCTCTATCTTCTCTGCATCAAAATGACAGTTTAAGATGTTTCTTGACAAGATATGTTCCTTATTCAGGCTTTTCTTAGAGTTAATTAATTCTCAATTCTACTCCTATTTGTAATCAAGTTGCTAATAGAAATTAAGTTTATTAACAGATTGAGTACAATGATGGTGATGTTGAACATCTTAGTCTTACGGATGAAAAGATTAAATTTCACCTATCTACCGAAGAAATACAACACTGGAATCTGAAGTACGACGTTTCAAGCAGGGAGAAGAAAGGACTCAACTATAATGAAATGCTGGCATTGGCTGCCAGTTTTGACGATTGCCTAGACCTGGAACCTGGCGATCTTGTTTGGGCCAAGCTTACTGGTATCCGTAGTAACCTTAAAAACTGTATTTAAAATGTGTATTCCTGCGGTTTTCTGATTTTCATTTTTTTAAAACTGGACATGCTTGCTGATATATGTTCCTTTTTGCATCTATACGTTTACATTTATGAAGATGAATTTAAAGTACAATTATCATGTCTGCTCTTTTAGGTTTCATATTCTTTAAAGAGTCTAGTCTCACAGTAAGTCTTGTCATCCTAGATTCATTTTATCAAAAAGCACCATAATATTCTCTATTCTTCATTTCTTGCATATCCAGTGTTTCACTTTCTTCAATCTTAGAAGAGTTTCTTTAGTTGGTTAAGAAATCCATGTACTTTCAAACATGATGCTTCCCAACTCTGGTTGTAAAACTGTTTCACCATTTAAAGTTCAAAAGGGCGCCCTGTCTGGAATATCTGACTGGTCAGTGGTGTTTTACCCTTATCTCTATTCAGAAAGCTCGCTGTGAACCCTTAGAAACTAGACTTCAAGAGGTTTTCAGTTGTACATAATATGTAGTGTTTGCCTTAGAATTAAGCTCAGAAGCCTTTCATGAAGCTTTAGGTTTGCAGGATTCTTCAGTACAATATAGAACAAGTTGGAGAGGACATTTAAGGTAACGAGGATCAAATTAGGTGATCCTAGATGAACCAGTGAAGAGGACAGGAGTTCAGCTCTCTCAAGATGCAGACCATACAGGACTTTGGGCTCTTGTGGATGTAGGGATGTCACGAAGAATTGGTTGCTACAGTATAAATAGTGGGGAATTAAGGCTTGGAGTTTGGTGGAGGCTTGGATATGATTTTGTGTTAGTGGAGGATTGGGAACAAAAATTTGGCGAAGGCTTGGGATTCTGTGGTTGGTGGAGCCGAGGCTTGGGGGATGAAAGTTGTTGATTGCGGATTGTTTAGGGGTTTGGTTAGGACCTGTTTGGGAGTTGGTGAAGGCAGAGGCTTGTGGGATAAAGGGATTTGGCAGTGATAGATGATGGGCAACAATGGCTAGGGTTGTAGGGAGGTGGTGGCTAGGGTTTTGGTTTTCAGAACCATGGCTCTGATTCCATGTTAAACTGTAAAAATCTGCATATTTTCATTAAATGAAAGAGACCACAACTACGTCCCTTTATATAGGAATAAAATATGAAAGAATTTTCTGTTTGGGCAATGTGGGACTAAGCGCATATGCCTAAACACTCCTGTTCTTCTAATAAACTAATACTTCTAACTCTGAAAAAGAGTATTATTTAGTACTTTGCCAAGTTTTAGCTTCCCATATAAAGACTAGTATATTTCATTGAGCCATCCGACAATTTGAAATTCCATCCGACAGCTACCTAAAAATGAGTCGCTTGATAAATCAACAAGAGGAGCAACAGAACACCTTCTCCCCAGTTCTTTTGTTTGGCAACATAATTCTTTCCTGCATCAGTTTTGTTAAGGTTCATCTTCTTGATTCAATTAACAAGAATCATAGTCAAACCACCCCATCCATGTTCTTTTAGGCTTTACTTTAAGCCTTACTCCTATATTTTCTAAAATTCTATCACTTTTGTGCAGTGAACTTATTGGCTCAATGATGAATCACACCAACCAACCAACATTAGAAAAACCTGGGAGATTTTTCTGGAATACTGCTAGTCAAAGTGGGTTCGAAATGTGTGAGAGAATAAGGAGATGATATACTTAGCACAGTGTTTTGTCAAACTTTAATACCCTTGTATTTCATGGTAAATGTGCAAATTAAGTAGCTTATGGTATTTGTCATATTGTATAACATCTTTCTTGGTTTATAACAGTGTTTTCAACCATTAAACTGTATTATTGAATGTTCTGGTGGTTCTAGCGTAATACTATATTGAATGATCTGAAAACTTGAAAATCTCATTCATACGCTGTTAATGATCTTGTTAATAATCTTAAACAGGGCATGCTATGTGGCCGGCTGTCATTGTTGATGAATCAAATATTGGAGAGAGAGGGGTCCTACAGTTAGTACGGCATAATCAATCGGTTCTTGTACAATTTTTTGGAACGCATGATTTTGCAAGGTTCATTGTTCATCACAAGAGATTTAAGTGCTTATACTATCAAATACTATCAATTTTGTCAGTTTTTATTTCATTCTGCAAATAATTTAAGTATTGTTCATTGTTTTAAATATCCCCGATTTAGCCGGTATAATTGATTGATATACCCTTTTAATGCTTGTCGCAAAATGATATGGCCTCAATGTCCTTTACCAAATTTGGCAATTTTTTGGCGATATATCTCCGACATAGTTGATATTAGGGCTGATATATTGGCCGATATGTCCTTTTAAATGACTTGTTGCAAAACAATAGAGTTCTGCAAAATTTCTTTAATGGATTTTAGCAAAAATTCCAGTAATATATATTATTTACATTTTTATATGCTTATATTTCATTAAGTATGCTTAGATTATATTTTAGGACATTATATTATATATGCACATCATGTGATATTGCACTCCGATGTTTACTACACATCCCCAATATTTTCCCAATATGTGCAATCCGATATGCATTTTTGCTGTTCAAACTTTCCCCACGGTATTTGAAATCTTGGTTTAGTTTCAAAATTTCTCCAATATTCGGTATTTAAAATTTTGGTTTAGTTTCAAAATTTCTCCAATATCCGGTATTTAAAATATTGGTTTAGTTTCAGAGGTCTATATATCATTCTTGGGAAGTAAAATCGTCCTATTTATGTATAAATCCAAATTTTGGTTTAGTTTCAAAATTTCTCCAATATCCGGTACATGCCACTTTCTTTTAATCTTTCATAATTATAGTTATCCTTTCTCATCTTTTAATATATTTTGTCTTGGAGTATTCAGGATTAATTCGAAGCAGGCTATCCCATTTCTTAATGGTCTTCTTTCTTCTTTGCATCTGAAGTGCAAGCAAACACGTTTCTATCGAAGCTTAGAAGAAGCTAAAGAGTTAGTACTTCTATTTTTTGTTTTTTCTTTTAAATAGTGAATACTTGGTTATATGAATAGATGTTCCTATTGGCAAAGGAAATTTGGTTTTGACATTTACCAAGATTCTGTGTGTAGCATATTGTTCTGGATATTGTACTCTACAAGCATGTGTTTATGCTAACAAACTGCAATTCAACTTTGCATCCTGATTGAAGGTTCAGTTTCAGCATATTCTGTATTTTCAGTTTGGAAGTTTAGAATCTCTTTAAAAGTTTAGAAGAGATAAAATGGTAACAACAGATGTGGAGACTATCTTTTCAAATTTATAGGGATTGTGATTTATACGCGCAGGGAGGATAAAGAGAGCATTAATTTGTTAAAAAATGCTTTGTCTCATACTTACTCTCTGTAAAAAGTGATAGGCTATTTTCTTTATTCTTCTTGGTTTGGTTTTCTTTGTGGAGTCAGGAATGGTAGAGAAGAAACACTCCTCTGAGGAAGAAAAGGAGTCGTTTAACTCCCATCAAGAACATCATTAGGAAGCTGTATTCTACTTTTAACTGTCATAGAATTCGATCCTTCTCTTTTTCTTTTGTCAAGTTTGGCTCCAAACTTGTTTTTTTTAATGAATCCCTCAAAAGATTGCTGGATGTTTGTAGAAGTTATAAAATATATTATTAATATGCGATTTCATATCGAAACCCCATGTTTCATCTCTTTTGGATATAACAAGGTGATTTGTACACTTGTGTTGTTTTCTCTTGTTTTGTTCTTTTTTTCTTCCTCTATTATCTGCTATTTAGCAACTTATATTTCATAGGTTATTTATGTTGGTCTGAGGTCAGATTCATCAAGAATGGTTTTTATAAGTTGCAATTCCTAGCAGGTATCTCAGGGACCAACAACTTCCAGAGACCATGCTGCAGATGCGAAAAAGCAAGGGTGCTGAAGATAGTTGGAATTATTCTAGAGAGCAGGAGGAAAGGATTTATGCTTGTGAAGATCATGGGGAAGACATGATGCAAACAACAGTTGAATGCAACAGTACATTACCACTGGAAATCGGGAATCTTCGAGTAACTAGTTTAGGTGTTTTCAAAACTTGAACATGTTAATATTTTTATCACTGGATGACACAACAGATACCGTTTTATTTTTGGTTGCACATCTCTCACTGCACTAGCAGAGTATGCTCAAACATCACACTTCTACAAAATAATTGATGAAACTGATTATCATGCTTTGCTTTTTGTTGCAGGAAAGGTTGTATGTAATTCAATGCATTTCCATGACAAGAAACACATCTGGCCAGAAGGATATACTGCCTTCAGGATGTTTACATCAGCGAGAGGTGATACTTTTGCTAGAGTTCATCAGTGCATACTTGATATAAAATTACAACCAGAACCATGCTTCGTTATTTCTAACTTAGTGTATTTCTGTTCTCTTATGAGACCTTATCATTTCACAGATCCAAGCATGGAAACTTCATATAAAATGGAAGTTTTGAGGAATCCAAAAGTTAAAAGTCGGCCTCTTTTTCGGGTTACATCCGATGATGGACAACAGGTAGCAACATTTGTGTTTTCTTAACTTTTTATTTGTACGTCTGTATTTTATGAATTTGTTAGTTCAACAGCAGGACCTTTTCGGACCCTAGCGTCCTGGAACTTATTTTGGGAAAAATAAGATATTATCTGTATGATACCACAGTTTGATATAATGGGTGCTTGGATATACTTTGCTTGAAATCATCTAAAAGGTCATATAGATAAAATTAGTTATTTATTTTGTTCATATGTGGGAACTTTTGATCAGATGCACTTCCAATGCTCTCAACAAGTTTTGTTGGATGATGAAAGTTTCATGTGGGACTAGTGTGCCAATTACCACTCCATAGTATCTGCTGTGTCTGGTATAAGTTAAAGACACCTCTTGGTTTTGTGGTCTCAGATAATACACTTATACAATTTTAACAGTTGCAGTCAGGAAATTTTGTTTTAAAGATACTTTTGTATTTAATAGAAAAAAGAGCGGTACCACATGGTCACCGGTGCAATATGATTCTCACACTAATTATGTTGACTTGATGCACTGGGAAGGTTTCCTTTCCCAGTGCTAGTAGTTCTGTGTTGTGGGTCGCCATTCATGGTAATCTCAGGCCTTTTCATGTAGACAAAAAACGTGCTTAAACAGGTCCTTCTTCGTTGATTACTTCATTGTTCCCTATATCCTAGTTTCTCCTCCTGTACTTTAAATTTGATTTTTCTACTTTAGTATCGTGAGTCGTTGGGGGTGGGGGTGGGGGGTGCGTGGGAGGAGGGGGTAGATAGAGCGAGAATGTGGACAACTTTTTAAAAATAGTAAATTACTAACAATTTTCTGTTACACTATATTTTACTTTTAGGCAGTGCCTACTGGAATATTACATAATTAGAAGAAAAAAAGTTGTTACATTTTTTTCCCACTTTTTTGGGCTTCTCGCTTTGGTTTTCCCTTCTCACTTACAAAGGATAAAGATTTAGGAGAATTTTATAATTTTGATAAGGTGAGTGTAGATCCACGAGAGAAACAGTAGTAGTATGATCCACAAGTGAACTTGTGAGCACTTTATGCTTATGTCCTGGATTGCTAGTATTTATAAGAAAAGAATTTGTTAGGAAAATTAAAACGTGTGGACATCCTTTTCTTTGTCCTCTTTCCTTAAACCATTTCTCAAAGACAATGCAGTTCCCTATATTATTACGTATCCTTCTAAATCCCTCCCTGGCTTTGAGGATAAGGTAGGTTTTTACTTCGTTGCGTGTCCTTAACTTAAATGAGAAATTTGGTTTTGCTATGCACAAATGAAGTAACTTGCTTTAATATACTTCTCCTCTTGTTAGTTTCCTTGACCATGAAAATGTCGTTAGTTTTGAAAGGTTATTTGAAGTTGACAGTGAATGATAAGTTTCTGTACTGCATAAATTCGTTGAATTCATGTTGGAGTCCTCCTTTGACTTGGATTCAAATCCCAATCCTCTTTCAATTGGAGTTCAATTTCAATTAAAATTGTTTCTTTCCAGTCAAGAAATCTCATGTCCAAGTAGGATTAGCTGAATACAAGGATAAATCCTAGTGGAATTCGAAGTGAATGCCTTGGGTTGTGTTACATACTTGTATTTTAGAGTTCATGGTTTTATATGACGTTAATTGAGCCTTGCCTCCTTGCTTATCTCAAAAAATGCAATAGCCTCTGGATATGGCTTCTCAATATTGCTAAAATCAACAGGGTTATTGGTACGCCTGTAGAATGGTACTGTGTTACTTTCACTAGTCAAACCTTCTCTATACCAAACTGTTATAAAATTCTTAAAGGAGTGTGCCTAACTATGTGAACATTCTAATTTATGGGTGCAAATGGATTGGATATGATTGGACGTTGTATTTACCATATACGCGTCCATTAACCTTCAAATATACAAATATGAAAATGAACATGGTTTAATAGGGAAATCCATAGTGCTTGTCTACAAAAATTGAATATGATATTAATCAGATAAGAGAGAGCATATATGGATCAAAGAAGGTATTAAGGTAACAACTAAGCTTGAAAATATGTAGAGCCTGTGGTATAGAGCTGCTTAAATAAACAAAGTTTCTGAAAGATATGTATTCAATATATCTAAAAGGCAAAATTAGAACACTGGATCATCAAGATTGAAAATAGGTCTTAGTTCCATTCATGTAAGTCTGGGACATTTCAATCATCTAAATGATATATGCGAATATTTCATATACGTATCCTTATGCATATACTACCAAAAATTTAAAATTTCCATTCCGTATCCTATCCTGACGTGGATGTTGGATATATCCGTGAATACCTGTACTCTTTTGTATCCCTATTCCTAATACATATTCAACACGATCTGAGTGTGGAGCTCGTGTGTGAAGTTATCTCTCTTTTCCAATAGTGAACACAACCTAATCACTGAATCATATTTAAACAATTTCTACAGTCCCTATTACTTCCAACCTTCCTTCTATGTATGTTCTGAGATTTCTCTCTTGCTATCAGATTGATGGTCCAAATCCTTCTGCTTGTTGGAAGGAAATATATGAGCGAATCAGACAAAGTCAGAACAATCTTAATGCTGAAGCCCAGCTTCTTGATGTTCAAAGTCCTGGGTCTGAGATGTTTGGCTTCAAAAATCCAAAAGTAGCAGAGCTTATTCAGGTATGCAGTTTAATCTTCCATTTGAAGAAAGTTTCACCGTCACCTGTATGGCATTTACTGCTTTTAATGTATTAGTACTTAGTTCCATCGGTATCTTGATTAATCATCCTTCTACCTCTGTTCCATGTAAATTTTCCGTTCATGCAAATCATATCATTATTTGAGTTTAATATTGATTTGCTTTTAATAGCTTTCTTAGGGCTGACAAGAGTATATTGGCTTCACTTGACAGTTCCTTTTTAGCAAATTATTATGTAAGTTGAACTAATTGTTAAGTCATTGAGATACATGTGTAAACTATAGTTACTTGAAGCTTTGGCTATGTTTCTACAGGGTCTATTATGTGTGTACTATTGCACTCTTTTGTTCGAGCCATTAGTATGGAATTCAAGTAAATGGCTTGCTCATGGTTTTATGACAGGGGG